>JBBBDQ010001053.1:5000-54533 GCA_037127315.1 Ascarosepion bandense | reverse complement strand
GTAACCGGATCGTTATTATATAACTGTTAACTATCTTTTTTCTATTTCTAACTATTTTTTCCTGTTTCTTGCTACTTTGATTAGCTTTTAAAGGCGTCTTTTGCTCGCCCAGTACGCATTCGGACTTCGCTGTCTCACTTTTGGTTCAAAAACTTTCTAGTCAATTACATTTTTGTTTTTGCTGGATTTTAACAGCTCTAATTTGTAATACGCATGTTGGGCTGTGTTCAGATGACTTTCAGAATAGCTGTTTGCGTAGATAGTAACGTAAATATGAAATTGAAAACTACTAAATCATGAAACATTCATTAAACCTATCCATGCAATATTTATTTCGTTAACTTTAACGAAATTTATCAAATTCTGAAAAATATAACAAGCATACAATTTGTCTTATTATAATAGATATTTAGTCCTTTCTTTTTTTCTTTTTTCTTTTTCCTTTTTTTTTAGTTCTAATTTTTAAGGCAATAGAAGTTGCGTATTTTCAGTTGTTCCGAAAATGGGCGACTTCCGTTGACTTAGTTGATTTCTCGATTTTAGTTATATTTTTCTTTTTTCATATACTTTTAATATATTTTGCATATATTAAAAACCTCTTTATTTATATCCCCTACTAATATCATATTACTTTTCCCGCCCTTCCCTTTTATTCCTGTGTTAGGTTTTAACGTAAATTAATTTGATCTCAACAATATTCAGACCTTATTTTATTTTAAACGTAAAATTTTAAAAAAAAACTTTTGGCAAATCCGTCAAGATTTCTATTTTTTCTATTACTCTTTATTTTCCTTTTTTCTTTTCCCCTCTTTTTCTTTTTCTTTTTTATGTATTTATCTCTTTCTTCCTACCCTCCCTGTCACTTCTGTATATCCAACAAACATTTATCTCTTTTTTTCTCTCTTTTTTACCATTTCTTTTATATCTCTCCCCCTCTACTATAACTTTTCCATTATCTCCCTATTTTTTTCTTTTCTTTTTCACCTCATTTCCCTTTTCTTTCCACCTCTTTCGTTCCAATAGCGCGCTTATAAAAATTGTACCTATAGTAGGTGAGTTGTCTCCCCCTGTCAACTTCTCTCTCTCTCTCTAGAGAGCACCTTTCATGTGGGTTCTCTTTTACCCGGCTTCTCGAAAAGTTACGACGTGAAGAACGGTACTATTAACTAGTATTTAAAACACTCAACTATACAAGGACTTCAGTTAAGTGGACTCATAATGTAATATAACAATCTGGGCCCACCCGAAGAAGCTGATGCAAGCGGGGGCGTTTCCGGTCGTTGAAAGGAACGGATGTTTGTTTGACCTTATTTCCGGCAGTAGCGGAAATGGCTACAGAGGCAAACAGAACAGGTGTCTCTGAGAATTACGTGGGCGTGCGTGGGCGAGGCAAAATCCGGAAGTCCCGATTTGGAGATTATAAAAAGACCTCGGCGCACGGATTTCACCAGACAGAGAGCCAGACAGACCAGAGTAGCAGTAGAGAGAGAGAGACACAACAGACGACACTCCCGTCGACCCCTTAGAAGCGCGCTCTCTTACTCTCTGTTCCCTAGGCTACACGGTTCATCGTCATTAATAAAAATATCATACATATTTTTATATATATGCCTGTTTGTTATTTGTCGATATATAACAATAATTGTTTATTTTGTATAATATATATTAGAACTGCAAGCAGAACAACTTTTGCAATAAATAATATCGTTTCAATGGTATTTTACATGACTGTATTATAATATTCTTTAAAAAGTTGTGCTCGCTGTTCTCCCTGTACTTACTTCATCAGTCGTCACATTAACAATCAGATGCAGCCTAAATCCACCAAACGCTAATTTTTTTTTATTTACACATATGAACATAATTTTTTAATGTTTTTTTCACAGATCGTATTAAACCCATTTCACTATTACTCTTTGTCTCCCCACTCTCTCTTCCAAACCTCTGAAACAGTAAATAAATGCTAAATTTTAGAACTCTTGTCTGATATTCATTTTTTTAACCTTAAAGACATTTGTTATTGTTGGAATAATATACCTTGTCAAAAGAAACACTATTTTTAAGAAAGTGCTCAATACAAAAGTAGAGCTAATAATATTATTTATTCATAAATTATAACATGGATATGTTACAATATCACTACAAAAGTAGCCATTTTGTTTCAACACTTTTGTGTGTTATCAAGTGATGTGATGGTTCTTCAATGAATGGTTTAAAAGTCTGAAAACGAGCATGCCCCCTTTAATCAGGGAGGTATTATTGTATATACAATGTGGACCAATCAGAGTAAAGCAACTTCTCATTTGGAAAATATGCGGGCAGGCTTAAGGTTAATTTTGGTTGGTATTGTTATTAATATTTGTTTGAAGTTAGATCATTATTATTATATAATCAGATTATGATATATATATATATATATAAAACTTAAAGAAAAAGAAATATGAAAAAAGTAAGAAAATTTTTATGTTATCATAACTCACACCCCTGAAGATGACCTCAGAAAAAGGTTGGAATTACTTGGGTACAGTAAGAAATAAATGAAAATAACATCTGTCAACGTTACATTTCTGACATCTTTTGATTGTAATACGCGAAAGATTATCTTTGAGTATGAACGGATTTTATTAAAAATAAGCAAACTTAGTGTTTGCAATTTACTTAATCTGACATGCTTGAAGGAACATTTGCTGGATAAATATGCAAATTTTAATATATATATATATATATATATATATATATATATATATATATATATATATATATGATTGAAAAAATACAGAACATTTTACATTCCTTATTTATTAAGTTAATAAAATCCTCCTTGACGGTTGTTTTCAACAAAACATACTTAAAGCAACACATGCTTCCTAAAGATATATATATATATATATATATATATATATATATATATATATAAAGGTCAACAGAACTCAAAATACAGACCAACCCCTCTAACACCCCCCCCCCCAAAAAAAAACTAATCCAACACAAATAAACTGGCTTTTCAACTAGATAATTCTCATTTCTACCAAATCACCTGAGGATGAAGCCAGCAACATAAAGGGCTGGCTTCGAAACATGAAAATTTTTGTGTAGTGATACTATGAATTTATAAAAACATTGTAACAACCATTACAGTATATATATATATATATATATATATATACAGAGAGAGAGAGAGAGAGAGAGAGAGTGAGAGAAAGAGAAGATCAGGAGGTTAATATGTATATATGTGTGTATACGCGCAGATACACATCAATATATTAATATTAATCACGTGTGAACAGAACAGTGCTCAATGCTGTATAACACAGCCGACATATATATAAATAAATATACATATTATACTACGTTTTAGGAACGACTCGGAGTTTCATGCGTTATGCAATCATGACGCAGGATAATATATATATATATATATATATATATATATATATATATATATATATATATAAAGGAATTGAGTTCTTCGGGTTATTGGCGTATATATATATAACATATTAAAATTTCCCCTCTCTCATTCTATGGCTTAGTGAGTAGAGATTCCAAATTTTGTAATAGTGGGGGCATTCACTGATATCAGTGAATGCCCCCACTATTACAAAATAGCCATTATGAAAAATCTATTATATTGTGCAAAAGTCAATTCATCTACAAATCAGATCTTCTACAGTGAACTAAAAAACATAAAACAGACACTCATCAATAATAATTTTCCCAACTACATAATTGATGAACAAATACATTATTTTCTTAAAAAGCTTAACATGGAAAATACAACACATGATACTAACCCAACCAATCCTAAACATATCACTCTCTTATACCGTAGCCAGATGCACTCCAACTACCAACTAGATGAAAACATCCTAAAAAAACTCATAAATACTAATATTTCTCCGACAGACTCTAACAAAAGAATTAAGTTCATTATATATTACACTGTTAATAGCTTAAATGTTCTATGTTTACTGTGTGTTAATATTTACTCTTTGATAATGGCTTATGTGAGCCGAAAGCTTAGACCCGATAAAAAATTCAACAAATACTGTGATTTTTTGTTGTCTTTCAACGACATCACCATCAAGTATATCAGACGGTATGAACGGATCCTACACAAAATTAATAGACAAAACTTGTCTATACTATTCAATGAAACCTGCATTAATGAAAAAATGCTGCTAAAATACACACAATATATATATATATATATATATATATATATATATATATATATATATTAATTAATATGTATTAATCATATATATATATATATATATATATATATATATATATATATATGATTAATAGAGATTAAATAAACGAATTTATTTTAGTCGTGGTTCTTTATTTATCTTTTTAAGTTTGCACGAAATCATTCTATGATCTTGTACGTCTTTCTTAGTTTGCTTAAACTATTTCCCGTCTTAATGTCCTTCAAGTCTTTCACCACCTTTCACGCCCACATACGTCTGTGTGTGAGTGTGGGTGTCTGCATGTGTGTTTGTATGTTTGCATGTGTGTGTGTGTGATTGTGTGAGTGTGTGCCAATTTTTGTGTGTGTCTGTGTTATTTATAGGAATATACATATCTATATGTTTTAAGCTGTGTGTTAATTTCTCTTAACATTGATCGAGGAATTAATTTGTTTCTTGTAATTTAATTTATTTTGCTAAAGTCATTAATTTTTATTTGAAGAAAATAAAATCCAATTTTTTTTTAAATTCCTATCGAATAACCATTTTCGTTTCGCTTTAGGGGTAAAGTGACATTCTTTTTT
This sequence comes from Ascarosepion bandense, assembly GCA_037127315.1. NCBI lineage: Eukaryota > Metazoa > Mollusca > Cephalopoda > Sepiida > Sepiidae > Ascarosepion > Ascarosepion bandense. The sequence goes on along the minus strand of JBBBDQ010001053.1, from coordinate 49,753 downwards.
CTAAACTCTTGCAATTTTCTTTCTTTTACTTTTTTTCTTTCTTTCGATTCGACTCAACCTCATATTTGACAAGCAGCAATTTCAAAAGAAATTATAGGTTTCTGTCCTAAAAGTCTTCCAGAAGCAATTAATGCCAATCGCACACTATAATTTACGATAGAAGCGCAAAATGTAGTGATATTTTTTAAGGGCAGGACTTATTCGACAAGTCCTGAAATGCGAGCGAGCTATCTATTAGGTTCGTGCAAAACTTCGAGTATCAACATTTTTACACAGTGTTAAAGAAATCGTACATGCACTGTTGTAGTCCATTCAACACTTTTGGCTATTGCTATCAATCACTTCCACTAGATTCTCTTTTGATCTTAATAAGACAAAATTACTCTAACAGGATATATCGAAACACACAGAAACATGTCTTTCTTATTTACTTTATCTATATGCCGATCATTTTGCTTATCTTTGTTTTTTGTTATCACAAGGTTTCAACCATTCAAACGTCAGCCTTCATCAGGTAATCGTTGATAATTTTCTAGTAATAACTGAGCAGTACTAAAGAGAAAGTTAGATTAACTAACGGATTCAATTCGAAATTTCTTGAATATGACCTGGGTGGACAAGTAGGTGATGGAGGTCGCAGGTCACAACTGTCGAAACATTGCGACAAGAACAAAGACAAGATAAAGAAGCAAGACGCAAATAATCGAAACAATGATAGCTCGTTACAGTATCAAATCAAACAGAAACTTATTTTCTCTTCTGGTCGGATGCTGGAAAAAAGTCTACTTGATACTGGAAATACAAAAATGGTTTTAAAATTATAGCAAGATCCACAATTGTTTCTCTCATATTAATTCTAAATAGAATCTACTGGAAAGCAGCATTATTCTATATATTTTTAATCCCTAACTCTATATATTGTAGATTATATACTAACATGTGATAGTTCTCTCCTAAAAACTCGGCTTTAAGTGGCCGAGTTTAACGCTTGTTTGAGCCAATCGGGACCATTCTTGCACATTGCCAGAGCATCGGTTTCATGATCTGCCTCTAATCTTTTTGTCAATTACTATATGTCAGAAGCGTGATTTAATGTTTTCCTATTTTGGGGGGGGGGGGGCGACCATATTTACGTAAGTAGACTGATCCACTCGTAAAACAATAAGTAAATTATTTTTGGAAATAATTCACTCTAGTATTTCCGCTTTGTATTTAAAGATTCTTTATAAAATCCAAAGAAGAATCTGAAATATTATCGGTTCTAACCTGGCATCTCGGCTTCAGTCCCTTTTGCACGACAGTAACGTAGCTTACCTGTGCCTTTTCTATAATTATTTTCTTGGTGTTTATTTTCTCGCTTTTCTTAACTACCTTCTGTAAGGATTTTTTGTCGTCTCTTCCCTGTGTCTGCTACCAACACTGTGTCATCTGCATATCTTATGTTGTTGAGATTTTTATCGTTAATAATGAATTCTGGTAAAACTTCTAATTCTCTCGTAATTGCATCGTTGCATAGGTTGAATAATTACGGCGCGAAGACACATCCTTGTTTTACACGTCTTTCTATTTCTTCTCACTTTCCTTCACAAACTTTTGTAGGCATTTTTGTAGTTTCCTTTCTGTGTCTGCTATCAACACTGTGTCATCTGCATATCGTATGCTGCTAAGATTGTGGCTGCCAATAATGAATCCTGGTAGGACTTCTAATTCTCTCGGAATTGCATCGTTGCATAGGTTGAATAATTATGGTGTGAAGACACATCCTTGTTTTACACGTCTTTCTATTTCTTCTCACTTTCCTTCACTACCTTCTGAAGGCATTTTTGTAGTTTCCTTTCTGTGTCTGCTATCAACACTGTATCATATGCATATCTTATGTTGTTAAGATTGCGGCTGCCAATAATGAATCCTAGTAGGACTTCTAATTCTCTCGGAATTGCATCGTTGCATAGGTTGAATAATTACGGTGTGAAGACACATCCTTGTTTTACACGTCTTTCTATTTCTTCTCACTTTCCTTCGCTACCTTCTGTAGGCATTTTTGTAGTTTCCTTTCTGTGTCTGCTATCAACACTGTGTCATATGCATATCTTATGTTGTTAAGATTGCGGCTGCCAATAATGAATCCTAGTAGGACTTCTAATTCTCTCGGAATTGCATCGTTGCATAGGTTGAATAATTACGGTGAGAAGACACATCCTTGTTTTACACCTCTTTCTATTTCTTCTCACTTTCCTTCGCTACCTTCTGTAGGCATTTTTGTAGTTTCCTTTCTGTGTCTGCTATCAACACTGTATCATATGCATATCTTATGTTGTTAAGATTGCGGCTGCCAATAATGAATCCTGGTAGGACTTCTAATTCTCTTGGAATTGCATCGTTGCATAGGTTGAATAATTACGGTGTGAAGACACATCCTTGTTTTACACCTCTTTCTATTTCTTCTCACTTTCCTTCGCTACCTTTTGTAGGCATTTTTGTAGTTTCCTTTCTGTGTCTGCTATCAACACTGTGTCATATGCATATCTTATGTTGTTAAGATTGCGGCTGCCAATAATGAATCCTAGTAGGACTTCTAATTCTCTCGGAATTGCATCGTTGCATAGGTTGAATAATTACGGTGAGAAGACACATCCTTGTTTTACACCTCTTTCTATTTCTTCTCACTTTCCTTCGCTACCTTCTGTAGGCATTTTTGTAGTTTCCTTTCTGTGTCTGCTATCAACACTGTATCATATGCATATCTTATGTTGTTAAGATTGCGGCTGCCAATAATGAATCCTGGTAGGACTTCTAATTCTCTTGGAATTGCATCGTTGCATAGGTTGAATAATTACGGTGTGAAGACACATCCTTGTTTTACACCTCTTTCTATTTCTTCTCACTTTCCTTCGCTACCTTCTGTAGGCATTTTTGTAGTTTCCTTTCTGTGTCTGCTATCAACACTGTGTCATATGCATATCTTATGTTGTTAAGATTGTGGCTGCCAATAATGAATCCTGGTAGGACTTCTAATTCTCTTGGAATTGCATCGTTGCATAGGTTGAATAATTACGGTGTGAAGACACATCCTTGTTTTACACCTCTTTCTATTTCTTCTCACTTTCCTTCGCTACCTTCTGTAGGCATTTTTGTAGTTTCCTTTCTGTGTCTGCTATCAACACTGTGTCATATGCATATCTTATGTTGTTAAGATTGTGGCTGCCAATAATGAATCCTGGTAGGACTTCTAATTCTCTCGGAATTGCATCGTTGCATAGGTTGAATAATTACGGTGTGAAGACACATCCTTGTTTTACGCCTCTTTCTATTTCTTCTCACTTTCCTTCACTACCTTCTGTAGGCATTTTTGTAGTTTCCTTTCTGTGTCTGCTATCAACACTGTGTCATATGCATATCTTATGTTGTTAAGATTGTGGCTGCCAATAATGAATCCTGGTAGGACTTCTAATTCTCTTGGAATTGCATCGTTGCATAGGTTGAATAATTACGGTGTGAAGACACATCCTTGTTTTACGCCTCTTTCTATTTCTTCTCACTTTCCTTCACTACCTTCTGTAGGCATTTTTGTAGTTTCCTTTCTGTGTCTGCTATCAACACTGTGTCATCTGCATATCTTATGTTGTTAAGATTGTGGCTGCCAATAATGAATCCTGGTAGGACTTCTAATTCTCTCGGAATTGCATCGTTGCATAGGTTGAATAATTACGGTGTGAAGACACATCCTTGTTTTACGCCTCTTTCTATTTCTTCTCACTTTCCTTCACTACCTTCTGTAGGCATTTTTGTAGTTTCCTTTCTGTGTCTGCTATCAACACTGTGTCATCTGCATATCTTATGTTGTTAAGATTGTGGCTGCCAATAATGAATCCTGGTAGGACTTCTAATTCTCTCGGAATTGCATTGTTGCATAGGTTGAATAATTACGGTGTGAAGACACATCCTTGTTTTACACCTCTTTCTATTTCTTCTCACTTTCCTTCACTACCTTCTGTAGGCATTTTTGTAGTTTCCTTTCTGTGTCTGCTATCAACACTGTGTCATCTGCATATCTTATGTTGTTAAGATTGTGGCTGCCAATAATGAATCCTGGTAGGACTTCTAATTCTCTCGGAATTGCATCGTTGCATAGGTTGAATAATTACGGTGTGAAGACACATCCTTGTTTTACGCCTCTTTCTATTTCTTCTCACTTTCCTTCACTACCTTCTGTAGGCATTTTTGTAGTTTCCTTTCTGTGTATGCTATCAACACTGTGTCATATGCATATCTTATGTTGTTAAGATTGTGGCTGCCAATAATGAATCCTAGTAGGACTTCTAATTCTCTCGGAATTGCATCGGTTATAGGTTGAATAATTACGGTAAATATTGCATCCTTGTTTTACGCCTCTTTCTATTTCTTCTTCACTTTCCTTCACTACCTTCTGTAGGCATTTTTGTAGTTTTCTCTGTGTCTGCTATCAACACTGTGTCATCTGCATATCTTATGTTGTTAAGATTGTGGCTGCCAATAATGAATCCTGCAGGACTTCTAATTCTCTTGGAATTGCATCGTTGCATAGGCTGAATAATTACGGTGTGAAGACACATCCTTGTTTTACACCTCTTTCTATTTCTTCTCACTTCTTCACTACCTTCTGTAGGCATTTTTGTAGTTTCCTTTCTGTGTATGCTATCAACACTGTGTCATATGCATATCTTATGTTGTTAAGATTGCGGCTGCCAATAATGAACTCTAGGACTTTTAATTCTCTCGGAATTGTATCGTTGCATAGTTGAATAATTACAGGAAGACACATCCTTGTTTTACGCCTCTTTCTATTTCTTCTCACTCTCCTCTTCACTACCTTCTGTAGGCATTTTTGTAGTTTCCTTTCTGTGTATGCTATCATCACCGTCATATGCATATCTTATGTTGTTAACATTGCGCTGCCAATAATGAATCCTAGTAGGACTTCTAATTCTCTCGAATTGTATCGTTGCATAGGTTGAATAATTACGGTGTGAAGACACATCCTTGTTTTACACTCCTTTCTATTTCTTCTCACTTTCCTTCACTACCTTCTGTAGGCATTTTTGTAGTTTCCTTTCTGTGTTCGTTATCAACACTGTGTCATCTGCATATCTTATGTTGTTAAGATTGTGGCTGCCAATAATGAATCCTGGTAGGACTTCTAATTCTCTCGGAATTGCATCATTGCATAGAAGAACAATTACGGTGTGAAGACACATCCTTGTTTTACGCTCTTTTCTATTTCTTCTCACTTTCCTTCACTACCTTCTGTAGGCATTTTTGCAGTTTCCTTTCTGTGTCTGCTATCAACACTGTGTCATATGCATATCTTACAAGCGTTAAGATTGCGGCTGCCAATAATGAATCCTAGTAGGACTCTCAATTTCTTCCTAACTTGCATCGTTAAGAAGAACAATTACGTAACACATCCTTGTTTTACGCCTTCTTTCATTTCTTCTCACTTTCCTTCACTACCTTCTGTAGGCATTTTTGTAGTTTCTTTCTTGTGTCTGCTATCAACACTGTGTCATCTGTATATCTTAGCAGCAAGATTGTGGTCGCTAATAATGAATCCTGTAGGACTTCTAATTCTCTTGAATTGCATTGTTGCATAGGTTGAATAATTACGGTGTGAAGACACATCCTTGTTTTACACCTCTTTCTATTTCTTCTCACTTTCCTTCACTACCTTCTGTAGGCATTTTTGTAGTTTCCTTTCTGTGTCTGCTATCAACACTGTGTCATATGCATATCTTATGTTGTTAAGATTGCGGCTGCCAATAATGAATCCTAGTAGGACTTCTAATTCTCTCGGAATTGCATCGTTGCATAGGTTGAATAATTACGGTGTGAAGACACATCCTTGTTTTACGCCTCTTTCTATTTCTTCTCACTTTCCTTCACTACCTTCTGTAGGCATTTTTGTAGTTTCCTTTCTGTGTCTGCTATCAACACTGTGTCATCTGCATATCTTATGTTGTTAAGATTGTGGCTGCCAATAATGAATCCTGGTAGGACTTCTAATTCTCTCGGAATTGCATCGTTGCATAGGTTGAATAATTACAGTGTGAAGACACATCCTTGTTTTACACCTCTTTCTATTTCTTCTCACTTTCCTTCACTACCTTCTGTAGGCATTTTTGTAGTTTCCTTTCTGTGTCTGCTATCAACACTGTGTCATCTGCATATCTTATGTTGTTAAGATTGTGGCTGCCAATAATGAATCCTGGTAGGACTTCTAATTCTCTCGGAATTGCATCGTTGCATAGGTTGAATAATTACAGTGTGAAGACACATCCTTGTTTTACACCTCTTTCTATTTCTTCTCACTTTCCTTCACTACCTTCTGTAGGCATTTTTGTAGTTTCCTTTCTGTGTCTGCTATCAACACTGTGTCATCTGCATATCTTATGTTGTTAAGATGGTGGCTGCCAATAATGAATCCTGGTAGGACTTCTAATTCTCTTGGAATTGCATCGTTGCATAGGTTGAATAATTACGGTGTGAAGACACATCCTTGTTTTACGCCTCTTTCTATTTCTTCTCACTTTCCTTCACTACCTTCTGTAGGCATTTTTGTAGTTTCCTTTCTGTGTATGCTATCAACACTGTGTCATATGCATATCTTATGTTGTTAAGATTGCGGCTGCCAATAATGAATCCTAGTAGGACTTCTAATTCTCTCGGAATTGCATCGTTGCATAGGTTGAATAATTACGGTGTGAAGACACATCCTTGTTTTACGCCTCTTTCTATTTCTTCTCACTTTCCTTCACTACCTTCTGTAGGCATTTTTGTAGTTTCCTTTCTGTGTCTGCTATCAACACTGTGTCATCTGCATATCTTATGTTGTTAAGATTGTGGCTGCCAATAATGAATCCTGGTAGGACTTCTAATTCTCTCGGAATTGCATCGTTGCATAGGTTGAATAATTACGGTGTGAAGACACATCCTTGTTTTACACCTCTTTCTATTTCTTCTCACTTTCCTTCACTACCTTCTGTAGGCATTTTTGTAGTTTCCTTTCTGTGTCTGCTATCAACACTGTGTCATATGCATATCTTATGTTGTTAAGATTTGTGGCTGCCAATAATGAATCCTGGTAGGACTTCCCTAGACTCTCTTGGAATTGCATCGTTGCATGGAAGTTGAATAATTACGGTGTGAAGACACATCCTTGTTTCCCGTCTTTCTATTTCTTCTCACTTTCCTTCACTACCTTCTGAGCGCATTTTTGTAGATTTCCTTTTTCTGTATTGTCTGCTATCAGCTTTTATTGTCATCTGCATATCTTATGTTGTTAAGATTACTGGCTACTAATAATAGTCCTGGTAGGACTTCTAATTCTCTTGGAATTGTATCGTTGCATAGGTTAATTGGTGATTAGTGAAGACACATCCTTGTTTACCTCTTTCTATTTCTTCTCACTTTTCCTTCACTTTCCCTTCTGTAGGCATTTTTGTAGTTTCCTTTCTGTGTCTGCTATCAACTGCTACTGTGTCATCTGCACATCTTATGTTGTTCAGATTGTGGCTGCATAATAATGAATCCTGGTAGGACTTCTAATTCCTCTTGGAATTGCATCGTTGCATAGGTTGAATAATTACGGTGTGAAGACACATCCTTGTTTTTTACACGTCTTTCTATTTCTTCTCACTTTCCTTCACTACCTTCTGTAGGCATTTTTGTAGTTTCCTTTCTGTGTCTATATCAACACTGTGTCTGTCCTGCATATCTTATGTTGTTAAGATTGTGGCTGTAGTAATGAATCCTGAGAGTAGGACTTCATTCTCTTGGAATTGTCGTTGCATGGGTTGAATAATTACGGTGTGAAGACACATCCTTGTTTTACACCAATTTCTATTTCTTCTCACTTTCCTTCACTACCTTCTGTAGGCATTTTTGTGGTTTCCTTTCTGTGTCTGCTATCAACACTGTGTCATCTGCACATCTTATGTTGTTCAGATTGTGGCTGCCAACTCAGCAGAATCCTGGTAGGACTTCTAATTCTCTTGGGATTGCATCGTTGCATAGGTTGAATAATTACGGTGTGAAGACACATCCTTGTTTTACGTCTTTCTATTCTTCTCACTTTCCTTCCCTACTTCTGTAGGCATTTTTTGTAGTTTCCTTTCTGTGTCTGCTATCAACACTGTGTCATCTGCATATCTTATGTTGTTCAGATTGTGGCTGCCAATAATGAATCCTGGTAGGACTTCTAATTCTCTTGGAATTGCATCGTTGCATAGGTTGAATAATTACGGTGTGAAGACACATCCTTGTTTTTACGTCTTTCTATTTCCTTCTCACTTTCCTTCCCCTACCTTCTGTAGGCATTTTTGTAGTTTCCTTTCTGTGTCTGCTATCAACACTGTGTCATCTGCATATCTTATGTTGTTCAGATTGTGTGTACCAATAATGAATCTGGTAGGACTTCTAATTCTCTTGGTGCATCGTTACATGAGTTGAATAGTACAGTGTGAAGACACATCCTTGTTTTACATCTTTCTTCTTCTCACTTTCCTTCCTACCTTCTGTAGGCATTTTTGTAGTTTCCTTTCTGTGTCTGCTATCAACACTGTGTCATCTGCATATCTTATGTGGTGTTGTTAAGATTGTGGCTGCCAATAATGAATCCTGGTAGGACTTCTAATTCTCTTGGAATTGCATTGTTGCATAGGTTGAATAATTACGGTGTGAAGACACATCCTTGTTTTACACGTCTTTCTATTTCTTCTCACTTTCCTTCACTACCTTCTGTAGGCATTTTTGTAGTTTCCTTTCTGTGTCTGCTATCAACACTGTGTCATCTGCATATCTTATGTTGTTAAGATTGTGGCTGCCAATAATGAATCCTGGTAGGACTTCTAATTCTCTTGGAATTGTATCGTTGCATAGGTTGAATAATTACGGTGTGAAGACACATCCTTGTTTTACACCTCTTTCTATTTCTTCTCACTTTCCTTCACTACCTTCTTCAGGCATTTTTGTAGTTTCCTTTCTGTGTCTGCTATCAACACTGTGTCATATGCATATCTTATGTTGTTAAGATTGTGGCTGCCAATAATGAATCCTGGTAGGACTTCTAATTCTCTTGGAATTGCATTGTTGCATAGGTTGAATAATTACGGTGTGAAGACACATCCTTGTTTTACACGTCTTTCTATTTCTTCTCACTTTCCTTCACTACCTTCTGTAGGCATTTTTGTAGTTTCCTTTCTGTGTCTGCTATCAACACTGTGTCATCTGCATATCTTATGTTGTTAAGATTGTGGCTGCCAATAATGAATCCTGGTAGGACTTCTAATTCTCTTGGAATTGCATTGTTGCATAGGTTGAATAATTACGGTGTGAAGACACATCCTTGTTTTACACCTCTTTCTATTTCTTCTCACTTTCCTTCACTACCTTCTGTAGGCATTTTTGTAGTTTCCTTTCTGTGTCTGCTATCAACACTGTGTCATATGCATATCTTATGTTGTTAAGATTGTGGCTGCCAATAATGAATCCTGGTAGGACTTCTAATTCTCTTGGAATTGTATCGTTGCATAGGTTGAATAATTACGGTGTGAAGACACATCCTTGTTTTACACCTCTTTCTATTTCTTCTCACTTTCCTTCACTACCTTCTTCAGGCATTTTTGTAGTTTCCTTTCTGTGTCTGCTATCAACACTGTGTCATATGCATATCTTATGTTGTTAAGATTGCGGCTGCCAATAATGAATCCTAGTAGGACTTCTAATTCTCTTGGAATTGCATCGTTGCATAGGTTGAATAATTACAGTGTGAAGACACATCCTTGTTTACACGTCTTTCTATTTCTTCTCACTTTCCTTCACTACCTTCTGTAGGCATTTTTGTAGTTTCCTTTCTGTGTCTGCTATCAACACTGTGTCATCTGCATATCTTATGTTGTTAAGATTGTGGCTGCCAATAATGAATCCTGGTAGGACTTTTAATTTTCTCGGAATTGCATCGTTGCATAGGTTGAATAATTACGGTGAGAAGACACATCCTTGTTTTACACGTCTTTCTATTTCTTCTCACTTTTCTTCACTACCTTCTGTAGGCATTTTTGTAGTTTCCTTTCTGTGTCTGCTATCAACACTGTGTCATCTGCATATCTTATGTTGTTAAGATTGTGGCTGCCAATAATGAATCCTGGTAGGACTTCTAATTCTCTTGGAATTGCATCGTTGCATAGGTTGAATAATTACGGTGTGAAGACACATCCTTGTTTTACACGTCTTTCTATTTCTTCTCACTTTCCTTCACTACCTTCTGTAGGCATTTTTGTAGTTTCCTTTCTGTGTCTGCTATCAACACTGTGACATCTGCATATCTTATGTTGTTAAGATTGTGGCTGCCAATAATGAATCCTGGTAGGACTTCTAATTCTCTTGGAATTGCATCGTTGCATAGGTTGAATAATTACGGTGAGAAGACACATCCTTGTTTTACACGTCTTTCTATTTCTTCTCACTTTCCTTCACTACCTTCTGAAGGCATTTTTGTAGTTTCCTTTCTGTGTCTGCTATCAACACTGTGACATCTGCATATCTTATGTTGTTAAGATTGTGGCTGCCAATAATGAATCCTGGTAGGACTTCTAATTCTCTCAGGATCGCCTCGATGTATAGGTTGAATAAATTCAGTGAAAAGACACATCCTTGTCTTACACCCTTTTTTAAATTTATTTTTAGAGAAAGTTAATTTTGTCACAAAACGAAGAGACTTGAAGCTACAGAGATGTGTATCTACTGACTTTGAATACCATGGACCGAACAAGCGTACAGCAAAACAATTTTAACATAAATAGCAACTACCAGGGAAATGACATATACTATCAGAAAATGACAGATGAAGTTTTTTGAAATGTAGAAACAGGGACTAGAAAATTAAACATTCAAAGAACAGCTTGAAAGGAAGATAAATTTCGAGTCAGTAAGTATTGGGTTTGGTTTGTTTTCGGTAAAACAAGGTTAAAAATATGATTGGCAAAGATTAAAATGACAATGACTTTCTTTAAAGGTTTTCGTGAAACATTTCAAAGTAATTCTTCGAATTAAGGCGTTTTTCTTTTCTTTCCTCCTGGCAATACAAACTCATCTTCGCTTCCAATAATGTTTGTTTTAGTCATTTGACACCTCTTTAATTTTACCCCATGTGTTTGATTTTAGGTCAATTTTTAAATTGTTTATTTTTTGCTGATGTTCTTCTTTCGTTTAATTTCATATTTTGCTTTCCAATTATTTCTTTTTCGATTGTTTCTTGCCTAAAAACTTTAATAAAGCAGTAAATAAACGCCTGACCTACACTAAGTTAAAACTTAGTGAATTTAGTTTCACAAGTTTCATTTCGTCCAGGGAGTATAATCAACTACATATATCCCATATTCCATTCGTAAGAAGACATTTCCACTAAGACGGTTATTTCCCGAAACTGTTCCCCCGGGGTTGTTTCTATGGATACTACGACAAAGACACGTAATGTATAGCGGTCAGGAAGGAGGAATCCGATGACTGAGGTCGACTTCCAGTAGGGATTCCATTCTTTCTTTTATGTGCCCTGTCCCTTCAGGGCGTAGGCGATCATGGTTTTCCACAATCTCCCTATTTCTGGTGGCTCTTAACACGCTTTCTCCTGTTACACCACGCAACCCTCGTTCCGTCATCCACCTGATCAGGTACTTCAAATATGTTATCCGCTGCTTTCCCCTGTCTCTTTGTCTCTCTATCTGGCCTGTTTGTATCAGATTCTCCAAGCCTTCCTTCCTCATTGCATGTCCCAGAAACTTTAGTTGTCTCTTTCTGATGCTTACTATTAATTTCCTTTTCGTTTCCATCCTTTTCAAAACCTCATCATTGCTTACATGATCGATCCATGATATTCGCAGCATCCTTCTGTAGAACCACATTTCAGCTGCGTCAAGTTTTACTTTCATCTTTGATGATATTGTCCAACATTCACTGCTATATTGAAGAACCAACATGACATAGGAATCCAGCACTCTCTTCTTTGTTTCTAGTAAAATTGTCCTGTTTCTTTATACTTAACTCAATTTCTGCAATGCTTCTTCACTCGTGTGTAAATACTGCTGGAAAAGGTATGAAGCTATTTATTTTTTTCAGCTTTGAGTTAAACAGTAAGTCTTGTATCTAGGAATATCATTGTTTCTTAAAACATTGTTAATACAATATTCATTCCAAAAAGGAATAATTCTTGCGACCACAAAATATATTTCGCCTTTAAATGACCAACAAAAGTTTCATAAACCGTAAAATACAAATCAAAACCGAAAATATTACAAAATTAATTCTTAAAGTCAAATGCCAATCATTATCTGTTTTTCTTATACGCATAAAATCATTTCCTTCTATCTTCAGTAATTTACTCTTAACTATACTATCATCTATCAGAAGTGGCTCTTGAGCCTTCTATTGGATAAACTTTAGAATCTATAAATATCAAAGTTACCGGAAATTTTTTTATTGAATCAAAACCAGAATCGTTCTTTTATGACGGCATGCAGTTTCGCTGAAATATAGCATGATGCCTGCGAAAACGAAGAGAAATGATGTATGCGTTGAATAATAATGAATTTATATATATAAATATTTTTCATTCAAATCCTGGAAATATTCATTTTTTTAACTGCTCACACAATTTTTTTTCTTCAATTAGGGCAGACAAGTTTGTCTGTCGTCCGGTTCACACTTTTCCCCGCATATTTGAACAGGAATAAAGATTTATATATTGTTTCCTGTTCAGTACTGAATATCTAGTTCTTTTATTGTCATTTTCTTTCTCTTTCACTCTCAGTAGCCACTTGCATTTTATTGGCATTATCGCTTTGCTTGGAGTGAATTGAAAAACAAACAACAAGTTTAGCTTCTCTTTGGTAGCAAGTTATCTGAGGTCGTAAATTATTCAACGTCTAACATCAAATCAAAGAGATAAACCCGAACTCATAAAATCCGCTTAACCCACAAGATAAAAATAACGCCGGCCTCCAACATAAAAATACAAATAATTTTTCGGAACACCAAGTATAGTTTATGAACAAGACGAATTACAATCGATCGTTTAAATATTACTCGATTACCCATACTGTTCAAAACTGAGGGTATTATTTAAATCATTTTGCCCTTTCTATTTTGTACATTCTGCATTAGTAATCAAGTATTTTTATCCATAAGATAGGAAGGCCAGTTTCGTAGTGATTTTAATGAATCAACTGTTGAGTCTACTGCTAAGAATGTTGGGTCACTGTGTCTTTGTCAGAATCTTGCTTATTTATAAATCTACCATTCGTCCGTGCATTGAATATTGCTGCCATATCTAATCTCCTGAATCTGACATAATTCAAAGAAGGGTCTGTAATATAATCGATCCTAACCTGATATCTCGACTTCAGTCATTTTTTCACCGACGTGACGTAGTTTCCGTTTGTCTTTTCTACAAATATTATAATGGCAGTTGTTCGTGATGGGCTAATCTCCTTGGTTCCTCAAATGCATGAATTAGGTTTAAAACTGGGTTAGTGTTGAGTTAGCTAGATTCGACCATCAGTTCTGTTCTGATAGAATAATTTATTGAATATAATATATCTATTCATTTATCGAGCAAGTTTTGGAAGTTGTGCTTGCCTCCCAACACCGAAAATTCTCGAAATTTTCACCTATTTTCTCAGTTGTATTAATATTATTATTATTATTATCAATAATAATAATAATAATAATAATAATAATAATAATAATAATAATAATAATGTAGCCTATGTTTTAAAGAGAGACCCCTAGTAAACCCATGTCTTAAAGAGAGGTTCCTGGAGACCCATGCCTTAAATTAGGATTTTTGGTAACTCATGCCTTAAAGAGGTATTCCCGGAACCTCATACCAGAAAGAAGTATTCCCGATAGCTCACGCCATAAGCAAAACAAAACATTCTACTGACACATTACGAAGAGCATTATCTATGTAAAATATGTGAGGTGTTAGGTTTCTTTTTTTCCACAAAAAATGATCAGTAGACGATGTCATGAAGCCATTTCTGACCTTAGGTCTCTCGTTGTGATCAGGAAGGAAAATTGTATGCAACAGAAACCAAGGAAATGATAATATTAATGTTACAATGGAATATCCTATCACCCCCGACAGTTGATTTGCCGAAGAGGTTAAGAAGTATCGAATTAAGGAAGTGCGAGACGATTCGACTTCCGCTCCCATTCCATCTTGACTTACCATTTTATAAACTCTCTGTTACTTGTACTTTTCCGTACAATAAACCCTGTTATTTGTTTACCCCTTACGTGTTGTGTAAATCTTTCTATTCGGAATTTACCTTGTTATTTATATCGTTCCCGTGATATAACAATTAATAATAATAATAAAAATAATAATAATAAAAATTGAGATGACTTAAATCTTATTATATACTAGGGTCATTCAATAAATGCGGTGAAATTTTCGGTATAAGAACTTCTAATACCGATCAAAGCTTACTTTTTTAAAAATCTTTTTCATTTACTTCTTTTTCAAAGGGATTTAATTTTTTTTTTTTTTTTTTTTGTAGATTGAAAAAAAACTGAGAGTTTTGGAGATTAACAAAGATGGCCGACCAAGAAGCATGCTCCATGATTGAACAAAGGTCAGTTATAAAGTTTTCGGTTGCTGAAGGGTTCAAACCAGTTGAAATTTACAGGAGAATGTCACCTGTGTATGGTGCCACATGTTTCAGCCAAAAAATGTCTACAAGTGGGCTAAATTGTTTAAAGAAGTTTGAAGGTGATTATGCAGTCAAAAGTGTTGTGAGCGATTGGCTGAGTCATCAGTCCAAGGATTTTTACGCTGAGGGAATACGGAAGCATGTGCATAGATGGGAAAAGTGTGTGAAATTTCTGGGAGATTTCGTTAAAAAATACAAAAAAGTAAGCTTTTATCTGTATTAGAACTCCTTATACTGAAAAATCCACCTTATTTAATGAATGACCCTCGTAGAAGTCCTTATACTGAAAAATCCACCTTATTTAATGAATGACCCTCGTAGAAGTCCTTATACCGAAAAATTCACCGTATTTATTGAATGACTCTCGTAGAAGTCCTTATACCGAAAAATTTACCTTATTTATTGAATGACCCTCGTAGAAAAATCCACCTTATTTATTGAATGACCTTCGTATCTTACAATACTGGCAATTATGTTTGGTTGTTATACTCACACTGTTTTCAAAAACAGGCACCTGAAGAAAACCAAATATTTTATGACTGAAATACTGTAAGCTGAGAAATCGTTTTTGCTTGAATAGCAATGTATAAAATAATATATCGAGCAAATATGCACTCTGATCTTCCGAGGGGATTGAATCCACAGAAATGATGCAAATATCTGAAAGTTGAATATACACAGTTCTTAACATATAAAGTCTCTACTTCGCGGAATATTATTTGATTCCGTCTTTCTATGAACGTATATATATATATATATATATATGTGTGTGTGTGTGAGTGTGAGTGAGTGTGTGTGTGTGTGTGTGTGTGTGTGTGTGTGTGTGTGTGTGTGTGTGTGTGTGTGTGTGCGGGTGTTGTGTTTCTGTTTTGTCTTTTTTAAGAAAGCCCTCAATTACACACAGGTCCCTGGAGAAAATCCGTTACAAAATCCCTCATTTTCGTTGCAATCCACATCAAAACCGACTTTTTAAAAGCCAAAAGAAAAAGGAAAAAAAATGGAAAAGAAAAAAAAAAAGAAAAGGTGCTTTTTCAAACATAGCTTTCAGGTAAGCAAAAGAAATCGACGGACAGAAACTGGCAAGTTGTCTTCGGAGCCCATCGGAAAGGAACGTGACGTGATTGCTCATGCGCAAAAGCAAACATCCAGTGACGATGTGTTGGCGCCAAATCGACGCTGGAGGCAGTAACAATTCACACTAGTCATTTCCTTCACACACATTTCCAGAATGTACAAGCCAGAAAGAGGGTACTTATTTAAAAACGTTTGCGGGTAGATGGTAGTGATTAATGGTATTTTTGACCGCTTGGGCAGACTGGAAGGAAATCGGTTGGCTGTAGTAGATCGGATGTGGAATGTTTGATGAGGTGTGATGCGACTTTTCGTGCAAGAAGGCTTGTGCTCTTAAATGTCTATCATTTTATTTGCTTGAATGGAAGCGATTCAAGTGTGTAGACGGACTCTTTCTATCAAGATGTTTCTTTCTTCTCCTAACCTGCATTATTCGAAGTGATTTTAACTTTTTTGGGGGGATAAACAGAAAAAGAAGAAAGCAAACACATAAAACAATGTAGAATCAGTGTATAGTAATAACAACTACGTTTGTACAAATTGGCTCAAAAATCTTTTCTAGAACAGACTATAAAGCTGAATTATCGGATTTTAAGAGACATTGTATAACAGGACATTTACTAGTATTGATTTTTCACGGTTTATCAACCATTCGGAGTTTATTTAAAGCCTGAGAATATTTTAAAAGTGTAAGAATAAACATTGCCGAACAGGGAAGGTTGTTAAAACAAAAGAGATGACATGGAAAGAAACAGCACTTGTAACACTACGTTTTTTAAGGACTCGAATATCCATGTTTAAGAATAAATCATTGTATATCCGATATTTCGACAATTAAACATAGCTTCAAATATGGTTAGTTTTTGAAGGCTGCCACAATGCGTTTAGTAAAATAAAGGAAGGTAAAGAAAGTTTTTGGGTATTACCTATTTATTATTCATTAATATTTCGAGATCAAAATCTCATCTCCAGAATGTTAGAGGGTTTATGTTTGAGTTCACGTCTTTCAACATATGGTCCTTCCTGGCTGCTGCTGCTGCTGTTATTAATTATAGTGTGTGTGTGTGTGTGTGTTTGTGTCTGTGTGTGTGCCTGTGTCTGTGTGTGTATGTGTGTGTGTGTGTAAGTGTGCTAGAACATGTATCTGTGTGTGTGTTTATGGTGTGTATATGTGTGATTGATAGTTGGGATTTTTATGGTCTGATGGTATCAGACTGTTTTTATATGTGGTTTATCTAAGTATGTGGTGACCTAATCCGTTAGTTTGAATTTTGCGAAAGTGGGAGAGGGCTTTTTATGGCTATTGTGTGTGTGCGTGTTTGTATTTCATTTTACTTCATTTTACTTCATTTTGTGTTTGTGACCTCCAAAGTAATTTTGTAATTATTTTTAATTCTTTTTTCTGATGAACATCATGGTGTAATGAAGAAGGCCACAAACTTACTGAAAGTAAGCTTCAAATGAATGAATGCCTTATACCTTAAAAATGACAATCATTCCTTAAAGCTATCGCTACATAATCGCAAAAAAATTTTTGACCAAAAAACAAAGACCGCATCACTTCTAACTGCAGCAACAACTAAAATATATATCACAAGTAAATAGAAAGGGAAATAATGATATCATCACGATGTTGATTTTTCACACTAATTTAAACAAAAGTTAGCGAAGAAACTGCTGCTAATTTTAGAATGAACGATAACAGTTAAATGACTTGGGAAGTCCTGAAAAACAGTTTTAAGAATGATTTTCTATATTCAAACGGACGGATATACTAACTATTCGGTCAATGAATGCTGTGTGTTTCCTATAGGGAAATGGCTCACCATTAATGTTATCATGCGCTACAATCTTGTTTATTTCGATTATCAATAACAATATAAAATAGAAAAAAACTACTTTAAAATGCCTCGATAGCACCAATATTCAGTGAAGCCTATACTTCGTTTGATGCAAACTAATTTAACAGTGAAACAATATTTACGATAGAAAATTATATAACACACATCTGTTTAAGTTCCTCTTGATAGTAATAAATTAGTGAAAATAATGAATCCGACACATAATTTGAATCTCCTCGATACTTTGGTTTAAATTTATAATGTCTGCAACGGGGTTAATTAATTTTATTTTTCGTGCGTTTTGACTTAATTAATTTCCGATACAAAAGATAAACCATCTTCCACAATATATTTATCTGTATTTCTGAGAGGAGGTAGTATTTACAGTATTTACATTATTCGGACTATTGTCCTTATCTTTGTTGCCATTTGTACGACGTTAATAATAGATCATTCTATTTGTCTATATTTCTGAGATGAGGTACTATTTACACTATTTACATTATTCGGACTAATGTCCTCATCTTTGTTGTCATTTGTACGACGTTTCGGCCGTTGTACGCTCCGGCCTTCTTCAGGTGCTAGGAATTTCGAACCGAAACCTTTATTACAATCACTGGGTTATATGAACTCCATTCCTATTGCTTAGAGTCTCTTTTGGTAGTCATGAGTTATCTTCCTCTAACGTTGTAAGTTATTTGTTCACCACTGCTGTAGCCTGGTATTGAACTCACAACACTTTGGGTCAAGTCACAGGAACTAAGCAACGTCTAGAGCAGTGATGAACAAGTAACCTACATGGTTAGAGGGAGATAACTCATGACTACCAGAAGAAGCTCTAGGCAATAGGAATGGAGTTCATATACCCCAGTGATTGTAATAAAATGTTCGGTTCGAAATTCTTAACACCTGAAGAAGGCCGGAGCGTACAACTGCCGAAACGTCGTACAGTTGGCAACAAAGATGAGGACTTAGTTCGAATAATGTAAATACTGCATCTTCTACAATGTTTGCATTGTTCTGGAAAATAATAAACGACTTGTTTCGGCACATTCATTAACTACAGAAGTTTTGTTTTTCTTTTTGCGGAGGAAGAGGTATTCTCAGAAAGTGTTAGTTTTTTTTCCACTTCTATAAACACAATGAATCTTTCAAATCTTATTTTTACAAACTTCTATAAACACAATGAATCTTTCAAATCTTATTTTTACAAACTTCTATAAACACAATGAATCTTTCAATCTTATTTTTACAAACTTCTATAAACACAATGAATCTTTCAAATCTTATTTTTACAAACTTCTATAAACACAATAAATATTTCAATCTTATTTTTACAAACTTTTGAATCAAATGAATCTTCCGAAAAATGCTTACAATTTCAAAATATTCTATGGCTTTAAATAAATTGCATAAGGTTGATAAGTCGTGAAAAACCGAATCAAACAATCAATCACCCGTAGAAATCCTTTCCGAATGCTTGCTTTTCTTCCAGCTACAATCTTCAAAAGTGATATGCAATGTCATTTGGAATCTTCTGCCTTCCTGGATCTTTTAATTCTATTGTCCCTTTCCTCACTTCTCTTCAATAAAACTTTATCATTCTCTTGCACTACATGCAACTCCCTGCGTCTTAGTTGCATTATCCCTTTGCTTGGGATGAAATGATTGGAAAAAATCGCATATTTTGTTAATAGTCTGATCAGGCCAAAATATTCATATGGATATAATCCATAGCGCGCAACCAGTTCAGAAACGTCGAAATCGTCAACTGTATACAATCACTTTCTCAGATCAGTGCTTCAAAATGGCGTCAAGCAAATAAAGCCTATAGGCTATGAAAAGAACTATTTCTCTTAGGAACTCGTGGACTGGCAGTACAGAATTCCAAAAACCAGGAAGCTGTGAAAGCCATGATCTCTGGTTATTGTACTGTTTGTTTTCTTAATTTGACACTTAATACAAATATCCTTTGAAAATGAAATGGTATTGACCTGACATACTAAAAAGTAATGGAGAAGATAATATGTGGGTACTATAACTTATTTGATACTGCTGAACTTGGTCATAAGCTCCGAATAAATACAGTTACAAACAAGGTGATGGATATACAACACTTTCCAAGATTTTCAATATTCCTAGATCATCAATTCGCACTATTATCAAGAACTACAATGAGGCTCATTGTGTTGACAATGAATTAAGAACTAGCAGAAAATGGTTAATATTTGAGAATTGAAATGAAAATATTAGAAATGTTCCGAAGAATACTCACTTAACGACAAAAGACATTGTCAATGATGCAAGGACACGAGGGTTGAATGTATTGATGAAACCTATTACTAGATGCTCTCATCGAGTAGGACTTCGAGCCTTGCTTAAAGCTAAAATGCAGATAGGTTTTATTTCTTTATAAATTGCTTTGATACGAAAACTGAACAGTTATGACTTTCGGGAAAATTTGAATATATTAATGTTCATTGACGGCAAACAGACCATTGCATTGTTGTGAAGCTCTTCTCAACCGAGCGGTCAAAACACATCGGATCTAAGGGCGGTCTATCATAAAAAGAGGAATACAGGCTCGAGTCGCGATGTGATATCAATCCTCTTCTATAGCAATGATTGCTGGACGATTCCCTTACAGATAAAGAAAATATTCATAGGAAAAGCGATGTTGTTCTGCAGGAGGATGTTGAGAATACCATGAACAGAGCATATAATCAGTGAAGAATTTTCAAGGAGAACGTAAAAACAAAGTATTCGCTTGTACGAATCAGCAATAGACATCAGATATTTTTGGAATATATGACGAAAGAAGTCTTGGGAAATTTAACTCTCGCAATATATGCTGATACAAGAGAGATAGACAGAAACATTAACTAATCTAACGAAACAACCTGTGTAAAACAAAGGAAGAATAGAGAGTAAAAAGGTTCTTAACGAGACAGTCCCTTTCTCACCAGCGCAATGTGGCTTTCATGTGTCTCTTCTACAAATACTTTCACGGCTTCTGCTCTGATGAACTTAGCTCACTGGTACGCACTATATATGAATTTACTCGAGCCACAAGATTAGCAACTTGGTCCCACCCTTTTACTGTGAAACCAATAAATTGTAAACGCATATTCTACTCCATCAGCTTCTTTTCTCGAACTTCCCGCCTGTGGAATTCCCTTCCGTTTACTTGCTTTCCCGACAGCTACAATCTCCAAGAATTTAAATGTAAAGTCAATATTCATCTCCTATCTCACTAACCTGCATCCTCCCTCTCATGCTCCTTTCTCCGTCTACTCAACTCTAATCAGTATTCTCATCCTTCTCTTACCCACTTCCTGACAGGCCCTGTAACCTATCACACTTTCTCATAGCTTTCCTCCTCTGTAAAATGCAGTAAAATGCATTGCTTGGGGTGACACGATTATAAAAAAATATACCCAAGAACTACAAAAATAGGAGAGGGAAATTTCCACAGAAATGTTCTTCAATGTTTTTTTATTGTCTCTAAATACACGTTCTTCTAGCTTTCTAAAAGGTTAGTTAAATACCATACATAATACAAACTTGGGCGATCATATCTCGAAAGACTGGCAGGAGATTATCCCGCAGTAGGTTGCCATTGCTTTCTGCGGTAGACTGGTCGTCAACCAAGGCTAAAAAACCCAATCTTTAACCCATAACTGGAAGGAAGAGACCGATTAATACCTTTCCCAAGGGTATTTGCGCGCAAGTAAATTCAATGAATTTAACTGGAATTCGAACTCGGCTCCCCGATTTCTCGTTCCGAGCCGATATCCAGTATACCACAACACACATTCCAAAGGGTGTTAGCACGTGAAGAATCCAACTGGAATTCAAACTGGTCTCTCCGATTCCTCAATCCTAGCTGCTATCCATTAAGCCAACAGGTTTACATATCCGATACTGTTCAAAATCCTTGCCAGCCCGAAAAGTTTGACCAATCAAAACGAATTTCATTAATTTTCTTCCCCTCCCTCCGTTTCTTCAAGTCTAGTCAAGTATAAGGTAAAGTTGTCTTAATTCTTCAGGTAAAAATGAAAAACATTCCCAAACATTCGAAAGGAAAATTTAATAAAGGAGAAATATGGAAAGTTGTCTGCTATTTCATTATTTTTTCCTCTCCTTTAACACATCACTGGTCAATAATTTCCCTGGTCACACTAGATAGGTTGGTATTTATCTCTGCCCACAGGAGAGTTACTACTAATCCTACCCTGACACCATTATCACGTGATCTATTTACTGAACAACTCTCCCAATAAGAACGATGGTGGGGTGAGTACGAGGTAAAAGTGAGATTCACAAGTGGTAATTGATACTCCCAAGTGAGTAATTGTCACTTGATATCAAGTTGATTGGCTAGAATGTTTGGGAATTTCAATATCTGTAATCTACCCGGACGCTACCGACTTGGGTATCTTGGGAATTGGGAATGAGGAAACAAATGATAAATGCGATTTTAAAAAAAGAATGAATTAATAGACAATGATTTGGACGGGCGGTCAGACTATTAAATATAGATACGCCAGAGAAGACATAGAGATAGGAACAGACTGAAATAGATCTGCGTAGATAGGATAAACACGTGAGAGAGAAACAGAGATCTTCATTCTTTCTTTCATATGCCGTGTCCCTTCAGGACGTAGGCGATCATGGCTCTCCATATAGTCCTGTCCCTTGTAGCTCTTAGCAATTGCTGTTTCTCTTGCTGTTTCTCCCAAACTTTGCTCTGCACTTCATTTGCTTAAGCCCATCAAGTATGACAAGCGCTGTTTTCCCTTGTCTCTCTTTTCCTTTATTCGCCCAGTGAGTATCAGATTCTCCGAACCTTCCTTCCTCATTAGGCGTTCAAGAAAATTATCTTCCTTGTGTTATGCATAAGCCTACCTTCCTTCCTCATTACGTGTTCAAGAAAATTCTCTTCCTTATGTTATGTATAAGCCTAATCTCGTTGTTACATGTTCGGTTTATAGAATCTTCAGTATCCTTCTGTTAAACCACATTTATGTTGATTCGAATCTCTCCTTCATATTTGAGGCGAGTCGCTGCCATACAAGAAGAGAGATATCATGTAACAGTTGAGTACTTTTTTCTTTGTTTCCAAGGAAAGTTTTCCTGTTTCTTAATACTCTGCTTGGCTTTTGGAATGCTTGGTTGGCCATCGCAATACGCTTTCGTATCTCAGTTTCGCACATTCTATCCTTTGTTAAAACACTTCGTAAATACTTAAACTTCTATAACTGCTTGATTTTAGTATCCCCGACCTGTAATTGGCATTTATAAGGACAAAATTGTTTGATATGCGGGAACAATATGAAACATAGTTTGAAAACGTTAAGTAGACTAGAAAAACGAAAGACATAGTTTGAGGTAGCCATCAGTCAGTCAGGTGTTATAGGTGATACATTCTTGGACGATCATGTCTCTTTCGAGACATGACTGACTGTGTAGAGGATTATACCGCAGTAGGCTGTCATTGCTTTCTGCGGTAAACTGGTTGCCGACCAAGGCTATAGAACCCAATCTGTCCTGCCATTTAACTCATAGCTGGAGGGAGAAGAAATAGATTATATTACATTATTATATTAATTATAATTAGTGGGGGATCAGTTTATTACTTCATAACAATAGAAAACCTATCCCCCACTTCATGTCTAGTAAAATTTTTAATCATGTTTTCAACTATTTTATTCAGTCAGTCAAGTGCCATGCGTGATACACGCTTTGAGCGATCATGTCTCGAAAGAGACATGACTGACTGGGTAGAAGATTATCCCGCAGTAGGTTGACATGACTTTCTGCGGTAGACTGGTTGCCAGGCAAGGCTATAGAACCCAATCTATCTTGTTATTCAGCCCATAACTGGAAGGAAGAGACGGATTAATACCTTTCCTAACGGTATTTGCGCGTAAGTGAACGCAATGAATTCAACTGGAATTCGAACTCTTTTCGTTATTTCTTTTAAACCTTGTTTCGCCATCCATTTAAACAAGCTCACTAAGTAATGCCTCGTTTTTTCTGTCTCGCCTGCCTTCAATCTGACCTGTGAGTATCATATTTTCCAAGCGTTCTTTCCTCATTATGTGCCCTAGAGATTTCTACTTTCTTTTTCTGATATTAGATATGAGTCTCCTTTTTGCTACCATTTTTTCTCAATTCCAGTCTATGGTATTTTCAGCATTTTTCTGTAGAACCACAATCCTGCTGGCTCAAGTCTTTTCTTCATCTGTGAGGTGATTGAAATTCAATACCAGATAGAAGGAGAGATATCACGTAACAGTTTAGTTGTTTTTCCTTGTTTCTAGCGAACTATTTCTATTTCTTAATACCCTGCTTAGCTTCTGGAATACATGTTTGCCGACCACCCATTGCACACTCGACTTTCAGTGTTGCACATTCTCTTTTCTCTTAAAAGAATTCCTAGATATTTAACTATTGTACATGTTTCATTCTGATATCTCTTATTTTAAATTCGCAATTTAGGCTAATCATTTTGCTAACAACCATGCATTCTATCTTATTGCAGTTGATTTTTAATCCTTTCTTTTCTCGCTTTCTTTTATTCCCTTTCATAGAAGCTTTTGTAGTTATCTTTCTATGTTTGCTATCAACACTTTGCCTTCTGCGTATCATATGTTGTTCAGATTGTGACAGCCAATAATGAATACTGGTAGGGCTTCTAATTCCCACAGAATTGCCTCGCTGTATAGTTATAATAAGCTCGGGGAGAAGGCACATTGTTGGCTTACACGCCTTTATATTTAACTGCTGAATTTATTTTCTATTCGTGGTTTGCTGCCCTTATATGTTCATGATTATTCTGATAACATTCCCAAACATGTCAAGGTTGTTGAGAAGTTCCAACAAATCTTCGTGGTATACTTTATCGAATGCCTTTGCGTAATCTATAAAAAACACAGGGACACATCCTTTTGCATTTGTATTGATATGTCTGATAATATTCTGAGCATAAATATTG
The DNA here is from genome assembly GCA_037127315.1 of Ascarosepion bandense. Lineage (NCBI taxonomy): Eukaryota > Metazoa > Mollusca > Cephalopoda > Sepiida > Sepiidae > Ascarosepion > Ascarosepion bandense. Next base: position 25,097 of record JBBBDQ010001053.1, on the reverse strand, counting down.
CGTTTCTGAGCATAAATATTGCGTTTCCAGTGTCTTTGACGAATCCGAAATGTTCGTCCGATTTTTGGTCCGATTCTGCTGAGCACTTTATTTATCAGAATTCAAATTATGGGTTTTTTTTATATGGCTCATTAGGTTAATTATTTCTGTAATCTTGCCTGTACTGAAGTCGTATAAGGCTGCCAACATTTCTATTATAATTCCGTCTGGCTCTGCCGCTTTATTTCTGTTCCCTCTGACCTATGCAGATTCCACTTCAGATTTTAAGATTTCTGGTCCGTCGCTATTTCTGTGCATTTTCGGTGCTTCTCTTTTGTCGTGGACAACTTTCTGATATATTTATTCCATCACTGAAATAGAGGTAGGAACACAAAAAATATTTGGAGTCATGAACTTTCCGAGAAAAAGCATATTTGAAAGTGATCAATACATTGTAAGGCAGATAGATAGATAGATAGATAGATAGATAGATAGATAGATAGATAGATAGATAGATAGGAATAGACAAAGCTAGCTAGCTAGCTAGCTAGATAGATAGATAGATAGATAGATAGATAGTAAAGGAATAACATAAAAGATGAGAAAAAGATAGACGTAAGACGAAGGTAATTTAAGTGATTCGTCATCACGATCACGTGTTCTGTATACTATTAAGATCTTTAGGGCACCACATGTTCTGAAGCCATAACAATAGTAGTTGTGTTTTAGGCCAGACAGTCCTACAGAACAGCTCTTTTGCATATTGGCATTAAATTCATTTACCATTTTCCCATCCTGGCTCTCCTGAGGCATCTAAAGCGGCTATTGTTTTTTCTTTTTTTCTCGAGTGTGAATTCAGTAATGTACTCGCGTTGTAATTTAGAGGATCTATTGTTTACGTACTTTTTTTTAGATTAGCTTTATAATTTAGACTAGCAATGTAGCCCGGCGTTTCTCGGGTTGAAAGCTTTAAAACTAATCCATGGTCCTGGAGCTCAGATTCAGCCTAAAGAATATTTGTGTGAAGTTTGGTGAGAATCGGATAAAAATTGTGGATTTGTATAAAGGACATACAAATAGATAAACAGACACACACACAAACATCTTGCCTTTTATATATATATATATATATATATATATATATATATATATATATATATTATCGATTTTCTGCACTATTGTAAGAACTGTAACCTTGATACTTCTGAATATCGTTTCTTATGTCTTTGTCTATGAGTGTATCAAATTTGATTAAAATCGGACCACTCCTTCTATAACTCGATTTTTTCGATTATGGATTTTCGATATTTATTGGGGGTACCTCGACACAAACTTAGCTAAGAACACTCGCAGACGCTTGTAGTAGAACTCTGTAAATTTTCAAGAAAATCGGTTCAGCTATTTCGGAGTTTATAGGTATCGGACACACACACACAGACACACACATACACTGACACACACACACACAGACAAATGTTCCATTTATACATAAGTTTACATTTCAGCCGCAGAGTGGAGATCTTTATTTTGTTATGCATTGAAAGTAGCAATCCTTTTTTCCCATTTTGAAGAGATCACCTGCCAAGTCTAACCCCTTTGTTTTTGGAGTTGTCAGAAAACGTGGCATAATCTGTAAGGATATTTATTACTAATCTGATAATTTGGCATGGCGAAAGACGCGTTCCAGAAACTAAGTAAAGTATTAAGACACAAGAAACTTTCACTAGAAACAAAGAAGATAGTACTAGATTGATATGTGATGTCAGTTCTTCAATATGGCAGTGAACAGTTGGACAATATTATTAAATATGAAGGAAGAAGTTGAAGCAGCTGAAATGTGGTTCTACAGTAGGATGCTGCAGATATCATGGACCGAACATGTGAGCAATGATGAGGTGTTGGAAAGAATGGAAACGAAAAGGAAATTAATAGTCTCAGAAAGAGACAACTGAAGATCCTGGGAAATGCATTGAGGAAGGAGGACTTGGAGAACCTAATACTAACATGCCAGATAGAGGGAAAAAGAGACAGAGAGAAACAGCGGATAACATATTTAAAGGGCCTGAGCACGTGGATGATAGAACGGGGGTTGCGAGATGTTACAGGAGAAAGTGTGCTAAGAGCCAGCAGGGATAGGGAGACGTGGAAGGCCATGATCGTCTACGTCCTGAAAGGACAAGTCACATGAAAGAAGAAGAAGACGAAGATTTTCAGGTATGTTGTCAACGAAACGCAGAAAGAATGTAGGGCCGAGCAGAGTGAATTACAAAACGCCTGCATTGATTTCATAGACAGAACCAATAATTGGCAAACATCGATAAACGTTCCCACCATAAAGAACAGTTTTTCCCATGACACTGCTTTTTTTTAACTACCTTGACACCACCGGCAACGTTTATCGTTTCATAAAGCATCGTAATTTAATAGTTAATAAGAACAGAACAACTCTTTGCAGCCTCTGAGGCACATGTTTTTCACTGACACGAAGTGGAGTGAATACATTGAATTAATTGTTAGGAAAGTTGGTTTATATCGTGCCAGATAATTTTTCTCGACAGAATCAATCTTATACATTTATAGATATACCATACGTCAACGTATTGAGTATCTAGTCTGGTTCTCCTAATATATATCTCGAGATCTCCAAAGAAGGGTATGTAATGTAATTGGTCCTGACCTTACATCCAGTCTTCAGTTTCTTTGCCTCTGCTATGGACACTTCAACGCGGTATAATGGTTAGCAAGCTTGTCTCGCTAGAACCTGTTACAACTGAGGAGTTCATTTCCTATTGGGTACTCTCGTACTGTTGGCCTTGTAGCACATCTAAGCCGGCGCATAGAAAATCAGCACTTTCCCTCCGCTGTGACGTGTCTTCCTTATGCTTTGTCTACAATATCTTCATTCCAGTTGTTTTGATTGGTGCCTCGACTAAATAGATTCAAACCTACTAATAGATTGGTTACTATTGGATTCGGATGTGAACTGTGGTCCAGTGGATATCACCTCGGAATGCGAAATCGGGGAGCCGAGTTCGAATTCCAGTTGAATTCATTGCATTCACTTACGCGCAAATACCTTTAGGAAAGGATTTAATCAGTCTCTTTCCTCCAGTGATGGGTTACATAACAGGACAGATTGGGTTCTATATCCTTGGTTGGCAACCAGTCTACCGCAGAAAGCAATTATCTACTGCGGGATAATATTCTGCCCAGTCAGTCATGTTTCTTTCGAGACTAGATCGCCCAAAGCGTGTATCACGTATGGCACTTAACTAACTGACTATTGGACTCACCATTTTACTGTTGAAGTAGCTAGACAGAACCGTAAGTTCTATTCTGATACCTTCTTTTCTCGCACTTGTGGAATTATCTTCCAGAATCTTGCTTCCCTGCCATCTCCAATGTTCATAAATTTAAAGGCTAATCACCATTTTCTCTCTTCTTGAATCCTGTTTTTATTGTCAATTTTTCTCGGTCGTGGTGCAGTGGATATCGGCTCGGAAGGAGAAATCGGGAAGCCGAGTTCAAATTCCACTCGTATTCCTTGCATTCACTTACGCGCAAATACCCTTGGGAAAGGTATTAATCCGTCTATTCCCTCCAGTTATGGGTTAAATAATAGGACAGATTCGGTTCTGTAGCCTTGGTCGGCAACCAGTCTACCGCAGAAAGCAATGGCAACCTACTGCGGGATAATCTTCTGACCAGTCAGTCATGTCTCTTTCGAGACTAGATCGCCCAAGCGTGTATCACGTATGGCACTTAACTGACTGACTGACTTCTCGCTAATGTCGTCTCCTTCTCTTTCACTCTCAGCGACCTTTTGAGTCATATTTGCATTATCGCCTTGCATGGTATGAAATAACTAAAACATATTTTCGAGGACCATTTGTATTCATAATGCAGGTTAATATATCTCTATGCAGCATCCTATCCTTAGTAGAACTAAACGATGTTTGTGAGTTTCTAATTTCTCCACGCATTTTGTTCTTATTATGTGATCCAGAAACAACAGTAAAATCTGATTTTAAGTGCAAGTGTTATTTTCATTTATATTTTCCTTGAGACTTTCTCGTTTTGCGTCCCTAGAAATCTCTGACTCATTCTATAGGACAATATCACCATCGCCTCAAGCTTCCATTTCATCTGCAAGGAAATTGTCAGTTGACCTTTGGATTTCTGTGTCACATTATCCGTCATCTTCCATACACTTTTGCACAAATTCAGGTGTCCCTCGGTGCTATCTCCTTGATCATACTTAGTTTTTAATTTTCATTAACGACCTTCACGATAGCACCAGCTCTCCACTTAATATCTATGCTGATGTCCCAACCATTTACTCATGACTTGTTAATAAGTCTGAATGTTTCGATAAAGTCAAATCGGTGGTTGGTACCGAAAACGACCTTCATTCTGTTGCTTATTGTGCCAAAGCATTTTTAATGACGCCAAACTAAACTGGTATCTATATATAAACTGAGAGACGCCTTTCTCTCTTTTATCAGCATGGCTAATGGTAACCCCCAGAAGAGTGACTCGTCGCGCCTTTTCGGGAGAATGTTCTCGGTGGGCATGATGTGAAAAGACTATATAGAATCCTTTGCTATATCTGTTGCTTAGACATTTGACCCACTCTGTCGTACTAGACAGTTTATCTCTCCTGAATCTATCTTGTATATCTTCAAATCTACCATTCTTTCATGCTTAGAATAGTAATGCCACACATGATCTTGTTTCCCCGTCATATATCTAGAGATTCTTGATAAAATATGTTGTTGTATCTCCTTTTTGTATATAAAAATGGACTTGACTGTGTGTACATATATTCCTGCCATAGAGAGAACAGTAGTCTCAGTCGGCATTTGCCGCTGTTACTATGACACTGTCAGCTCTCCTACTTTGGGTAGAGGGCGCTCGCTGCTTCTGATCAGAGAGCACTAACCCAGTCGTGGTTCCGCCGAAGGGTAGAATCACGACTCGGTAATAATTGACAGATATTTTTGGCCCGGCTATATGGCCGGGAAGACCCACTATGAAATGACCTTGTGTCACACCTAACCTTGCGTGGGAAGGTTGGTAAATACCGTTTCAGTCGGCATTTGCCGCTGTTATTATGTCACTGTCAGCTCTCTGCCTTCGGATAGAGGGCGCTCGCTGCTTCCGAGTAGAGAGCACTAACCCAGTCGTGGTTCCACAGAAGGGTAGAATCACGACTCGGTAATATTAGACTGACATTTTTTGGCCCGGATATATGGCCGGGAAAACCCACTATAAAATGACCTTGTGTCATATCTAACCTTGCGTGGGAAGATTGGTGAATACCTTCAGTCGGCATTTGCTTCTGCTACTATGACACTGTCAGCCTTCTGACTTCGGGTATAGAGTGCTCTCTGCTTTCGAGCCAGTCGTGGTTCAGCAGAACGGTAGAATCACGACTGGGCAAAGATAGACAGATATTTTTGGCCTGGCTATATGGCCAGGAAGAGCCACATTAAAATGACCTTGTGTCATATCTCGCCTTAAGTGGGAAGTGGGTAAATACCGTTGCAGTTGGCATTTGCCTCTGCTACTATGACACTGTCAGCTCTGTGCCTTCGGGTATAGAGCGCTCTCTGCTCGAAAGAGAGAGCACTAACCCAGTCGTGGTTTCGCCGAAGGGTAGAATCACGTCTGGAGAAAGATAGCCAACTATTTTTGGCCGGGCTATATGGCCCGGAAGACCCACATTAAAAGATCTTGTGTCACATTACGCCTTAAGTGGGAAGACAGGTAAATATCGTTGCAGTTGGCATTTACCTCTGCTACTATTGACACTTCGGGTGGAGAGCACTTTCTGTTCAAAAGCAAAGAGCACTAACCCAGTCGTGGTTCCGCCGAAGGGTAGAATCACGAATGGGAAAGATAGACAGATATTTTTGGCCAGGCTATATGGCTCGGAAGACCCACATTAAAAAGATCTTGTGTCACATCTCGCCGTACGTGGGAAAGTGGGTAAATACCGTTGCAGTTGGCATTTGGCGCTGCTACTATGACACTGTCAGCTTTCTGTCTTCGGGCGGAGAGCGCTCTCTACATTCGAGCAGAGAGCACTAAACCAGTCGTGATTCCGCTGTAGGGTAGAATCACGACTGGGGAAAGATAGATATTTTTGGCCCGGCTATATGGCTGGGAAGACACACATTCAAAAGACCTTGTGTCACATTTCGCCTTAAGCGTGAAGGTGGGTAAATACCGTTGCAGTTCGCAGTGAGAGAGCAATCGTAGAGATCCGTTCGAGTTATCTGAGAATACTGGAACTGATACGGAATTTACCGAAAGATATCAAAGTTACCCAGAGACTACCGCATCAGAAATCAGACTAGCTCTGAGCTCCACTCAGCTAGAATAATATACACGGATATACTATTTCCAACGACTTCACTTTAAGACGTGTATATATTTATTTCTTACTAACAGTAATTTTGGACTTACTAACCTGCGTTCAAGTTTGTATATTACGTTTAATATAACCTAATTTTCTCTCCCATAACTGTTTTTGTTGTTCATTATTTTGTGCGGTTCCTCATCCGGAATCCACAACAAAATCAAAATGAGAAAAAGCAATATTATGAATACTGATCTGGCATCTCGGTTTTAGTCAGTTAAAGTGTCCTCCCTACTCCTTTTCTATAAATACTTCAATAGCGGCTGTTCGGATGGTACCTTGACTTTAAGAATTTAACCGCAGTACTTGATTGTCGACGAGGTCTCACTAATATACAGGTGAGTTCTCTAGATGTAACCGTACGTTCTATGCTAATTGTTTCTTTTCTCGCACTTCTCGCTTGTGGAACTCTCTTACGGCTCAATGGTTTCCTGCCAAATTTAAACTTAAAAACTTTAAATACAATATCAATCACTTTCGACAGTCCTCCTGATTACACCAAATTTGTTCTTCCTCCTTAATAAGGTTTCTGTTTTCTAATTCTTCTATACCCTGCAACATTTGTGCCCTAGTAGGTTTACTGCCTTTGCTTGGGGTGGAATTGATTAAAGAAATATCCTATAACACTTTCAGAAATTTAAATTTTTATACTTTCTTGATTTTGACTAGTTTATTTGGTAGGTTATGCTTTGATTTCAATGTGTCCTACAGGAGTTAAATTAGCCATGGTGTATTTCTGCTTTATGCGTCCTGGAGATTACAACTGTCACTCTTTCTGAGTGTTTTAGAATATAATTTACTTATTCTACGGCACATAGTAACGAATTTGATCTCGAAATCACAAGATTATTACCAGTAACTCATTACTGAGGCGGTTTCATGTTTACTAGCTGTAAGATTTTACTAATATACAACAACATAGTTTAGATTTCATAAAATGATCGTTGTTTTTTTATAAAATTACAATGGTGTACAAAATTTATATGAACAAAAAAAAAAAAAGAATACGGTTTACATGGATAACGAAAGAAACGATTTAGCCTTGGAAATGCTAATAAATGACCACGCCTACCACAACCCTGTCGTCGATGTTAATATGAATCCATTATATATAACATGCCATTTTTATGATGAATAAATATCGGCCACTGGAGCGCAAAGATTTATAATTTCCCTTGGCTGATTAATTTGCTAATGCACGATAATCACGACTTTGTCCCAACATTGGAGGAACCCCGCCGAAATTAATGGTTTGCAAGCGATTTTCGCAGACCCTTACTACTGAAGTAAATCCGATATTCGCCAGATATACCAATGCATGGCCTTGTGCCATAATAAACACAATTTACTAAATATCAGTGAGATACTTGCCCGTAATTGTTATTAAACCAGGCGTGAAATATAATTAATTAAATTAGGTTCTCACTGAGTGCCCGATAATTGCGGTCTTGCACTGAATTAAATTAAGCATATTAAATATTCAGGACGGTCGGTAACTCGGTTCCGTGTGTGCCTGTCTGCGAGGATGACTAGTTGCAGACACCAGCTCTGGAGTATCAGATTTTCGTAAACACACACAAGTAAATCTTTTGTTTTATACTTCGGCGGAACCATGATTGAGTGCTCTCTGCTCGAAAGCAGAGAGCGCCCTCTACCCGAAGACAGCGTGCTGACAGTCTAATATTACCGAGTCGTAATTCTACCCTTCTGCGGAACCACGACTAGGTTAGTGCTCTCTACTCGGAAGCAGCCAGCGCCCTTTATCCGAAGGCAGAGAGCTGACAGTGTCATAGTAACAGCGGCAAAGGGTATTTACCAACCTTCCCACGCAAGGGTAGATGTGACACAAGGTCATTTCATAGTGGGTCTTCCCGGCCATATAGCCGGGCCAAAACATGTCTGTCTATTATTACCGAGTCGTGATTCTACCCTTCGCTGGAACCACGACTGGGTTAGTGCTCTCTGCTCGGAATCAAAGTGCTGACAATGTCATAGTAGGAGCGGCAAATGCCGGCTCCGACTACTTTTCTCTCTCTGGCAGGAGTATATGTATATGTACACTCAGTCGTGTCCATTATCATATACAAAAGGGGGAATCCCACAACAGATTTTATCAAGAACCTCTAGATATATGACGGGGGAATAAGACCATGTGTGGCATCAATATTCTAAGCATGAAAAGAATGGTAGATTTGAAGATATGCAAGATAGATTCAGGAGAGATAAACTGTCTAGCACGACAGAGTGGGTCAAATTTCTAAGCAACAGATATAGCAAAGGATTCTATACAGTGTCACAATAGCAGAGGCAAATGCCAACTGCAACGGTATTTACCCACCTTCCCACTTAAGGCGAGATATGACGCAAGGTCACTTTAATGTGGCTCTTCCTAGCCATATAGCCAGGCCAAAAATATCTATCTGTCTTTGTCCAGTCGTGATTCTACCCGTCAGCCGAACCACAACTAGGTTAGTGCTCTTTGCTTTCGAGCAGAAAGCGCTCTCTACCCGAAAGCAGAGAGCTGACAGTGTCAAAAATAGCAGAGGTAAATGCCAACTGCAACGGTATTTACCCACCTTCCCACTTAAGGCGAGATATGACGCAAGGTCACTTTAATGTGGCTCTTCCTAGCCATATAGCCAGGCCAAAAATATCTATCTGTCTTTGTCCAGTCGTGATTCTACCCGTCAGCCGAACCACAACTAGGTTAGTGCTCTTTGCTTTCGAGCAGAAAGCGCTCTCTACCCGAAAGCAGAGAGCTGACAGTGTCAAAAATAGCAGAGGTAAATACCAACTGCAACGGTATTTACCTACCTTCCCAGTTAAGGTGTGATGTGACACAAAGTCTTTTAATGTGGGTCTTCCGGGCCATATAGCACGGCCCAAAATAGCTGGCTATCTTTCTCCAGACGTGATTCTACCCTTCGGCGAAACCACGACTGGGTTAGTGCTCTCTGCTTTCGAGCAGAGAGCGCTCTATACCCGAAGGCACAGAGCTGACAGTGTCATAGTAGCAGAGGCAAATGCCGACTGCAACGGTATTTACCTACCTTCCCACTTAAGGCGAGATATGACACAAGGTTATTTTAATGTGGCTCTTCCTGGCCATACAGCCAGGCCAAAAATATCTGTCTATTTTTGCCCAGTCGTGATTCTACCGTTCTGCTGAAACACGACTGGCTCGAAAGCAGAGAGCACTCTATACCCGAGGTCAGAAGGCTGACAGTGTCATAGTAGCAGAAGCAAATGCCGACTGAAGGTATTCACCAATCTTCCCACGCAAGGTTAGATATGACACAAGGTCATTTTATAGTGGGTTTTTCCGGCCATATAGCCGGGCCAAAAAATGTCAGTCTAATATTACCGAGTCGTGATTCTACCCTTCTGCGGAACCACGATTGGGTTAGTGCTCTCTACTCGGAAGCAGCGTGCGCTCTCTATCCGAAGGCAGAGAGCTGACAGTGACATAATAACAGCGGCAAATGCCGACTGAAACGGTATTTACCAACCTTCCCACGCAAGGTTAGATGTGACACAAGGTCATTTTAATAACAGCGGCAAATGCCGACTGAGACTACTGTTCTCTCTCTGGCAGAAATATATGTACACTCAGTCAAGTCCATTTTTATATACAAAATGGAGATACAACAACAGATTTTATCAAGAATATCTAGATATATGACGGGGAAACGAGATCATGTGTGGCATTACTATTCTAAGCATGAAAGAATTGTAGATTTGAAGATATGCAAGATAGATTCAGGAGAGATAAACCGTCTAGCACGACAGAGTGGGTCAAATTTCTAAGCAACAGTTATAGCAAAGGATTCTATATAGTCTTTTCACATCATGTCCACTGAGAACATTAATCCTGAGAAAGCGCAACTACAGTGAGCGGACCTGAGTTGCAGTTTCTGGGAGAGAGCGTGTAATTTGGCCTGATCACTATTTGGAACAAGATTTGTATGCGGAAACACTCGATGAGGGCGACTAGTGATATCGTGCTAACAGAACAATCGACAGTTTTGTTTACCCACTTTCACTCCCAAACCTTGCTTCGGCCCGTGGTATGGTTTTCAGCTCCTTCTCAACAGCCGGCATTGTCTATTCATGCCGATATTATCAAAGAGTTCTTCATAAATCAGACGTATTTAATTTCGAACCTAGTTCTCATGTGTGAAACGCTGACAGTCGACACAGCCAAGCATCCACTAAAGCGCTCATCATTAAATATCTATAATCTGACATGACCATAATCTCATGTCTAGCACACTAGTCACACAGTTAATTATTGTAGTTCGGGCGATCTTCTAAGGATACTCTAGATTAGTGACACTGTACCAGTCTAAGCTCAGCTTAGCAAATATCTGCAAAACAGCCTCGAGGTAGAATAATGGTGATTTTCCAAGCGCAGCTTAGATGAGGCATAAGTCCCGGAAGTATGGTGCAAGTGTGGTTTTAGGGTTGATACGCAGCTGAATACATGATTAGTTCCATACATATATCTCTGTTGAAAGTCGTCCAACTTCAAGCTAGCTTTAGTCACGTATACGTTAATTCTATCCGGAGAATCTTCCGCCTTGACCGCTAACATCAGTCTAGAAAACCTTTAGCCATGCATAAGAGTTTTAATGTGATGCCAACATCTGTAAGCTTGTGCCAGACTTAATACCCATATCCACTCAGACGGAATAGCGTTTATGAATCTAGATTACTGCAATCTTTGATCACACGGGTAGGGTCTCTACTATTATGGCCCTGTACCAAACTAAGCCAGCCAACTACGATCTTCATAATTTTAAATTTAATATCATCTTCAGTCGTTTTTTTTAACCTTTATATTCCTTTCGGTCTAGATAATCCCTTGCAGCTTTCTTGTCTTCTTCTTCTTCTTCTATGTGCCGTGTCCCTTCAAAACATAGGCGATCATGACTCTCCACTTCTCCCTATCCCTCGTTGTTCTTAATATCCCTTCTCCTGTTATTTCACTTAATCCTCGCTCTGCTATACATCTCTTTACCGCGAGCATCAGGTATTGTCAACCCTCCTTGATTACATGTTTTCAAATCTTCAACTGACTTTTACTTATGCTAAATATCAGTTTCCTTTTTGTGTCCATGATATGGTGCCCTCCTACAAGGAATGGACACTTCCGCTTGTTATATATAAGTACCTGCGTGACTTCCGGGAGGCAGATAAGGAGACAGTTAGTACGCGGTTAAAGCCCACTACTAGTCAGGCAATACGCAGCGTAACTGTACCGTTCGGACTTACTTATTTCTATTAGACATTATTAATACTTTGTACATAAGTTGTTGATATACATATACTCTGTTTTGTATCTACCTTCTGTTTTCCGTGTCTTACTTCCGGCACAATCGGTCACTACAACTTTGCGGCGAAGTTTCGCCACAACAAATCCACAAAAATAGCCGACGAAGACTTGCTACAACAAATTGGCGACGAATATCCACAACAGTCCATCCTCTCCAAACGCTTTTATTCCCTTGCTTGTGGTAAAATGATTTAAAAACTATTCCTTGATATGACACCAATACCTCTAATTGGAAGATTGGAGATTTTGAGGAGCGTGGAACTATCTCTTAATTGCAGTGGTTCCTAGGTCCAACCCGACACGGGATGGCAGCATCTGTTAGAATCCCAGCTACCGGCAAATATTGAACCCCTAAACTAAAACAAAACATAATCAAAGTATACAAATATATTTTATAGTAATAACATCAGCAATACATTTTTATGAAAAAAACTAGCAGTATCGCCCGGCGTTGCTCAGGTGTAATGAAAGCTTTAAAAATAATCCATGGTCCTGGATTTCAGACTCTTTGATCGTTGGCACGAAAGACTAAAAAGCAATAGTTGTTTCCAGTTAAAGCGAAACCGTAGACTGAAAGAAAATGAATGGATGTAAGTCAATTTTTTATTTCCTGGTATCGATATCAAATTTTCTGCGCTATTGTAAGAACTGCAACCTTGAAACTTCTGAATATCGCTTCTTATGTCTTTGTGTATGAGTGTATCAAATTTGATTAAAATCTGACCACTCCTTCTATAACCCGATTTTTTCGATTACCGATTTTCGATATTTATCGGGGGTACCTCGACACAAAACCTAGCTAAGAACACTCGCAGACGCTTATAGTACAACTGTGTAAATTTTCAAGTAAATTGGTTCAGCCGTTCAGGAGTCTATAGGTAACGAACACACACACACAGACACACACACACACAGACAAAGTACCATTTATAAATAAGTTTTGATGACTGGGACTTGGTTGAACTGTTCAACCCCTACCCGTCATATTCACATGACATTGCACCAACTAATTATTTCGATGCTTTGGTTGCAGCAAATATTTTCATTGGATAAAACATTCTCAAAAAAATAATTCAAGAGTTCATTGAAATTATTTCAAACATGCAAAGTTTTATTTAAAATATATTGAAGAGCTGCCTGATAGTTGGCAACAAGGAATTGCAAATATGGGTGAATAAATGTAATTTTACTTAGTGTTTTTAAGAATGAAATTTGAAAAAAAAAGCGTTAAGTATTCATGTCTCAATCAACTATACAGTTTTGAGAAATGAAAACAGAAAGATTAGCAAAATATCTGTAAATAAAAGCACTCTGTCTGATTGCTTTGTTTTTATGCAGTTTATCGACATCTTGCAGGCTATTTTAAGTTAGAAAATATTTCAAGACTCTTTTGGAGATGACAGTGATTTATTGACGTATGTCTTACGAATTAACCCATAGCTGGGAAGATAAGATATGTATCGTACGCCAACCAGTGCTTGAGTTGTGGTGCATTGGATATCGACTCAATACGAGAAACCGGAGAGCCGAGTTCGAATTCCAGCTGAATCCATTGTATTCACTTACGCGCAAATACCCTTGGGAAAGGTATTAATCCGTCTATTCCTTCCAGTTATGGGTTAAATAGCAGGACATATTGGGTTCTATAGCCTTGGTATCGCAGAAAGCAATGGCAACCTACTGCGGGATAATCTTCTGCCCAGTAAGTCATGTCTCTTTCGAGACATGATCGCCCAAGCGTGTATCACGTATGGCACTTAACTGACCGACATTCACTTACGCGCAACTACTCTTGGGAAACTTATCTCTTCTCCCACCAGCTATGTTTTGAATAGCAGGACAAACTTGTTTCTGTAGCCTTGGTTAGAAACTGCTGAAAGTAATGGCAACCTAATGTGGGAAGAATCTTCTGCCTAGTCAATTGTAGATCGAAAGAGACATGATAACCCAAGCGAGTATCATGTATGATTGGTTGATGGCCGGAAATGTATTACTGATACATCGGTATAAATCAAATGATTATCGTTTCCTTAATACAGGGTTCGGCAAAAGTAACGCACTTTGTTCCAGCTGAGGTGAATATGATGACGTGGAACAATTTAGTTGCTACCAGACCGAAAAACACCAAACTTTTTTCTTGTTGGGGAAACTGACTGCTAGATCTTGTTTACAGGTTTAAACCGAAAACGGTTCCTGAATTAAACCAAGCAATTTCTGATATTTTTTTCTGAAATTCATGTAGAAATGTGTCAACGTGTTGGAGAGGTATTGCTGATAGGGATCATTTCAAACCTGTTCAAGATGGTTACCTACATGTTCAAGGCAAACCTGAACATGAAGACAACCATTTTTGAACAGGTTGAATAGCTTATTAATCGTAACAAATCAAGTTGTTTTGATGTGAGACTACTTATAAATGTTCTTAAACTAGCAGTATAGCCCGGCGTTGCTCTGGTGTAATGAAAGCTTTAAAACTAATCCATGGTCCTGGAGCTCAGACACTTTGGACGTTGGCACAAAAGACTAAAAAGCAATAGTTGCTTCCAGTTAAAGCGAAACCGTAGACTGAAAGAAAAATGAATGGATGTAAGTCAAATTTTTATTTCCTAGTATCGATATCAAATAAGCTTTTTCCTCGCAAACTGAATTTTGAAGGCTAAGTCCTCTGAGTTAATGGTATTAAGAACTACAATTATACCTACTTATAGCCAAACCTGAAGCAAAACTAAAATAAAAGGACTGAAAAAAATACAGACAGACAGGCAGATAAACAGACACACACACAAACACCTTGCCTTTTATATATATATATATATATATATATATATATATATATATATATATATATACTATCGATTTTTTTCACTATTGTTAGAACTGCAACCTTGAAACTTCTGAATGTCGTTTCTTATGTCTTTGTATATGAGTGTATCAAATTTGATTAAAATTGGACTACTCCTTCTAAAACCCGATTTTTTCGATTATCGATTTTCGATATTTATCGGGGGTACCTCGGCACAAAACCTAGCTAAGAACAGTCGCGGTCGCTTATAGTACAATTGTGTAAATTTTCAAGAAAATCGGTTTAGCCATTTTTGGAATCTATAGGTAACGGAAGCACACACACACACACAGACGAAATTCAATTTATAAATAAGTTTAGATTACTGTAATTCAATAAAAGTTAATAAATAAAGAAGAACGTAACTATTTTCTTGTCTCGAGACTTTTAAGATGAAATCTTAATTGCCAGTTTTATTGTTTATTTTATTTATTAGTTTCACCTTTCGTTTCATTTTTCACAAAAAGATATTGACGGTCTACTTCAGTCGTTTACTTTGCCCATCTATATGAATATGAACTTCCTACCCAACGTTAAACCGATCACTCTCTTGGTGGGGTATGAAAATACAATTAATCAGCTAAGCTAGTAACCTGTTAGTTGTATTTTGCGTCAGGCAGTTTAACGCTTTCGTCACTGAAGTTATACGATCTGGTACTTTAGTATTCGTAGACTAGATGGAAAAGCGACTACTTATAAAATAGGCATCAGACGAATTTTATTATTATTATTATTATTATTATTATTATTATTATTATGTCATTTCTCATCATATTTTGATTTCTGCTATGGTCGCACTACCAACCAAGTCTGCGGTAAGACCTAAGGCAGGTCGTGGCGTGTTGTTATGGCTTCATTTCATTTTTGTTTATCTCCCCTATCATCCCTAGCGTTACATAGACAAAGTTCTTCTTAGGGTGTGGGCTGTAATTAATAAGACAATTCTTTGTATATCTCTTAAGCTGGGGTTTCCAGGGATTCTTTCAATGTTTTGTTTTGTTCCATATTTTAACATTCCAAGTGCACCTACTATCACTGGCACAACTCTTTTTTTCAATTTCCAATTTTTTTCTATTTCAATTTCCAGGTCTTTATATTTTGACAGTGTTTTAAATTCCTTGGTTGCTATATACAATCCGCTGGACAAGCCATTATTATTATTATTATTATTATTATTATTATTATTATTATTATTATTATTTAATAAGATAGCGTCTCGGCTCTTAGATGTTTTATTCGGATGATGATGGTCTTCATCATAGCTCAGCACCTATCTGCACTTTAGAGACCCAGTACATTCCTAATCACGTTAGAGTTACCTATTGCCTTCTTCCAGTGATGTCAAGCTGTTCTGCGCGATAGGAAAATTCGCAAGAGCAGCAACCACAAAAAAGACGCCTTGATACGCTGCTTGCTATAATTCCTCTATCTCCTTGCCAGGTGTTGGTACCTCAGTATTTTTGCTTACTCTGCCTTTCCGATGTTTCTGCCCCTAGATACTATAAAGATGCACTCATGACTGCTTTTGTACACAAATAAGGTATCAAGGTCTTTGCTCTCCAAGCGCTTATCATCCAAGAAGTTCGTATTTTACAAGAGCATCACTTGCTCATACTCGGCATCTGGCGGTGATCAATGCATGTACCACTTCTATGTGCACCCGACGCTATAATTACTAAACTGTTCCAGTATTCAAATGAGTACTTTGTCATGGCGTCGTGTGTACTCTATTTAATATTATTATTGTTGTTGTTGTTGTTGTTGCTGCTGCTGCTGCATTTATCGAATCTGTGTCTGATAGAGTAGCATAACCCATATAAGGAGCTCATGCGGAAAGGAACGTCTAAATATACACATGATCCCAAACATAAACATATACTAAAGACGACTTACGAAATCAAATTCTTTGAATTTCAAACTACGGGCACGGAAACCAGGTTTACATTCAAACCAGTATATCAATCAATTCATTAGTCGAAATCATCTCCACAAAAGAAAGTGAAAAAAAGAAGAAACTTGAACATTGATTTCTCTGATCCTAGTTAAGATGGCTTATTGATTTTGGTCGGCACCTCTATGTTAATCTCCTGACATGTCATATCGACCAATCATTTTTTTCAAACCGTGAAGCCATGCGTCATTGCAAATCAGCAGACTTGTTCAATAAATAAGTAAATAAAATTTGCGATGGAAAATATATTAAAATTGGAATAAGGTGGGATTTAATACTTAATCTTCAACTAAATTTGAGGAGATTTTTTCTTGGTCTTCTTTTATGATGGTCGTTGTTCTACTATAACATCAGTTTATTTCCTTTTTATATTTTTTATTATATTTTTTCGACATCCTCTTTTGACTTCCTTCGTTATACTTACTTTTTTATTCATCATTTCTTGTTTTTCTCACGCCTTTAATAACTTTTTATCATCTCCTCTATAGTTACTTTATCCCAAAGACCTATTATTGTAGTTTACACCCGCTTCAAAATACTTCTTCTTCTTCTTCTTCTTCTTCTTCTTCTTCTTCTTCTTCTTCTTCTTTGTTTTCCTCTATACTAAATTTCTTTTCTAATGTCTTTCGCATACTTCTTTACTTTCGGCCCTCTACTTTAATACGCCTCCTTCAAAATACTTCTTCTTCTTCTTCTTCTTGTTTTCTTTCTTTTTGTCTAATTTCTTTTTAATTTCCTAAACATTCATTTTCCTTATTTATAAAATCGACTTTCCTTCTTCTTCTTCGTCCGCCTGTTCTCATTATCCCTTTCTTTCTTTCAGTCAACGGACCTGAATTACAAATGAACAGGCCCAATTTTTATTTAGTCTAATTTGCATCAATGCGGTGATCGACGTCATTAAGATTAATTCAAAGTGAGGCAAAATATAATTTAGAATGCAAAACAGAGCCGTTGGAAAGAACTTAGGAAAAGCGACATGATAAAAAGAAAAAAAAAACTATCATCAAGTTTTATACTTTCAAATATATTCGATTCTCGGACAACGACGAAACATTTTTTTTTTCATCTTGACAAAAAGAAAAGTAAATTTTCACAAGACCAATAATGAATGGAAAATTTGAAAGAGAAGAAGGTTGGAGATTTTAAACCCGGTGTGAAGCTTGTCGGTTCAAATAATCGATAAATCTTCAAGCAAGTCTATTGATTACGAAACAATCGAAGCTTATTCATGATATATTAACTGTTTACACAACCTGATACCTTGTGTGTGACTTATATAAGGAGCTCATGGGTTTTATTATATGTTTTTGCATTAAATATACGCATAATATCCCAAGTTGATAAATAATGCTTGAATAAATGACTAAAGATAATCCCATATTCCTTGCTTTAAATGTATCCTTATAGTAAATATATCACCGTAGTTATATAATTTACAATGCATTTTTATGCTTCAGTGAAGATAAATATACGCACTTATAACGTTGATATGTTATGGCGAAAAGGTGGATAATTTCTTACTCACGTACAGTTATAAAAAAGGCTTTTACACATATTACAAATCATATCACGAATTAAGCAATAATACCTGCTTTAGTTCCCGGCTAACGATAACCATTTCTTCCACCTTTTATTCGTAGAAATACCTCCTATGTATGCATCGTAAAACTACCTCCCATCTATTCTGCACATATACAAATCTACCATCCGCCCGTGTATTGAATATTGCTGCCATATCTGGTCGGGTGCCCCTGCTACTCTCCTTGGGCTTCTTGACAAAATACAAAGGAGGATCTGTAACGTGCTTGATACTGACTTGGCAGACCGGCTGCAGCCGCTCTCTCACCAGCGTGATGTGGCTTCCCTGTGCCTCTTCTACAAGTACTTTCATGGCTTCTGCTCCGATGAGCTTAGATCACTGGTGCCGCCTAAGCACGAATTTACACGAGATACTAGATTAGCAACTAGGTCCCACCCTTTTACAGTTAAACAGATAAGATGTAACCGTAAATTCTACTCCAACAGCTTCTTTTCTCGCGCTTCCCGCCTGTGGAATTCCCTTCCACAAGTCTGATTTCCCGACAGTTACAATCTCCAGGTGTTTAAATGTAGGGTCAATAGACACCTCCTATCACACTAACTCCCAACTATTCTCAGAACACTCTCATCTACCCAACCCTCATTCTCGGTATCCTTACCCGCCTATCACCCACCCTCTCACATTTCCTATATTTAATCAGCCTTTCTCCACTCTACGTAGCCCCCTGCGCAGTAGTGGCAGTGACATGCCTTGCTCGGGGTGAAACGCTTATAAAAAAAAACAAAAAAAACTATACTTCGTAGAAATACCTCTCACATATATTTCGTAGAAATACCTCTCACATATATTTCGTAGAAATACCTCCAACGTATAACTCGGAGATATAATTTCAATATACACCTGGTAGAAATACGCCCCCACATATATCTCTTAGAAATACCTCCAATGATTGCTTTGTAATAGTAACTCCCACGTATTCCTTGTAGAAATACCTCCTACGTATGCCCGTAGAAATACCTCCCGCGTATACCTCGTAGAAATACCTCACACATATTGCTCGTAGAAATAATTCTCACGTATACATCGGAGAAATACCTAACACATATACCTCGTAGAAATACCTCCCAGGTATGCCACGTAGAAATACTTCCTGCTTATACCTCGTAAAAATACCTCACATGTATACCTCGTAGAAATACCTCCAACATATATCTCTTAGAAATACCCACAAAGTTTGCTTTGTAGCAATACCTCCCACGTATGCCTTTGTAGAAATACCTTCTATGTATACCTCATAGAAATGCCTCTCGCGTATACCTCGTAGAAATAACTCAGAGGTAGAAATACTTCCCACATACTGCTCGTAGAAATACTTCTCAGGTATATATCGGAGAAATACCTAGCATATATACCTCGTAGAAACACCTCCCGCTTATACCTCGTACAAATACCTCACATGTATACCACGTAGAAATACTTCACGCATATACCTCGTAGAAACACCTCCCGCTTATACCTCGTACAAATACCTCACATGTATACCACGTAGAAATACTTCACGCATATACCTCGTAGAAACACCTCCCGCTTATACCTCGTACAAATACCTCACATGTATACCACGTAGAAATACTTCACGCATATACCTCGTAGAAACACCTCCCGCTTATACCTCGTACAAATACCTCACATGTATACCACGTAGAAATACTTCACGCATATACCTCGTAGAAACACCTCCCGCTTATACCTCGTACAAATACCTCACATGTATACCACGTAGAAATACTTCACGCATATACCTCGTAGAAACACCTCCCGCTTATACCTCGTACAAATACCTCACATGTATACCACGTAGAAATACTTCACGCATATACCTCGTAGAAACACCTCCCGCTTATACCTCGTACAAATACCTCACATGTATACCACGTAGAAATACTTCACGCATATACCTCGTAGAAACACCTCCCGCTTATACCTCGTACAAATACCTCACATGTATACCACGTAGAAATAC
>JBBBDQ010001052.1:1300000-1422811 GCA_037127315.1 Ascarosepion bandense | reverse complement strand
GATAGATAGATAGATAGATAGATAGATAGATAGATAGATGGCCAAAAATTACAGATATAAAGAAGCTAAAATAAATAACGAATCAGGTTAGGTAAAGATAGCGAGATAATAATGACTGGCAGCTCGTATTCAAAGATATCCGTCTACCGGAGTGACTAGCTAATTCCCATTGTAGACGCCTGCTCAGGCACACTTGTGTTTGTTCAACACACACAGAGCCCACCTGTGGTTTATACTGCAACTATGTGGCGGGGACCTCAGTTACAGTTTCCGGAGGAGAGCGCGTTATCTAGCATGAACAAAGATAGGACACTCAAATCCTCAGTCACGATGACATATGACTTCGAGCTAACCCAACCAACGACGGCTCCTCAAAGTGGGGCCGTCCACCAGATTTTATTCACAACGCTTAGGTCAACCCGTGGTAAGGTTTCCAGGCACTTTCCAAAAGGGTCGCAAGCTGGAATCGCCTCCTGAAAACTGATACCAAGAAGTCATCTCTTTGATAAATTGACCATGGTAAGATTCGAACACAGACTTCATGGTCAGAAGGTGAACGTTCATACCACTCGGCTACGCGGGCGTACATGCATACATACACACATACATACAATTTAAGATAGATAGATAGATAGATAGATAGATAGATAGATAGATAGATAGATAGATAGATAGATAGATAGATATGAAGAGAGTGAAATAATGAATCGGTTAGATAGATAGATAGATAGATAGATAGATAGATAGATAGATAGATAGATAGATAGATAGATATGAAGAGAGTGAAATAATGAATCGGATTAGATAGATAGATAGATAGATAGATAGATAGATAGATAGATAGATAGATAGATAGATATGAACATACTAGGAATAGATAGATAGATAGATAGATAGATAGATAGATAGATAGATAGATAGATAGATAGTGAACATACTGGGAATAGATAGATAGATAGATAGATAGATAGATAGATAGATAGATAGATAGATAGATAGATAGATAGATATGAAGAGAGTGAAATAATGAATCGGATTAGATAGATAGATAGATAGATAGATAGATAGATAGATAGATAGATAGATAGATAGATAGATATGAACATACTAGAAATAGATAGATAGATAGATAGATAGATAGATAGATAGATAGATAGATAGATAGATAGATAGATAGATAGATAGAGCGGATAGATAGATAGATAGATAGATAGATAGATAGATAGATAGATAGATAGATAGATAGATAGATATGAACATACTGGGAATAGATAGATAGATAGATAGATAGATAGATAGATAGATAGATATGAAGAGAGTGAAATAATGAATCGGATTAGATAGATAGATAGATAGATAGATAGATAGATAGATAGATAGATAGATAGATAGATGCATACTGGGAATAGATAGATAGATAGATAGATAGATAGATAGATAGATAGATAGATAGATAGATAGATAGATAGATATAAGCGGAATGATAGATAGATAGATAGATAGATAGATAGATAGATAGATAGATAGATAGATAGGGAATAGGGAATAGATAGATAGATAGATAGATAGATAGATAGATAGATAGATAGATAGATAGATAGATAGATATGAACATACTGGGAATAGATAGATAGATAGATAGATAGATAGATAGATAGATAGATAGATAGATAGATAGATAGATAGATAGATATGAACATACTGGGAATAGATAGATAGATAGATAGATAGATAGATAGATAGATAGATAGATAGATAGATAGATATGAACATACTGGGAATAGATAGATAGATAGATAGATAGATAGATAGATAGATAGATAGATAGATAGATAGATAGATAGATAGATAGAACATACTGGGAATAGATAGATAGATAGATAGATAGATAGATAGATAGATAGATAGATAGATAGATAGAACATACTGGGAATAGGGATAGATAGATAGATAGATAGATAGATAGATAGATAGATAGATAGATAGATAGATATGAACATACTGGGAATAGATAGATAGATAGATAGATAGATAGATAGATATGAACATACTGGGAATAGATAGATAGATAGATAGATAGATAGATAGATAGATAGATAGATAGATAGATATGAACATACTGGGAATAGATAGATAGATAGATAGATAGATAGATAGATAGATAGATAGATAGATATGAACATACTGGGAATAGATAGATAGATAGATAGATAGATAGATAGATAGATAGATATGATAGTATGAACATAGAATAGATAGATAGATAGATAGATAGATAGATAGATAGATAGATAGATAGATAGATAGATATGAACATACTGGGAATAGATAGATAGATAGATAGATAGATAGATAGATAGATAGATAGATAGATAGATAGATATGAAGAGAGTGAAATAATGAATCGGATTAGATAGATAGAAAAGATGGAAAGAGATCGCTAACCCGTACCGGATGAGGAGAAAACGGCACAGATAGATAGATAGATAGATAGATAGATAGATAGATAGATAGATAGATAGATTAGGAACGGAAAGAAATAGATAGATAGATAGATAGATAGATAGATAGATAGATAGATAGATAGATAGATAGATAGATAGGGGATATACTGAGGTAAACATGAACAGAATAAGATAGATAGATAGATAGATAGATAGATAGATAGATAGATAGATAGATAGATAGATAGATTAGGAACGGAAAGAAATAGATAGATAGATAGATAGATAGATAGATAGATAGATAGATAGATAGGGGCATACTGAGGTAAACATGAACAGAATAAGATAGATAGATAGATAGATAGATAGATAGATAGATAGATAGATAGATAGAGAAAGGAAAGAAAGATAGATAGATAGATAGATAGATAGATAGATAGATAGATAGATAGATAGATAGATAGATAGATAGATTAGGAACAAAGAAACGGAAAGAAATAGATAGATAGATAGATAGATAGATAGATAGATAGATCTGGAACAAGAAAAAAGTGGGGAACAGTAAGCCGAATGATTTATAAGGAAACGAAAGGATGGTAATGAAACCATAAAATAAGGAGGGAAGGGAGAAGTTGATGAATTTGGTCAAGTCTACGAAGAGTCATAAATCTAATTTCCGCAGAAAAAAAAATTCAGTAGAGCAGGAAATGTGCGTAAAATGCTAAAAGGCTGTTCATGAAAATAGGCAAAGAAACATTTAATGAAAACGAGTTCAGAAAATGTAATTTCTATGATTAGGATTTGTTTCGTGATTGAGATAGATTTCCCATCGGTGCCTGAGTTCGCTGATCAAGGATAGCTAAAAAGCTGGATAAGCCAAGAGGACCCTTTCCACTTGATAGGATGCCATAACACATTCATCGGGCCATAACTCCACCATTTTTATTATATTAGTCTAATCTTATTAATTATGAGTAGTAGATTCGGGGCCGGAATATATGGCTAGGATAGATTTATGAAGAAACTAGGTTATCGAAGGCAACGTCTCTTAATTTGGAATGGAGAAAAAGTACAATCATACTACATTGAATTGATAGATAGGTAATGGACAGAAAGAGATAGATAGATAGATAGATAGATAGATAGATAGATAGATAGATAGATAGATATGAACACAGAGTGATATAAAGATATGAACTCACTTTAATACGTAGAGAGTGAGATGGGTAAATTGTCGCCAGTTTTACTTTTAACTTCACCATTTTTTTTATATTATTCTATTCTTATTAATTATGAGTAGTAGATTCGGGGCCGGAATACATGACTGGCATAGATTTATGAAGAAACTAGGTTATCGATCAATCATATAGTATCAATCATACTACATTAGATAGATAGATAGATAGATAGATAGATAGATAGATAGATAGATAGATAGATAGATAATGAAGAGACAGATAAATTGATAGATCGATAATGGAGAGGCTAATAGATAGATAGATAGATAGATAGATAGATAGATAGATAGATAGATAGATAGATATGAACACAGAGTGATATAAAGATATGAACTCACTTTAATACGTAGAGAGTGAGATGGGTAAATTGTCGCCAGTTTTACTTTTAACTTCACCATTTTTTTTATATTATTCTATTCTTATTAATTATGAGTAGTAGATTCGGGGCCGGAATACATGACTGGCATAGATTTATGAAGAAACTAGGTTATCGATCAATCATATAGTATCAATCATACTACATTAGATAGATAGATAGATAGATAGATAGATAGATAGATAGATAGATAGATAGATAATGAAGAGACAGATAAATTGATAGATCGATAATGGAGAGGCTAATAGATAGATAGATAGATAGATAGATAGATAGATAGATAGATAGATATGAACACAGAGTGATATAAAGATATGAACTCACTTTAATACGTAGAGAGTGAGATGGGTAAATTGTCGCCAGTTTTACTTTTAACTTCACCATTTTTTTTATATTATTCTATTCTTATTAATTATGAGTAGTAGATTCGGGGCCGGAATACATGACTGGCATAGATTTATGAAGAAACTAGGTTATCGATCAATCATATAGTATCAATCATACTACATTAGATAGATAGATAGATAGATAGATAGATAGATAGATAGATAGATAGATAGATAATGAAGAGACAGATAAATTGATAGATCGATAATGGAGAGGCTAATAGATAGATAGATAGATAGATAGATAGATAGATAGATAGATAGATATGAACACAGAGTGATATAAAGATATGAACTCACTTTAATACGTAGAGAGTGAGATGGGTAAATTGTCGCCAGTTTTACTTTTAACTTCACCATTTTTTTTATATTATTCTATTCTTATTAATTATGAGTAGTAGATTCGGGGCCGGAATACATGACTGGCATAGATTTATGAAGAAACTAGGTTATCGATCAATCATATAGTATCAATCATACTACATTAGATAGATAGATAGATAGATAGATAGATAGATAGATAGATAGATAGATAGATATGAGGAGAGACAGATAAATTGATAGATCGATAATGGAGAGGCTAATAGATAGATAGATAGATAGATAGATAGATAGATAGATAGATAGATATGAACACAGAGTGATATAAAGATATGAACTCACTTTAATATGTAGAGAGTGAGATGGGTAAATTGTCGCCAGTTTTACTTTTAACTTCACCATTTTTTTTATATTATTCTATTCTTATTAATTATGAGTAGTAGATTCGGGGCCGGAATACATGACTGGCATAGATTTATGAAGAAACTAGGTTATCGATCAATCATATAGTATCAATCATACTACATTAGATAGATAGATAGATAGATAGATAGATAGATAGATAGATAGATAGATAGATAGATAGATAGCTTGACATGAACACACAATGATATATAGATATGTAGTTTGTTAGACACTATCTGTGAGGGAAAAAATCAATTTTCTCCACCAGAAATTTGGAATCAGCATGCTTGACGTTTACGCCAATGGCTCTAATACGAATATTTCAGAATGTGTGGGTGACAATCTGAGTACACTGCAAAGGTCGCTGTGTCCCTAAAAGATGTACCGAGGGTGAGGAAAACCGAGTATCCAGTCATCATCCTCGCTTTTGGAGTGATCACCAGATTATTTTCCTTTTTGTGTAATTTAGGCGACAATTTATCCCTCACACCCTGTATATACACAGAGTGAATGAAAAGTAACTCAATTTTGAAATAATTATAAATTATTTATGTATTGTAATTTTCGTCTCAATTTCTTGTGCTTGATCTTTAATGTGTCGAAATTTAATCTTTTTATCTGTCTTTTCAAGTTGATTATTTTCTTTAAAACTTAGAAACCCTGCAAACATGCATGAACGTCTTACCCTACAGGAGCGTGCTAGGCTAGCAGCCCGTTATGAAATTTAGAAATCCGTTGTTTGAGTACTTCGATGGTTGAGGACCATTAGCGGATTACATCCTCAAGTTGACGCAAAGGAAATCAAGAACTGTCATGCAAAACTCATGGCTACGGGGTCTGTCTCTGATACTCGAAGAATGGGTCGTACTGTCAAGTCTAGTGTGCAGGAAACAGTGCAGACAGTTTAAAAAGTTTATATGTAGCCTAAGTAAATTCGACAAGCAGCAAGGTAAAGTGGGCTCTTCTTTCCCACAATACGAACTCTCCTCAAGAAGGAGCTTAACTACCGTTCCCTTTCCTCTAAAGACTGCGATATTAGCATGTAATTTGGTAAAAATATGATGGCTTGCTATGAAGATTTGTCAGAACTCTTTAGATATATTATCAGGAGTGATGAAAATTTATTTCACATCGGTGGGTTTGTGAACAGTCACAACTTTCACTATTGGACAGGCAAAAATCTACCTTTTATCTCTGAAAAAAATGCAGAATCAACCCAAAGTAATGGTGTGATGTGGAATGACATCAGACAGGATTATGGACCCATTCTTTTTCCCCAGTAACATGAGTTCTGAAAGGTCCCTTACCAAGACGTAAGCTGTAATCTGGCCAGTTATCAGTGCTTGGAAGAATGTTGAAGTTTAATTTTCATGCAAGATGACCTTCCTCCACATTTTGCTATTGTCATTTATGAATGGCTGAGTTTCTATTTCCTCGGGAGATTGTTATGTCGTCATGGTCCATATGGGTGACCAGTCAGGAGTCCTGACTTAAAACACAGTTATCTGTAGGTTTGGTTGACGGAGTTTACAACACCAAACCAAAGATTTGGAAGAACTTGAAGAGTGAATAAAAGAGGTTATGTATTCCATACCGCAAGAGTTCCTGATTAAATCAGTTGATGAGATTCCTGAGTGATTCGAGAATCTGATAATTAAATCTGGTGCTCATATCGGATGTTAAATAAAGCCTCATGCTAAACGCTTCCTTCTCATAACCATTTCTTTCAAATATTATAGTTGATAGATAAAATCATAGGGATTTTAAAATGGGTATATACAGGTTGCGATGAATAAATTGACGTTTAAATTTCGCAAAAATTAAAATAACTGATATCTCATTTTAAGAAATAACTTTATCACAATTGCACCAACATATCTGAAAATACCATCGTGTATATTTATTCAATAAAATCGGCATTGTCTTCAACGTCGCCTCCATCCTCAAGCGACTTCAAAGTCTGATGTAAATCTTCTGGATGATCTGTTTGTTTAAGTTGGTTAATGCTGGCATTAAGGATGTGCGTTGTGGTGCATTGGATATCGGCTCGGAACGAGACATCGGAGGGCCGAGTTCGAATTCCAGCCGAATTCATTGTATTCACTTAAGCGCAAATACCCTTGGGAAAGGTATTAATCCGTCTATTCCTTCCAGTTATGGGTTAAATAACAGGACAGATTGGGTTCTATAGCCTTGGTCGGCAACCAGTCTACCGCAGAAAGCAATGGCAACCTACTACGGGATAATCTTCTGCCCAGTCAGTCATGTCTCTTTCGAGACATGATCGCTCAAAGCGTGCATCACATATGACACTTAACTGACTGACTAAATATAATAGTTGAAAACATAATTAAGGCTTCTACTGGGCATAAAGTGAGGAATCAGTTTTATATTGTTGTGAAGTAATAAACTGATCCCCCACTAATTATTACTTAATAATATAACACATCTCTTCCCCCTATAGCTATGAGTCAAATAATATGACAGATTGGGTTCTCTAACTTTGGCTGG
Source organism: Ascarosepion bandense (assembly GCA_037127315.1). Taxonomy (NCBI): domain Eukaryota; kingdom Metazoa; phylum Mollusca; class Cephalopoda; order Sepiida; family Sepiidae; genus Ascarosepion; species Ascarosepion bandense. Next base: position 1,415,130 of record JBBBDQ010001052.1, on the reverse strand, counting down.
CAAGCAGTCTGCCGCAGAAAGCAATGGCAACCTACTGGATAATCTTCTGCCCAGTCAGCCATGTCTCTTTCGAGACATGATTGCCCAAGCGGGTATCACGTATGGCACTTAACTGACTGAATACTGGCATAATCCTTGTCTCTAGTTTATCTTTGATTTTACACAGAATTTTGTTGATCTCTCGCTCAACTGCAACCCACACATTATATATATGGTGATTAAAATATAATATTTTATTTATGAGTAACCAGCTAAAAGTCCTGAATTTTTTACATTGTGAATTTTTTTCTTTGGGGTTGGCAAAAGGGTCAAGTGTACCAAACCAAGACTTTGGAAAAATGTGGAGGGCGAATACAAGAAGTTATGTCCTCCATACCACAAGAGTCCCTGGTAAAAATCAATTAACGCAATTGTTTGGCGGCTCGAGAAGCTGGTAGCGAAACTTGGTGCTCATACCGAATTTTAAATAAAGCCTCATGCTAAACGATTTCCTCTCATATCTATTTCTTTCAAATATTATAGTTAATAAATAAGTATTTTAAGATGAGAAGCTACTTTACAATAACATCCTCTCTCTCTCTCTCTCTCTCTATATATATATATATATATATATATATATGTGTGTGTGTGTGTGTGTGTGTGTGTGTGTGTGTGTGTGTGTGTGTATATATATATATATATATATAAGGAGAATCAAAAATACTTTAACACGCTTTCACCCATCGGAGCTTTAATTGCCGCACCCTTTCAAATATTCCCACACGGTGTCGAATGGTCTCGCAGGCCACACGACACGTTTATAAAGCGTATGTGCATTAATGTATGATGCATAAACCACAGATAAAAATCGAAATGATTGCGGTCGACTGGAACAAGCAGACCACGGAACCGGTCCTTCCCTACCTATCCATATTTCATGTTAGATCTCAGCCAGTGCATAGCGAACAATGTGACAAAAAATGTACTGCTGCCCCATCACGTATGAACCTCATGCGTCTTCGAATTAGCAGGGATACATCCTCTAGCAGGTCAGAAAAAGTGTTCGAAATAAAGTCCCTCTAGGCAGCTCTTGTAAGACGTGCTGGGAGAAAATATGGACAATCACCAAGAATTTCAGCCTACTGATGCTGAAATCTATCTTGTATTGTACCATCTATTTTGGCAATAAACCATCGCCCAAAATCCAGCCCCCGTGGTGTGAGATCAGAGGGATAAAGACCCTGAAATTATAATAACTGATACGGATAAAATAGCTGCTCTTGAATTTCTCTTCATGCGGTGCAATGCGATCTATTATGTTGCCATATCTATAGGAATGGACTCTTCCTCCGTCAATAAATACAAACCTGCGTGACTTCCGGGGACGCAGTTGTGACGCGATTTAGAAGCAGTCGTGAGGCAGTCGAGACGCAGCTTAACTATACCGTTCGGACTTACACTTCTACTTTGATGACTACTAACACTTTACCTTGTATACAAGTTCTGTTATTCTAATACACTGTTTGAACCTACCTTGTTTTCGTTTATTACTTATGCGTCCTAACAAGGCCACAACTTAGCGACGAAGATTACTGAAATGTCAGAAAATTTAGTTAAACTAAGTATTTTATTTATTTATTTTAGCAAATATTTTACTAAGAGCGGAAATAGACGAGTTTAAATTTGACAAATATACGTTAATTTGATTTTGTTATGGTGCCTTTCTATGTAGAATGGACGCTTTATCCTATTATAGATAATAACCAGAGTGACTTCCAGGGACGCAGCTGTGACGTAGTCAAGAGAAAGTCCAGAGGCAGTCGAGACGCAGCGTAACTATTCCGTTCGGACTTTCACTTCTATTTTCCTGAATACTAACACTTTACTTTGTATATTTGTTCTTGTTATTCTAATACACTGATTGATCCTACCTTCTTGTTTCTGTCTTACTTACATATTCTAGCAGATATGGAAGTGTGTTTAAAATAAAGGCCCTATAAACAGCTCTTGTAAGACAAGCTGGAAGAACATATACATCCATCGAAATCTTCTTCTTCTATGTGCCCTGTCCCTTCAGGACGTAGGCGATCATGGCTCTCCACGTCTCCCTATCCTTTGTGGCTCTTAGTATGTTTGAGCCTGTTGCTCCTGGCAACCCCCGTTCCGTCATCCACCTGATCAGACCCTGCAAATATGTTATCCGCTGCCTTCCTCTGTCTCTCCTTCCTTCTATCTGTCCAGTCAGTATCAGGTTCTCCAGGCTCTCCTTCCTCATTACATGTCCCGGGAACTTCAGTTGTCTCTTCCTGATGCTCAGTATTAATTTCCTTTTTGTTGCCATTCTTTCTAACACTTCGTCGTTGCTTGTATGCTCAGTCCACGATATCCGTAGCATCCTTCTGTAGAACCACATTTCAGCCACTTCCAGTTTTGTCCTCATTTTCGATGATATTGTCCAGCATTCACAGCCCCCATCGAAATAGTCAGCGATAAATCCAGTCCACACATTAATCGTAAACTGGGGTTGGTGTCTAATCAGTATTGTACCATGGGGATTCCAATCCGCCCACAAATGTTGGATGTGCAAATTTGTTATTCCTTCTCTTCCGAATGTTGCCTCATCCGTAAACAAGACTTAAAAGACAGACAAACGGGTAGGCCGTATGTGCAATCAACCATCCATTAATGTTCTTTCCCGTGGAGAGTGATTAAAAATCAAATGGCATGCACATGTTACAAATGATAGGGACACAAGATGATTTACTTTAAGTACCCTCTATGCAGTAATATGATATCTACGACATGCTAGTGTCACTTGGCGGGTGCTGAGACCTGCATCGTCAACGACAGCTTGTAGAAATGTGTTCTTCGTTGTCAGGTATACGAGCGGATCTCAATCTATAGTTTGAGATGCCACGGGTTCTGTCTCAGCAACGCGACGATAACCATCAGATGACTAGGCTGCCTTCGGTCTGCAAAGACAATCTGATACGGTCTTTCATTATCATTCTCACAGCCATATGTAAAAGTTATATCTGCCTGCTCACTATATGAATATCCGCTATTGTTAAACGTAACACTTCTCAGTTAACTAACTACTACCCAAGTTATACGCTGAAGACTGACTAATCACAAATATACACGAATAAAATATGTAACCTAGTCTACATGGCAATTCAGTGCCATCTACAGTAAACTTTCTTTAAACTTAATAGGTAAAAAACGAAGGATTTGAGGATATATGTTTATATGGACTTTTGTTCTTGTTTAGACGTGAGACATATGTCCCCAATTTTTGTAAAAGTATTTTTGATACAACCGCGATAGATAGATAGATAGATAGATAGATAGATAGATAGATAGATAGATAGATAGATAATGAACAGGTTGGGATAGTGGGATAGATAGATAGATAGATAGATAGATAGATAGATAGATAGATAGATAGATAGATAGATAGATAATGAACAGGATAGATAGATAGATAGATAGATAGATAGATAGATAGATAGATAGATAGATAGATAATGAACTGGTTGGGATAGATAGATAGATAGATAGATAGATAGATAGATAGATAGATAGATAGATAGATAATGAACAGGTTGGGATAGATAGATAGATAGATAGATAGATAGATAGATAGATAGATAGATAGATAGATAGATAGATAGTTAGTGAACAGGTTGGGGTAGATAGATAGATAGATAGATAGATAGATAGATAGATAGATAGATAGATAGATAGATATTAACAGCATGTGAATTTATCAAAACATATCCAGGAAAGCAATTCCGATTAAATGAAAAATGTCGTTTAGTAATTCTTCAGTCTCAGATGATTTTAACTTGATGCGACAACACATACCCACGAAAGAAAAAGGAACGCTGAAAATGCTCAATTTAAATTTATATGTAAATATATAGTCATCCGCAGACAGTTCTGTTTCGCTGTATGACAGATCATCAGTACGGTTAGATAGCCGAATACTTCCAGCCGGGATTGAAAGGCGATCGATTTGACATAAGCCGGAGATTCTACCTCTAAACTATCGGCGCACAGTTGGGAAAGGAAGACATTACTCTTGGTAAATCTAACTACTCTGTGGTAGCTATTGATATTTGTTGTAGTCGTCTACGAGGGTCATTCAATAAATAAAGGTGAATTTTTCTGTATAAGAACTTCTAATACAGATAGAAGCTTACTTTATTTAATTTTTTTTTCCTTTACTTCTTTTTCAAAGGGATTTATTTTATTGCTTTTTTTTTTTTTTTGAAGAATGAAAAAAAATCTTTGAGAGCTTTGGAGATTAACAATGATGGCCGACCAATAAGCATGTTTCTAGGATTGAACAAAGTTTTTTATCAACCATTTACTAATTCCTTAACAGTAAGGCTAAACAGTCGAACAAGCTCAAAATGCCAGCTAATGTCCAAAATAACATCAAAACCGTCTTTAACGGAGACAAAATATGGCTTGTTAATTTTAACGCCTCCAGAATGAATCTTTTTCCAGAAAGACCTCTAGAATCTATCTTACATATTTATAAGTATATCAGTCTTCCATACTTAAAATATTGCACATATAGTCCAGTGTCCCTGTTATTTACTTTGAGGTTCTTGATAAAATTCAAAAACAGTCAGCAATATTACTCGTCCTGACCTGGAGGCTCAGCTTCAGTCACTTACTCACCGTTGTTAGTTACTTACTGCGCCTTTTTATCGATAATTTAATGGTAATTATTTCAATGACCTCTTCGCTTTTGTACCTAGACTTTAAGAATGCAAGCCCAATACTAGACTGGCGTCCAGATCTCATCAATTTACAGCTGAACTGGATAGATGTAGCCGTAAGTTATATTTATTTTCCTCGCACTTCAGGATTATGGAACTCCCTTCCGTCTCCATGCTTTCCAGCCAACTTTAATCTGCAAAAATGTAAATGTAATGTCATTTTAAATCTACTATCTTCCTGATTACATTATTTTTTCTGGTCACTACTAATGTTTGTTTCCCTTCCTAATTCTTCCACACCCTAATCTAGCCGATTTCATTTATTTTCCTTTTATTTGTTGTTCTATATTTTTGTCCAGTACTGCCTTTTACATTTGAGCCTGTATCAGAATTAGCCATAATTACTCTCATGGGTTCGATAATTAGTCATCCATGGAAAGAAGAGGATCACATGCTCATCACGTTAGCTAAACCTGATGAGATTTTAATAGTCTGTTCATTACATTATCGCTCATATAGCTTTCTTTCTTCTTAGCTGACATCAGACTACCAAGTAGGATATAAAAAGTACAGAATTACCATACTAAGTATTGGTGTTTTGGTTTCTAGATTATGTAAGTTACATATTTCTACTCTTCCTTAGTGCCATTACATTACGTTGTGGTGTATAAACACAGACTCACCCTGATAGTCATTCTTGCCGTGATTTCTACATCATGCAGGCTACATGTAGACAGTTAATTAAGTACCATACGTGATATACGCTTGGGCGATCATGTCTCGAAAGAGACATAACTGACTGACTAAATAGAAGATTCTCCCGCAGTAGATTGCCATTGCGTTCTGCGGTAGTCTGGTTGCCAGCCAAGGCTATAGAACCCAATCTGTCCTATTATTTGACTCATAGCTAGAGGAGGAAGAGATGAATTATATTATTAATTAGTAATTAGTGGGGGATCAGTTTATTACTTTAAAACAATGTAAAAGTGATCCCCCCCACTTTATGCCCAGGAAAAGCCATAATCATGTTTCCAACTATTATATTCAGTCAGTCAAATGCCATACGTGATACATGCTTAGGGCGATCATGTCTCGAAAGAGACATGACTGACTGGGCAGAAGATTATCCCGCAGTAGATTGCCATTGCTTTCTGCGGTAGACTGGTTGCCAGCAAAGGCTATAGAACCCAATTTGTCCTGTTATTTAACCCAAAACTGGAGGAAAGAAACGGATTAAATCCTTTCCCAAGGGTATTTAATGAACATAATGAACTCTGCCTGAATTTGAACTCGGGAAACCGATTCAATTTCGACGCCAGTAACGGCATACACAGCAGATGCATCCCATGCACCAATAAAGGTGAAAAAATATAACATACGATTTTATATTTGACAGGGGCCAATCGAAAAGGGTACCGCTGGCCAGAGAGTTTGCGCGAAAAAGATGAAAGATTTAATTGCGATGTCTTATAGGCAATCGCGTTATGAGATCTTCTTGACCGCCGACTTTGATATCAAGCCATTAGCATGTAACCGACGTGCTAATAAGTCTTTGTACACTGGACTGAATACTAAAGCCGTTTTATTATTTTCCTTCGACCAAACTTCTATGCCTTTCATATATCCTTCGATATATTAAAGCTTTCGTCGTTACAAGAAAGTTTAAGAGAAATGTTTGACCTCTATGGAGACGGTAGTGGTTTCGACCTGCTTGAAATTGTCTCTTGCTTGTCACTAACAGAAATCGTCTCGATGATTATAATGGCTAAATTAAGTCTCAAGTCAATCGTTCGCTGCTCGGCTGAGTTGGGATAAAATATTCAATTGAATTTAGTCTTAGGGATTTGCAGCTTTTATTGTGTTCGTGATTCTGGAGTTGTATACACGAAATGTCAATTCGTATCTTCTTCAACTGACCTTATATATATTGATTTATTATTTCTTTCTCTCTTCTTGTTTGCGTCTTTACTTCTCTGGCTTTTTATCTTTCTTTGCTGGTTGTAGCATTTATAGTTATATCTCCCTCTTTTTATTTTAGTCTTTGAATTCTCGATTTGATTTTCTTTTTTTTTCTTTTTTTTTTATTATTTATTTTAACCTTCGGGTTGTGGTGCAGTGGATATCGGCTCGGAAGGAGAAATCGGGGAGCCGAGTTCAAAATCCAGTTGAATCCATTGTATTCACTTACGCGCAAATATCCTTAGGAAAGGTATTAATCCGTCTCTTCCTTCCAGTTATGGGTTAAATAACAAGACAGATTGGGTTCTATAGCCTTGGTCGGCTACCAGTCTACCGCAGAAAGCAATGGCAACCTACTGCGGGATAATCTTCTGCCCAGTCAGTCATGTCTCTTTCGAGACATGATCGCCCTGACTGAATATAATAGTTAGAAAGATAATTAAGGCTTTTCCTGGGCATGAAGTAGGGGATCAGTTTTACATTGTTTTAAAGTAATAAAATGATCCCCCACTAATTACTAATTAATAATATAATACATCTCTTTCTCCTCTAGTTATGATTCAAATAATAGGACAGATTGGGTTCTATAGCCTTGGCTGGCAACCAGTCTACCGCAGAAAGCAATGGCAACCTACTGCGGGAGAATCTTCTGCCCAGTCAGTCTTGTCTCTTTCGAGACATGATCGCCCAAGCGTGTTTCACGTATGGCACTTAACTGACTGACTTTATTTATTTATACTTCTATTCCTACTTTTTCCTTCTCTAACTGATTTCTCTTTTTTTTTCTTTTTGTCTCCCTTTTCTTCATCTCTTCTTTCGCCTTCACTTTTTATTTTCTCTCTGATTTTATTTCACTTTCCTTTATTGCCTTCATTATCTTACGGCCATAAGTTGTAACACCGGTTACCGTAGAAGCACAAGAAAGCAACATCGAGCCTGCACACTATCTAACTGGGTGACCGCTTAGAAATATCAGGTGCTGCAAACCGGGATGTGCCCGGAGGGTAATAGATAATGGCAAGGAACTTTTAAATCAGAGAGCCGATTTCCAATTTCAGTTAGATTCGTTATATTCTTCTTCTTCTTCTTCTTCTTCTTCTTCTTCTTCTTCTTCTCCTATGTGCCCTGTCCCTTCAGGACGTAGGCGATTATGGTTCTTCACGTCTCCCTATCTTTTGTGGCTCTTAGTATGTTTACGCCTCACAACCCCCGTTCCGTCATCCACCTGATCAGGCCCTGCAAATATGTTATCCGCTGCCTTTCTCTGTCTCCCTTTCCTTCTATCTGGCCAGTCAGTATCAGGTTCTCCAAGCTCTCCTTCCTTATTGCGTGTCCCAGGAACTTCAGTTGTCTCTTCCTGATGCTCAGTATTAATTTCCTTTAAACTTTGGAAAGATATAAATCCGCATCACCTCCCAGTTGTGCTTTCAATTAGTAAAACCTTTATCACTGAACCATTATCATTTCAAAAAAAATATTTACAATCTAAAAATATTCACTAGCTTTAAGTAACCTACAATTTTTCTCGTCTTAGTTCTGTTTTGATCCTGTTTCATTTCTTTTATTCATCTTATTTCCATTACAATTCTTCCTTTATTAATAATTAATCATTTAATTCTTTTACTTCCCTGTGCCATATAGGGGCTGAGTTACAGAGTTGGCAAAAACTAGGAGTATCATAGTTCAGTGAGAGTGGCTAAATGATAACGTGTTAAGTAGTTCACGACAGCAAAGTGTTAAGTAGTTCAAATGTCAGGTTTTCTATTTTATTGGACTGGTTCTCTGTTTTCGCTGGGTCACACTCGTTATTCCATTTGAAGTTGTTAGAGAAAGTTGTTTATCAGATCGAGGCAGCCATCTCTTTGTTAAAAAAAAGAGTGTTTGCTTGGGCTTGCTTTGCTAGGTTTCTAGCATCTTCAGATGTAATAATCTTTAGAAAAAAGTATTTTTTTAATATATAATTTTTCTCTTTTCCACCCTTTCATTCATGCCACACATAACTGTTTTTCGTTTTAGTATTTGTCATAGCCGATGTTAATAAAATGTTTGCTTTTAACGCCGCAATAAAATTTTGTACCACTAAATATATATATATATATATATATATAAATTTTGTACCACTAAATATATATATATATATATATATATCGCTCTCTCTCCCTCACTATATATGTATATATATATATATTTATACATCATACACACACACACAAACACACACACGATATATATATATATATATATATATATATATATATTGTCATCCGCATGTATATATATATATATAGCATATCACGAAAAAGTAGCTATTTCGTTTCAACACATTGTGTCTTGTCAAGTGATGAGGTTATGTGTGTGTGTGTCTGTGTGCATGATGATTGTGTGTGTGTTGTTGTGTGTGTATGTATGTGTGTGTGTGCGTGTGTACATATATATATATATTTTTTAATTCAGATACTTTAATCCAAGGGAAAAAAGCAGGAAGATAAATTCCAAAAAACCCGATCCTAATTAATATTAAAAATTTATTTTAATATTAAAAAATGATACAGGAAGAGAGCTCCATGTAATAAAATATTACAGAGCAAATATATATTAAAAAAGGATTAATTCAATGATGTTGAAACTGGAAAGGATTTTTCTGTTGCTGAGGTGATGTGTCGTCCCCCGTGGGGATCTTCATATCGAAATGGCCATTCAACATCTTTGAATTAATCCTTTTTTTAATATATATATATATATATATATATATATATATATATATATAGAAAGAGAGAGAGTGAGAAAGAGAGAGTGGGGGGAGAGAAAGAGAGATAGATGGAGATGGAGGGACAATCGTCTATAGAGTTAATTTGCGATTTGGAGTAATATTTTACCCATTTTTCAATACAAGAACTTATTAGCATAAAACTTTTCATTATATCTGACCATTTAATTTGTAAAATTATGAGATCTTGCTGCTAATCTAGTAATTTGCTTAAATTCAAAAAGCCTATGACCATGGTGAACAGTTCATCAAAACAATTACGATGAAAGTTTTTATAGACAAGAAACAGGGAAGTTACTGGAACCGAGATGTCAGGTAAGGACAAATAACATTACAGATTCTTTGTATTTTATCAAGAACCTCTAAATACAAAGCAGCAGTACCAGACAAGATGTGACCAATTGAATGCAAGGACGAATGGAAGATTTCTAAATATGTAAGATAGGTTAGATAAACTGTGTAGCTTGATACACCAAATCAACTTTCTTAGTTGCAGGGTTAGTAATTGATTTAATTTACTCTTTCTAATTTATATGAGCGGAAAATGTTTCTCCTAAAAGGAGCAATACGTTACTTTTCTGGAGATTTGCATTAGACAGGCTAATGTAAGGTAAAAAGGTTCATCAGACATTTAATAGAGAGCACGTTCGTTTTGGATGCTTTAAAATTAACAGGCCACTCCTTGTCCCATTTAACAACAGATTATAGGTCAGTTTTTAGATCAGCTGCTGATTTGACCTTATCGAATCGATACACCGCCAGTTACTATTAAGACATGAGTAAATAAATATATCATTAACATAGGTACCAAGTTAAGAACTAATGACATCAGAAAATTTCATTTATTGAAATTACAAACAACATGCATCCAAAGATACACCAACTTTAATACAAAAAGATCGAGAAGAGTAGCCATTTAAAGCAAACTTCATTTCGTGATGAGAAAAAGTAAACCAGACAACGGTAAAGTTTCGCGAGCCTTGTAAAATATATTCTAACCAATGAAAAGGGATCGACTTACAAAGTGAGAAAAAGTAACAAGCCGGTATCAAATCCCTTTTTGATATAAATAGCGAAAGAATATTGAATCAAACAGAGAGAAGGGGTAAGAGACCAGAGTGGATACCTCCCAAAATATAGCAAGAGAATTCTCGACCGCCGTTCGGACACAACTGTCCCAGCGACCCATATTCACACCCTCTCACTTTATCCCTCATGCTGCTTTCTTTTTCTCTCCTTCTTCCTCTTCATCTACTCATAGTCCACAAAAAGAAAGGGAGAAACAAAGCCGTCACTAAACTTATCCTTTTCTGCACAAATCCCATTTAGCGCTAACAAACGACCTCTGAATTTTTTAAACTCTTTACTGCTATAACTTTCTTTTAGAACATTTTCACAGTTTAATAATTTAATGCATACAAATTGAATGTTACTATGCTCGATAAAATTCCACTTATTTATACCAAAAGGACAGTTTTATCTTTTCAACTTTCTGATAATTATAAACTGTGGGGACTTTGGTTGTGTTTGGCTCAAGGCCAATTTGATAAACATAATCGAGGTTCCTACAAAAGCTTTTCTAAATAAAAAAAATAGCATAATTTTATTACATTTTTATTTCCCTATTCGGAGCAGATTTTCGGAAAAGTAGCTATTGTCAGAAAAAAAAAATAGGAGATTTAGATTCCCCAATGAGTCCTGTATTTAAATAATAGAATAAAGTTTGCTGGCATTAACCCATTTCTAGAAATTTCAGGAAATTAATTGGTGGGGAAGGGGTAACGAATGTAAAATATATATATTTTTTTACCAAGATTTTATAAGAACAATGATTTCAAAAATAATTTAATTGATCTATGAATAAGTTTCATTAAAAATCCAGCCACTATTTGATTCTTGTAAGAATTTCGAATTTAATGTGTTTTTTTTTTATAGAAATAAAAATAACAAAATATAACAAAAATATATTAACAAGGAAAAACAATGCAAAATGTCGAAGGTGTTAGTATGACTACCAGTCTGGTTTGGAATGAACTACTACCAACTCGACCCTCTCTATCTTGAGAGGCGTAGTATATATAGTGTTAGGAAGAGTTCATTCTGAAGTTACAGGTAAGGACCCATGACACTCTTTATCATCCCCTTTTTACTCAAACTCATTGAATAGGTTACATGTTTTACCTTGCTTTTCTTGTCTCCAATATGTCCAGTGAGTATTAAATTCTTCAGGCCTTCTTTCTTTATTAATATATCCCAGAAATTTAAACTATTACTTTCTGATTGTAAGAGTCAGTTTCATTGTAGTTTCTGTTTCTTTTTTTTTTTTTTGATAATCATATCGCCCCAAGCAAGGAATTTTACTGTCACTGTTTTACAGGGGGTGCATAGGAAGAAAGTAATGAGGAAGAGTGACAGGTTATAAGGGGTGTCAGGAAGTGGCTAAAAGAAGAATGAGAATACTGATGTGAGTGGAGTGGACAGAGAAAGGAGCATGAGAGAGAGGATGCAGGTTAGTGAGAAAGGAGATGGCTATTGACTTTACATTTTAAATTCTTGGAGATTGTAGCTGTCTGGAACAACACGACCAAAAGGGTAGAAATAACAAATATATATTAACAAGAAATAGCAATACAAAATGTGGAAGACGTTAGTATGAGTGTCAGTCTGGTTTGGAGTGAACTACCACCAACTCGACTCCTTCTCTCTTGAGAGGCGTAGTATATATAGTGTTAGGAAAAGTTCATTCTGGAATTACAAATAAGGGCCCATGACATTTTCCCCCGGAGTTTTGTAATATTACATTTATCATAGTAAAGTGGCAAAAATTTGATCACTCTCTAACGGAAAAAAATTTTTAACCAAAATTTCGAACGTGTTAAGTGCTATACGTGATACACGCTTTTGGTGATCATGTCTCTTAAAAGACATGGATGACTGGGCAGAAGTTTTATCCCTGCAATAGGTTGCTTTCTGTGGTAGACTGGTTGCCAGCCAAGGTTATGACCCCCAATCTGTCCTATTATTTAACCCATAACTGGAGTGAAGAGACGGGTTAATATCTTTCCTGAGTGTAATATAATGAATAAATAATATTTATTGTTTTTTTGTCATTTCTCAAGAAGAAAGAAATGTTCAGATTTACCTTCTTTTGTTTAGTTTTTATTCTGGTTCAAATCATCGCTTTTTCAACCAATCAAATTTGCCGAAGAATGAAAGTAGTTAAAAAGTGGTGTCTTGAGAAAAACCGCTTTTTCAGACGAAATCTTATTAAAGGCATATTTATACATGCTTGCCAAATTTCTTTGATTTGTTTCAACAAACACACTAAATCGTTTGCTTTAAGAAAAATGCTAAAAGAATTTTGGTTTCCTTTTCAATATTTACTACATGTGTTTTGAGATGTTGGCTTTGGGAAAATTGTCTGAGATCATGCATACCCGTAGTACTTTGAATGCATATAGAGCTAGGTTATATTTTTTAACAACAAAAGGATAAAAAATAAAAGTAGAAGCTCTTCATTACTATATATATTGCCTTAATTTAAAACTATTTCATAGGAAAAATTGATTTGTTGTCTCCTTACGTAGAATTTGTTAAAAAAATTGAGTCAAATTGTAAATCGCAATTGGCTTCTTTTTTGCCTCTTTTCCCCACAATTATTAAATCCAATAAAATTTGTTGCTTAAAATTATTTTTGTTATCCAAAATAATTTTCCTACAGAATAAATTTGTCGTTTGTGGTTATGTAACTGTGTGTGGGCGGATGCAAAAGTGAGAAAGTGCGATTCAATAATAAATGTAAGCAATTAGTGTATCTGTCTCACATAGTATCTATCTATCTATCTATCTATCTATCTATCTATCTATCTATCTGTAGATAGCTAGCTTCTTACAACCGATTGATTTGCATTAGAGATTATTTGTGATTGACTGCTTTACTTTTTACGGTATGATAGAAACAATCTTAGATAGATAGATAGATAGATAGATAGATAGATAGATAGATCAGTAAGAACAGTGTTAAATGGATAGATGAATAGATAGGTACATACGAACAGTCTTAGATCGTTTCTATCTATATATCTGTCTGTCTGTCTGACTAAGTCTGTTGATATGTATCTATCTATCGATCTGTGTAAAACTGCTTTTACCTCTCTATCCCTTTATAGATAGATAGAAAAACTGTTCTTTCTATCTATCAATCTATCTAGCTGTCTATCTAAAACTGTTCATTTTTATGTATGCAAATACATACATACATACATACATACATACATACATACATACATACATAAGGCTGAGTGGTTAGAACGTTTGCTTTCTGACCACGAATCCCGGGTTCGAAACTCAACTTGATCGATATGTCAGGAAGGTGACTTTTTTGGCGTCATCGGCCTGAAGGAAGCGATCCAACTGTGCTGCACCTGAAAGCCATACTATCTGCTGGCCCAAGAGTGAGTGAAGTTGGGTCGACGGCTCTCTTTAAGGAGCCGTCGATGGTTGTGCGAGCTCGAAGTTGAGTATTTGAGCGTTCTGGCCTGGTTGTCCACACTAGATAATGCTCCACCTTCCAGGTCCGCTCAGCATAGTTCCGCTATAAACCACAGGTGGGTGTTGAGCAAACATAAGTGTGCCTGAGCTGGCGTCTATAATGAGGGAGAATTAGCTAGCCGCCCTGGTAGACCAAATCCTGAAAGACGAGTGACCAGCAATTATTTATGAATGTATATCTATCTATCTATCTATCTATCTATCTATCTATCTATCTATCTATCTATCTATCTATCTAAGACTGTTCCTATTTATCAATCTAACTATCTATCTACCGTCATATGTATGTATGTACCTAAGACTGCTTCTATCTATCTATCTATCTATCTATCTATCTATATATATATTACGGAAATTAACGAATTTTTTAACGAAACTTCGTTATAAACAACCGACAATTTGAAATATATATATATATATATATATATATATATATATATATATCCCCGAAATGGTAAAGTAGGAAGGGAAATTCCAAGAACCTGATTCTAATTAATATTAAAAATTTTAATATTAAAAAATGATACAGGAGGAGAGCTCAATGTACTTAAAATTACAGAGCCAATATAAAAGAATTTTTTAAAAGAATTTTTTTGTGACGTATATTTCCCAAATCTTAATCGTTATTTATTTTTGTCTCCTTCTTACACCTTTTTTTTTTCATTTTGACGTGGAACTGTGTTGCTGAGGAGACGTGAATTCTCTCTTAGAGATTTCATGTTGAAATGTTCATTCAACATTTTTGAATTTTGAAAATTTACTTTTTTTTTTTTTAATCATTTCACCCCGAGCAAGGTGGAAACGCCACTGATGTGCAGGGGGCTACATAAATGTAAAAAGATTAATTAGAAAAGAGTGAGGAGTATAAACTAGTTAGAAAGGAACAACAGAAAGCTGAGAAAGCAGGTGCGATGACAGATACATAGGTGGAGAGAAAGGGAAGGTTATACAGGGGTGGGGAGAGAGCTAGAGGTTAGTAGATGAGTATTGACTTTGCATTTAAATTTCTGGGGGTTGTAGCCGTCAGGAAAGCAAGACTACGGGAGCGAGTTCCACAGGCGGGAAGTGCGAGAGAAGAAGCTGCAGGAGTAGAATAGTCGTCTGCATTTGGCTAACCTGACTGTATATATATATACCAGCAGTAAGTACCCGTCGTTGAAGTTGCACGGGATGGGAAGAGTATAAGTCTACTTCTATTTTTTTATACGACCCATATCTGTAGATATTAAATACGGGAGATAATTACTATATATTTGAAATATTTATTCTCCGTGTAAAAGTTACTTTGTTGAACAAAATAAAAGTACCTGAAATTAAGAACTTAAAACAAAGATTAAACTGAGGGGTACGGGCAATTTGTTTTTCTTTTTACATATCCCAGTGATTTTAATAAAGGGTTTGGTCCGAAATTCTTAGCACCTGAAGAAAGCCGGAGCGTACAACGCCCGAAAAGTCGTAAACATGACAGTAAAGAACAATAGTCCGAATAATGTAAATAGTGTTCTTTTTTTGTTGTGTAGAGTAATAAATTTGCAAGGGGTGTGTAAGTTTTGAAACAATTCGGACGATAAATGTGAAAGTGTATGTAAATAGAAATCAGTGAGGATACAGACACGATTACACACACACTGACACACATCTGCAGTTTATATATATATATATATATATATATATATATATATATATATATATCTGTGAGTATGTGTGTGACTGTTCCCTATGCACACCTACATTTTTTAATCTACGCCATTCAAACTTTCTAGGGACACATATCTACAGGGAAGCCAGGTGGACATATATTTTTGAATTTTAAGGTCAGCAATTTTCCCTTTCACACTTTTTGACCAATGGATACGATTGTTTACATTTGCTCCGTAAAACATCTAAAATCTAAAATGGTTGCTGAATTACGTCACAGAAATCAAATCACACGTGTCAAACGCGACTAAAATATTTTGTATTAAAAAGAAATGAACCTTTATATTTAATTTTTATTCCGACGTTTTAAAAATTCATTTGGTCATCAAAAAAATGTGTATCTTTTTCCCCGTAATTTTGAAACAAAAGAAATATTTTTTTTAAAAAAGTGTTTCTTCGAACAAAAACAAAATATGTAAAATAAAAAGTGGCATCTCTAAATGTTCTGAGTTGCACGGGCAACGCCGGGTTATGATGCTAGTATATATACCAATTTCTTTAAGCATTTATTTTAATCGTAAATTTATTTATTTTCTTAATTTTATCATTTATTTTATTTATAATTTAATTTTATAATTTAATTTATTTTATTTATAATTTTAAACGTGTTCCATCATTATTTCTTGGAATTATTTGCTATTCAGTCTAATATAATCATAATTGTGCCAACGATTGCGTCCCTGAAGAAGCGTTGGCCCAAATGCTGCCTAGGGCCGAATATTATTTTTAAAAAATGATATAAAATTATGTTTATACAGATCTATATTTTTGTTCTGTGGTATGAATTCTGTTATTGTTATGAATAAAGATTTTCAAAAAGACAGTTTTTCATTTTCAAGATGAAATTTTAAATCGGCAAAAACTTTTGCACCGACCTGATAGATAGATAGATAGATAGATAGATAGATAGATAGGGAAATCTGGGGTATTATGGTAGATGTAGCAAGAAAAGTATGTATTTTTGTTGTAAGAAATATTGTTGTATATCTGGGTCAGTCATTGTGTTTAACTAAGTTTAATCATAAGGATTTTCTTCACTTTCCTTCTGGCCTTGTGCCACATATATGCATTTTTATACAAAGTAAATTTTGTTGTTAATTTATTTCTTCTGTTCGACGATTACGAATAATATATATTTGTAACCAATGTAAGTATTGTTGATTATATTTTACCGCGTGTCAAAAAAGAAAAGAAATTACTTGAAATTATTGTCTATCATAAAGTCCTATAAATTGAAATGAAATTAAAAATATTATTAAAATGTGAAGTAATTTTTGTCAAAGTATTTTTTCAAAACAAATCGGCTTATTCAAATTTCATCGATTTATTTGTGGAATTGGACGAAACGTAGAATTTGTAAATCTCGACAAAATTGTTAACGATAACTTCAACAATGCTAAATACTGAAATGTGCATTAAGAGGACTTGAAACGAAGCAAGCTATGTCTAGCAAATCATACAAATATTGGCTTGTAAAAATAAATCGTTTTAACGTTATAATCCTATACAAAATGTGATATTTTATTGCTTTTTTTCTCAAGATATCTGTTCTTTGAAACAAATTGGAGTTTTTAACGAAATCACAAAATAAACAGTGAATATTAATTCTCGCAAGCCAAAATGACATTTAATTCAGAACTTCATTGATGACATGAAGCTAACGTGTGACTTTTGCTTTGGAATATTTTTGTCGATCGAAAAAATAAAAAAAAATGATAGCATATTTAAAAACTGACATAACGTCATTTTTCATTCGATCAAAGGTTATGAATATTCTTAAGATCGTAACAGAAATTTTTTTTCACATAAAGTTTGACTTTGAAGCCTATTTTTTCTTTTGGTTCTTAATGTAAAAGTACCTAAACTGTGGAAGATAGTCTCATATGCTCAGCGTTATGATGATTGTTCTTCATCGTCGTTGGTGCGATGATGATTGTCATTCTGACTTTTAATTAATCTCTGGAGGATCAATCAGAATTTTCATCGTCATAGGTGCTCTTGACGATTCCATGTTTTCTTCACTTAGATTCGAAATAAAACTCCGGGCATTTTCTATTTCATTATCATGTTTCCATTAAAATTATTTTTAATGGGATAGGTAAATAGATAATAGATAGATAGATAGATAGATAGATAGATAGATAGATAGATAGATAGATAGATACTGACAGTTTGAAATAGACAAAACTACCCATAAGAAGACTGAGGGGGTGCGGATAGATAGATAGATAGATAGATAGATAGATAGATAGATAGATAGATAGATAGATAGATAATGATTAGGTTAAAATAGATAGATAGATAGATAGATAGATAGATAGATAGATAGATAGATAGATACTGACAGTTTGAAATATACAAAACTACCCATAAGCAGACTGAGGGGGTGCAGGTAGATAGATAGATAGATAGATAGATAGATAGATAGATAGATAGATAGATAGATAGATACTGACAGTTTGAAATAGACAAAACTACCCATAAACAGACTGAGTGGGTGCAGATAGATAGATAGATAGATAGATAGATAGATAGTGAACAGATTGAGATATATAATGAAATTGCTTGGATAGATACTGAACCGATTTCAGGATGTAAGCTCATTGGCCCCTTTTATTTCAGCCCCCATTTTCTTTAGATCCATTTCCCCTTCTTCTGTATCAATTCCAACATTATATCAATATTATAAAAATTTAAATCACAATGTGTAGATAGCATTTGTAATAAGCTATTTACAAGAAACTAAATAAAATAATATTAGTAATGCAGCGACGCAATCCTTAATTGCGACAGAAAAACCAATTAATTTGACGAAATTAATGCATGTCGTAAATAATCAATTAATCCTGTCTCCCATTCAAACGTACACTCTGGTCCTGGGTATGACCGTAAACTGCTTCCGGCAGCAAGGCCTCTGATTGAGAGGTTGTGAGGAGCATGGAACCACCTCTTGTTTTTGCTGTCGTTTCCAGTTCCACCCTGACCTGGTGTGGTAGCACTTGTTAGGGTCTCAGCTATGGGGTAGTTAACCCCCACACAGAGGTCAAAATGCTATGAAAGTATTTACCAACAAAACGTTTTCAATTACAAATATTACCAGCAAAAGTTTTTGAATAAAAAATATTACCAACAAAATGTTTCTGAAGGAAAAATGTTACCAACAAAAATATGTGAAGGAAAAAAATATTACCAGTAACTCTCAACGAAACCCATTTACGAAGAAAGTATATTCTATTCATACAAATCTATAGTAAAATTTTCGTCGCCACTAAATGACCCATTGAGTTTTTGATATGCCGTAAAACAAACCAAACCAAACCAATCAAACATACACTCATTTAAGAAAAGTAAAAAATACGATAATCACACCCAAAATACGAAAGGTGTCCTGCATATCACCAGAGAACTGATATCTCTGGCCATCTAATTTATAATTTTTGTAATCTTTTCACCCCAAGCAAGTCGGTATCGCCACTGATGCGCAGGGGGCTACATAAAAGCAAAAGTTTAGGCAAGATGAGAGCGAAGTGAAAGACGGCCCAGCTACAGTGGGTGTCAGAGAAAGGGCAAGAGAAGGACGGAAGCACAGGGGTGAAGATAGTTGCTAAGGCATAGAGAAAGAAAAAGGTAGAACAAGATACTCAGTGTGATGTAGAAAGAATTGGAGTCAAGTGGATAAGAGATGGGTATTGACCTTGAATTTAAATAGTTGGAAATTGTAGCTGTCAGGAAAGCAATGATACGGAAGAGAGTTCCACAGGCGGGAAGTTCGAGAAAAGAACCTGTTGGAGTAGAATTGGCGGTTGCATTTGGTTGATCTAACTGTAAATGGGTTGCCAGTCTGGTTGCACAAGTAAATTCTAGTGGCGGAAGCAGCAGTGATGTTGGGGGAATTAATCTAAAGAAAGTGAGAGCAGAAATAAAAGAGGCCATTAAGCTTACATCTCGAAGCTAAATAAACTTGAAAGAATTATCTAAAAGCAAACAACAACCCTAAAATAATATAATTTGGTTGCCAATGTTCAATCCAGTTAGAACTATATCCTAAATCCTAACCAGCATCAAAGTGATTCCCTAAATCGTCCCCTCTTACTTGACAGATACCCCTAAGACTCACCCACCTTATTTCAAATTCTGATGTGGGGGAGCCTCCGCATTTCCGTCATAATCTTAACTTTAGGCTGATGCTTAAAGAACAAGATAGGTTCAGAAGAGATGAACATCTTGTCCCCATAAAATTCCTTCTGTCGTGTCGTCCATATCACAACATTCATAGCACCTAGCAAACAAGAGTATTTCGCCTTCTTCAACTAGGATATCACATTGTTACAGATACAACTGGCCCCCAAGAAGAAAACCATTCTGCACAGCATACGAACGATATCATTGATAAACCTGCACAACGAGACTATGAAAAGTGAAAGAGGGCATGATCCAGGGTCTTAACCTCCTCACCGCACTGAACGCTGATATTTCCAAGTATTTTGCCAACCCAGAGAGCTCTTCGAATCACCAATCAGGTGAGTGATGTCTCATCATTAGTGAGTCATTTCAACCCCGAGCGACTAACGCCAAATGTATCGAGTCTCCTGCTTAGTAAGACCCCCTCTCGCTTATCAAATTATCCTGGATGAACGCCCAAACTAAAACACGATGTAACGCCTTACGGGACAACCAGCGGCCCTAGAAGAAGTGATTGAGAGCACTCCGACATTCAAGATGGAAGGAACATATGCCTCGGGTTAAACGGGAGGCCACCTCCTCGCACAACTGCACACAGTTTAGCAATGGGGTGCTCTTACAGGCATTTTCGTTTCATAATTCACCCTCAGAATACAATTGCTGGCACTTTGATGAGAAGCGTATGTTAATGAATTTTATAGCTAGACATGCCCAAATCGCCTTCAGAATAACAGCCCCTCAAAACTACCTTGGGAGATTTTTCTCCCCGCAAGAAAGAGAACAAAAGCCTTACTAATATCGCATTCGAGACTGATAGTACCACTATTAAAACACTCTTTGTTTGGGGAAAATTTTTTTTGGTTTTCTATGTCCTACCCATCTATGCGTTTTACATTGAGTAAAAATTTAAGATCTCTGATCTATTTGGAATCTGTTAATGCTTTTTCAGCTTGTTCTTCATCTTCTCCGTGGCTATTTTTTATACTTTTGAAATGTTTTCAGAATTTCGTTACCTTTTTAATGTGTTATGTTTTTGTGGTGACTCTGTAGGCGTGGAGTTGGGAGTGGAAGTTGGTGTTTTTTTTTGTTTTTGTTTTTTGTAGAATGGACTGGAGGTGTGTATTTTTTTTTTCAAACTGTTCATTTTGGAAGCAGTAGGGTGTCAATGATCTTATCATAGAAAGATGGGACATGATCTTTTTTTTTATGAAGGGGAAGACGGGACAGGGATGAGGGGCTTAGAACCCACAGTCTTTGGTTTCTTTTCCAGCTTTGGGTCCAGATCTTTTTTTAGATTCTCGCAATTTAAGAATTTTGTCCCAAAGAAGCTCACAAATATTTTCCATTGAGAAAGTAGCATACGACAACAGTTTGTTAGAGGGGATGGGGCTGCAGGTATCTTTTACCCTGGAGACTTCAGAGGACTAAAGCCCTGCTGTTTGGCTCTTCCCTCTGCCCCTACCAACGAAACGCCATTCCCCTTCTTCCTTTTCCTTAGTAGCACTTGTGAATGGACTCGGTTTTTGTGGAATGTAAAACGGCGTTTTTTCGTACTGGTCAGAGTCGTAGGTGGGCCCATTCCAGGCGGGAAGAGCGAGAAAGGGAGCTGATGGAGTAGAAGTTGTTAAAAAGGATTTTATAAGAAATGATTGATCTCGCCATACAATTTTATCGAAAAAATTGTTTAAGAAATGGTTATTTTGCTTTTGCCATTAACAATATGGTCCGAATTCATTGCTTACGTCACGAATAATTTCCTCATATTTTGTTGCTTTTGTCACAGACAACTTTCTCGTACTTTGTTGCTTTTGTCGCAAAGGATTGTTTCTTATGTTACGAACAATTTCCTCGTACATCCATGTCCCGAACAATTTCCTCGTACATCCATGTCCCGAACAATTTCCTCGTACATCCATGTCCCGAACAATTTCCTCGTACATCCATGTCCCGAACAATTTTTTGATATTTTTGCTTTTGTCACCAATAATTTTCTACACAAATATTATCCTCTAAATGAATATTTCCGTTTTGTAACCTATCATTTTTTCTTATTACTACAAACGCTATCATTACAAGCGCAAGATCGAGAAATGCTCTTTATTTATAAAGTACATTATACAACTAATTTAATACACAAACAACGTATCTATTGCCCGGTTTACACTCCACCCACGTCTATTGAACAGGTGTAGAGGCTCATCCCTTGTTCCCTGTTTAGGATGTGGTTTCCGGCTTTCTCTTTTCCAATCTTCTCACCCTTACGTAGCCCCCTGCGCATCATTGGCGTTACCGCCTTGCTCGGGGTGATACGATTAAAAAAAAAAAACAACCTTTTGCACCACCAATTATCCTTCATTGTACGCCATCCCCATTTTTTCTTGCTTATTATTTCAATGATATTTGTATTTGTTCTCCGATTAATAGAGTTTTCATTTTTTCTCTTAATCACTCATTCTCTCTCTCTTTCTCTCTTTCTTTCTTTCTCTCTCATTCTCTCTCTCTCTCTCTCTCTGTTTCGTTCTCTCTTTCTCTCTCTCTCTCTTTATCTCTCTCTCTCTCTCTCTCTCTCTCTCTCTCTCTCTACATTTTCTTTTGTGTATCTTCCTCCTAACATCGCTTTCTCCATCTTCTCTCTGTCTTTCTTAGTTTGTATCTCTTTGTTTTTATTTTTCCGGTATCTTCCTTACCAGTTCATCTTGCATTTTCTTCTGCAACAAAATATTTTTTTCAAACAGTGTCATTCATTGTTGATACTAGCAAGAAGCTCATGCATTCTGCCAAGTATTTACCCTCAATTAATCCACTTTGGGGCCATCCTATCTAAGTAACAACATGCTAACTTTTCACAATGTTTCGTAACCACCTGTGACCATTTCAATGATTTATGAACCTCTTAATACATTAACAGGGAATTAATTTAATGAAGGTCGCTGCAGGAGAGAGCAGAAAATTCTTTCAAACTATTTTATCAGCAGGATTTAAATTTAATATTTGTATAATCTTTTTTTATTTGTTTGCTTTTTAAAATATTTATCGTAAAACGTTAAAAATATTCAAAATGCAATATCGAGAGCACTTTCTTAAATTTACTAGGGTTTTCAATTATGTATGCAAATCAATTAAAAATAATTTTACGAAGGACATTCTATAACAGATTTTTTGAGTAGTTTACGAAAATAGAAGCAAATGAGTCAACAAATGCTGACTTAAATTCTGGTATTACTCTACAAGCAGTATAGCCCGGCGTTGCTCGGGTGTAACGAAAGCTTTAAAACTAATCCATGGTCCTGGAGTTCAGACTCTTTGGACGTTGGCACGAAAGACTAAAAAGCAATAGTTGTTTCCAGTTAAAGCAAAACCGTAGACTGAAAGAAAAATGAATGGATGTAAGTCAAATTTTGATTTCCTGTTATCGATATCAAATAAGTTTTTTTCGTCATAAAGTGAATTTAGAAGGCTAAATAAGTCCTCTGAGTAAATGGTATCATCGCTGAGACTAAGAACTACAATTATAGCTACGTAGAGCCAAGCCCGAAGCAAAAACTAAAATAAAAGAGCTGAAAAAATACAGACATACAGGCAGATAAACAGACACACACAAACATCTTGCCTTATATATATATATATATATATATATATATATATATATATATATATATATTATCGATTTTCTGCACTATTGTAAGAACTGCAACCTTACGACGAAAAAACTTATTTGATATCGATAGCAGGAAATCAAAATTCATTTTTCTTTCAGTCTACGGTTTCGCTTTAACAGAAACAACTATTGCTTTTTAGTCTTTCGTGCCAACGTCCAAAAAGTCTGAGCTCCAGGACCATGGATTAGTTTTAAAGCTTTGAAGCTTTCATTACACCCGAGCAACGCTGGGCTATACTGCTAGTATATATATATATATATATATATATATATATATATATATATATATATATATATATACTAGGTGCGATTGGTAAATTGTAGCAATTATTTTATTATTTCAATTATTCTTTAGTCTATTCCTGAGCTCCAGCAACATGGATTAGTTTTAAAGCTTTCATTACACCCGAGCAACGCCGGGCTATACTGCTATCATTAGATTAATATTGAGTAATCCGGAAAGTTCATACCGATTTTAAAGGAAGAAAACAGCAAACAATATTATTCCATTATATATTTATTCAATTTTTCCCCATTTATTCAACCTTTCTCCATTTTTCTTTCTAACTTAAAGATTCCGTTTTCGCATAATTTTGGTGGTTTGTCGGCAAAGAACTCACTGAAGTGGTTTTATGTCATCCAAACAGTTAATTTTTTTGCCATTGAGATTATTTTGCAAAGATCTAAATAAATAAAAATCCGAAGGAGAAATATCTGGGATTATATGTCGGGTTGAGTCACACACCAGCCAAAAG
Source organism: Ascarosepion bandense (assembly GCA_037127315.1). Lineage (NCBI taxonomy): Eukaryota > Metazoa > Mollusca > Cephalopoda > Sepiida > Sepiidae > Ascarosepion > Ascarosepion bandense. Next base: position 1,390,848 of record JBBBDQ010001052.1, on the reverse strand, counting down.
CAAAACCTTTTGCCTGGTCACTAAAGAAATATGAGGTCTAACATTATCTTGATGGAAAAAATACTTTTCTTGTTCGCCAATTATGGGTGTTTTACTTAAATTGCAGCCTTTAATTCATCCATTTCAGAGCATTAATTTTCAGAATCAATTGACTGGTGACTTGGTGGAAGCTCCCTGTACACGATTACCTTCTAATCCCACCATATACACAGCATGCCGTTTGTATTATGAAGACTTACATTTGGTGTGGCTCATGCCGTTTACCCCAGGATCTTTTCCTCCAAAAATTGTTGTAAACGATCAATTTTTCATTACCATTTGCTTAAAAAAGGTTGCGTTACTTTTGGGTTTATACAAAAAATTACAGACAGAAATGCGATTCAAAATATTAATTTCTTTCAGACCATGTGGTTCCTAAAAATCGTACCCAAGCTTCAACAGATCTTCATGGAGGGAGGATTTTAACAAATATTGTGTAACGCGGGTTTTTCTCAGTCCGTATCTTAATTTGGTCGTCATCTATAGTGGGATGCCCGCCTGAGAATTCTTCATCAATAAAACTACAATCACCAACTGTAAACTTAACGAACGATTTTTGTATTCTATCAGCTGAAGCAGCTTCACCGTACATAGCACATATCTTTTTGTTACTTGCGAGGCATTATTGACTTTGCGGTAATAAAAAGCATCAAGTGTCTAAAATGCACCTTGTAATCTTCCATTTACATAGGAATGCAAAATGAACACGAATTAAATAATTTCAAACTTTCTTTCTCAGGATGTAGTTTGAAGTGTGCTTTAATCGGAAATGTAGACATTATATTTGTCGATAAATTTGATAACGTGCTAGAAAATGAACGATTAAAAAAATCACCATTAACTTTTCGGAAAACCCAGTAACATTAGGACGGCCTTTGTTATATAGCTAAATTAGGTACCTCTACTCGATTTTGATAACTAAATTTTAAATTGAATTTTTGAAAATAATGTTTTCTTGAAACTATTTTTTTAGTTTTAATTGAAAGCTAATTGATTACATTTACTATTTCCAGTAAGCAAAATACTCTGCTGTATTTCAAACAGAAATCATATTGCTTAGAATCTAAAATTTTGATTCGTACCCTAGATCCGCTAAGTTTTCAAGGATGGCGGATTTTAATAAATTTAGTGTTTCTCCCAATTCCCTCGTTGTGTAATGTGGGTTATTTCAATCAATGTCTTGCTTTGGTCGTCATCCGTAGAGGGGTGGGAGTTCTGCCTGGGCGTTCTTTATCAGCAAGGGTATAATCACCAACTATAAACTTAGCAAACCTCTTCTGTACAGTTCTTTTAGCTAAAGTATCTTCACTGTACACAGCACATTAGTTTTTTGTTCCTTGCGAGGCTTCTTTTTTTTTTTTTTGCGCTTACGGTTATAAAAAATATCAAACATTTACAATGCCCCGCATAAACTTATATTTTCATGCAAAATTGAAACCAAATAAGTAATTTGAAACTTTTTTTCCTTAATAGATAGTTTGAAGTTTGCTCTAATTCAGTTAAGTACCATGAGTAATACACGCTTAGGCGATCATGTCTTGAAAGAGACATGACTGACTGGGCAGAAGATTATCCCGCAGTAGTTTGAAATTGCTTTCTGAGGTAGACTGGTTGCCAGCCATGGCTATAGAACCCAATCTTTCCTATCATTTAAACCCATAACTGGAAGGAAGAGATGGATTAATACCTTTTCCAAGTGTATTTGAGCGTAAGTGAATGCTAGGAGTTCAAATAGAATTCGAACTCGGCTCTTCGATTTCTCGTTCCGAGCCGATATCCACTGCGCCACAACGCACATCCTCTAATTGGAAATCTATAAATTTAACGTGTTGGAAAATTAACGATTAAAATCGACATAAATTTCCCAGAATGCCTAGTAAATTATTTATTAGTGCCATTGATGATAAAAAGATATAAATTACTAAGAATAGGAGGCTGTGGAAAGTCACATCCTGTAGAGACACAACATGGAAGAAGAGTGAAATTTTTTTAATCATTTCACCCCACTGCCACTATTGCGCAGGGGGTTACAGAGGGGAAAGTGATGAGAAAGTCTGGTTAGTTATAGGAAATGACGATACTGAGGATGGAGGTTGGGTAGATGGATACAGTGTTTGAGGGAATGGATGCGAGTTAGTGTGATAGATGACTATTGACCTTACATTTAAATTTCTGGAGATTGTAGCTGTCGTGGAAGCAAGTATGTGGAGTGGAATTCCACTGGCGGGAAGTGCGAGAAAAGAAGCTGTTAAAGTAGAAATGGCGGTTACATTTTATCTGTGATTGTTTCAGTTTCGGCTTGTATTCTGATTCGTCAATGTTTCTGGGCGCATGATGGCAAATAACGCGAGATAGCAAAAGAAGAATAACTGGATTTAATGTTTCGATTCTTCCTCGTCATCCAGAGGCAAGAGCCAATTTTACCATCAAAGGTTAAGTCTACATAGCGATCGGATTATGCCGTAACGACAATCGAGAAAGACATGCAGTCAAGTTCATGTCACGTACTGCAGAAATTCCTTTGTCTCTAGCCTATAGCTATGGCGTGGTGAAAAGAAAAATACTTGAACAAGTTAATTCTTAGTGTTTTGCCAGCGGATATTTAGCAGTTGGAATTTTTCTTCTTCTTGTCTTCTTTTCAATTCCAGCTTAATACCCGCTTCTGTTTGGGCTTATCCATTTTGACTTCCTGGTGATAAAAACTACAACAAAACGAGTATCAACTCGTCCGAATCATTCGGGAATTTTGAAAATGCTTTACCGTATGATTTGAGATAGCATTCTTCTTATTCATTAATCTATCACATCTTTTCGGATTGGAGATAATCGTGACTCAACACAACTTCCCTTCTTTTGTTACTCGAAGTAATTTGAACGTTTTAACGTCTTGCTGTCTTTATTGATTGACATAAACATATTAAATAGTATATTGACATTTTCTCCTGCTTCTCTTGTTTTCAATATGTTCTGTAAGCATTAAGTTCACCAGGCCTTCTTTCCTCATTATATAATCCAGAAAATTTAGTTGTATTTTTCTTCGTATTTGATTGTACCGTTAAGACTTCCTCGACATTCATATGAAATTATCAACAATCAAGAGTAGATAAGTTCGCCTGTCACCCAGTTCAAACTTTTCTCTAGTCTTTTCAACATGAATATGTGTTTATCTTTTGCTTCCTGTTTAGTAGTTGGTTTCCAATTTCTTGTAAAATGTTCCGTTTTTTTCTTCGCACTCAGTAATTTCGAGCGTCATAGTTGCATTATCACCTTTCTTGGGGTGAATAGATTTTAAAATCAATTCAATAGAATTACGTCATTTTGACTTTGAGTTTTTCTTTATCTGTGAGGAGATTGTCTACTTGTCGAATATGAAATAGCACTTCTTTTCTGAGGACTGAGTATATCATTACTTTGCTTAGTTTCTGGGATGCTGCTTTTGTTATTCCTATACGCTTTCAGAATTTTGTGTTATATTTTCTCTCGTTTTTTATTATACTATCTTGATTTTGACGTTCGCCATATGTAGTTCCCACATTGATCTCTCTTTTAATGACAACCATCTATTCTGCTTTCTTGCAGTTATAATGAGTGCTTTTACTTGCATTCGTTTACTATTTTAAAGAGTATTTTCCCTGAGTCTGTCATTATCTGTATGTCATCCGTGTACCTTATGCTATTAAGATCGTGGCTTCTAGTTCTGCTAAGTCATCTCTAAATATATTCTTCTATAAATAAGAGCTTTATAAGATCATAGCTCTCCATACTTACCTGTCCTTTATAGCTCTTAATAAATTTTGTCTATTTGTTGCTTCTCCTACACCTTGTTCGGCCATCCATTTACTCAAATTCGCTTGGTAGGTTATACGTTGTTTTCTTCTGTTCCTTTTGCCTTCAGTCTGTCCTGTGAGTATAAAATTTTCCAAACCCCGTTTCCTCATTACGTGCCCTAGAAATTTAAAATTTCTCTTCCCGATTTAAGTATAAATGACCTTTTTGTTTCTATTTTCTCTAAAACTTCAAAGTTGCTAATCGTATTCTCAACATCTTTCAGTAGAACCACATTTCTGTTGTTTCAAAACTCGTCTTCATCTATGCGGAGATTGTTCGGAATTCACTGCTGTATAGGAGGACTGATATAACGTAACACTTCAGCATTATTTTCTTTTGCTTCTATCGAAGTTTTTCTGTTTCTTAATATTTTGCTTATTTTTTGGAAGACATCTTTAGCACTTTCCGTCCTCTTTTAAAACACATCCCTGATATTTTAATTGTATTGTTTGCTTGACTTCTGTAGAAGCCCTTGAAGTTTCCTTTCAGATGTCATACTATGAATCTAGTGAGAAAACACATCTTTGCAAAAATGTATTTTAGTATCCTTGAATGAGATATTATTATTATTCTTATAAAATGAAACAATATTATCATTTTTCTTTCTAGTACTTTCTTGTGTATCAACTCATGTGTAATCCTTGCACTCCTTTTAAACTTCCTAAAAATGTCGCCAGCGTTATTTTTGCGCGGTATTATGGAAATCTTAAAAGTATTTACGCAGCTATTTATTGCTTGTGCAGTCAGTCAACAGTACCACCTTATTTATAAGTCGTAGTAAAAATTCAAAAGCCAAGAAAATTGGTTCTATGTAAAGTGACGCAAAAAGAATATTGATTCCTGTTTAAATATGTATTATTATTCTCTGTTGTTCCCATGTTGTAAGAAGCTCTGACAATATCTATCAGTTCAGGTTAATACTTCAAACTGTTTTGTTTTCAAACTGTTTTGTTCTTTATTTATTCGACCGTCTCAGTCGTTATCAAAGGCCGAAAAACAGCAATAGTAATACGTGTATATATTTGAAACACTCTTTTCAGTTATGGTCTGGCTCCGAGTAAGAGTTTTACTCATGACAGTACGCGACACATAACGAAAGCATATTTTTATAATCGTGCAACCTCAAGCAAGGCATTTTACTGCCGCTGTTGTGCAGGGGTTGCATAGGAAGTATGTTATGAAAAAGAGTGAGAGGTTACAGGGTGTGTCAGAAAGTGCGTATGAGAAGGAAGACAATACTGATGAGAGTGGGGTGGACGGAGAAAGGAGCATGAGAGAGGAGATGTAAGTTAGTGAGACAGGAGATGACTATTTACTTTACATTTTTAGAGATTATAGCTATCGGGAAAACAAGTATGCGGAAGGGAATTCCACAGGCAGGAAGTACGAGAAAAGAAGCTGCTGGAGTAGAATTTGCGTTTACAATTTATCGGTTTCACAATAAAAGGGTGCGACCTAGTTGCTAATTTTGTGGCTCGAGGAAATTCATGTATGGGGGTATCAGTGAGCTAAGTTCATCGGAGCAGAAGCCGTGAAAGTTTTTGTAGAAGAGACACAGGTAAGCCACACTGCGTCGTTGAGAAAGCGACTGTATCCTAGCTGCTAAGTCGGGATCGATTATATTACAGATTCTCCGTTGGAATTGGTCGAGGACACCGAGGTGGATAGCAGGAGCCCCCGACCAGATATGGCAGCAATAGTCAATGCACAGAATGTAGCCAACAATTTATATTGAGAGCATCCAGTTATTGATAAGGACTAAGGTTGTAGGATGTCCTTGGATAAAACACAACTAAAAATGAACATTGAACAATTTATCCACAATTTCCTGTGTACAAATATTTTCAGCTTTACTTGATAAAACTTATTAATTTATATATTACACATATTATTAGTCATTATTACTGAAATATATATAGGTATAGATAGAGAGACAAAGATAGAGAGAGAGGTAAGGAGATAAATAAGTATATATATATATATATATATATATATATATATATATGTGTGTGTGTGTGTGTGTGTGTGTGTGTGTGTGTGTGTACATATCAATATATGAATATTAATCAGGTGTTATTGGAACAGTGCTCAATGCTGTATAACAGCGCAAAAATATATATTAAAAAAAATATATATATATATCGGCTCGGAACGAGAAACCGGGGAGCCGAGTTCGAATTCCAGTTGAATTCATTGCATTTACTTACGCGCAAATACCCTTGGGAAAGGTATTAATCCGTTTCTTCCTTCCAGTTATGGGTTAAATAACAGGACAGATTGTGTTATATAACCTTGGCTGGCAACCAGTCTACCGCAGAAACCAATGGCAAAATTGACTGAAGGTTTAACAAGAATTTGCCAAAACGATTCTACGAAAATTACCTATTTTGACTTGAAGCAAGTAAGATATTAATCCGGAAAAATATATATTAATAAATATAAATATTGACCTATATTTTACTCACTACTCTGAGTCTCATGCATTACAGTAATCTTCGGTTGCCTATCAGAAGGTATGACAAGCACCCAAAGATTACTTTAATGCATAAAACTGAGTCGAGCCCAAAACGTACGATAATATGTACATTTACTAACACACACACATATATATATATATATATATATATATATATATATATATATATATATAAAATTCCCATATGCTTGCTTTCCTGACGGCTGCCACCTCCAGGAATTTAAATACAATGTCCATACCCATCTCTTAACCACTTGACTCCAGTTCTTTCTACATCACCCTGTATATCTTTTTCTTTCTCTCTACCTGTGCAACTGCCATCACACCTGTATTCCCATCCTACTCTTGCTCCCTTCTCTGACACCCCCTGTAACTGATTCGTCTCTCTTTACTTTCCCCCTATCCCCCTGCGCATCAGTGACGTTACCGCCTTGCTTGAGGTGAAACAATATATATATATATATAGGGAGAGAGAGAGAGAGAGACGGGAAGAGAGAGGTTGATCAACTGCACTCGACATATAATAAGGGGATTGCAGTCTGGAGAATTATATAAGGGATAATGTTGTCGCAGAAATTGTCTGACAGCCACAATTGGGTTATCCTGTTTATAATGCAGTGCTCTGTTTCCAGACATGGGTCTTCTAATTACAACAAACTCCTTTTAACACCAAAGATGAACTGAAGGCAGGAATTATGTTAGCATTCACCAACTTAAACAAGTAAATAGTTCAGAAGAGTTGCAGGCAATTCCAAAGTCGTCTGAAAGGTCTGGTTGAAGCAAATGGCGATATTATTAAGTAAATTTACCCTTTAGTATTTCAAGATATATTAGTGTAATTTTGGTAATATCTGTCAAAATAAGATGTCAGCATTATTTTAGGTTTTGCGTAATTTAGACGACAGTTTATCCATCGCACTCTGTATATGGTGTGTGTGTGTGTGTGTGCGCGCGCATGCGCGCATTACAAGAGGGCCGAGATCCATAATAATTGGTTGACTATCAAATACGAGCAGCGTGAACGTCGTTTTTCAGTCCTACTGGAGACCCACACTCTCCTGATATTTTTTGAGAACTTATATATGACCCTTAAGTTTGCCAACTCAGATCCAACCTGGGTATGACGATAAACTACATCCGGCAATAAAGCCTTTAATCGAGTATTTTGTTGTTGATCCCAGGTCCACCTTGACCAGGGTTGGTATCACATGTTAGGGCCAGTTATGAGCGCGAATATTGAACCCACAAGCAGGCCTGACAATACTATGAAAGCATATAAATACATTCTTTTAGCAAAAAGACAAAAATATATTTTAATAGTAAAACAAAAATACCAAGCATCACAAGAAAATTAAATTTCAACATTAAATGACCCATAAGAACTTGATATGCGGTTAAACAAACCAACCAATTAACTGAGGTGCAATATTTTTCCCATTAGCTGCAGGACGTATACCAGAGCGAGGTAGGCTGTATAACCTGGAAACCAAAATGACCAACGTGTTATATAACGAAATTAAAACTGCAACCAGAGGACATAAATATTGTATAACAGCGATGGAACGATGATAATTAATTAATGGGATGATGATTATTAATTCGACGACGGGATCCCAAATCTTGTTATCTTTTCTCTTATAAAATCGCTTGCATTTTACACGCTGATAAAATAACGATATTCTCACTTAATAAAATGACGCCCGTAACATGTATATATAAACAAATGTAGACAACATATCATTTTTTCTCTCCTCACATGACGAGGTAGGTTCGGGGATGCCAGTCGACACTTATCAAAGGACCAGAGACCTCTCTCATCCGTGGTTTTCTCTGTGTCTTTCTCGGTCTGGGTTCCCATCTCAACGTTCGACCGACTGCCTACTACTACCAGCAATCTGTCTTTTATATAAGCAAATACATCATATTTTGACTCATTGTTTAAATAATTTTAAGGTCTATATTATCTGACCTTGGCTAAACTAATTTCAAAAGAAAAAAATATTTTCCTCAGATGTAGAATTTAGCCCGCATTCTAAATTTTGACAATAATTAAGTATTTATCAAAACAATGTCTATTCATAAAAATACACTTCTTCACTAAATTATTCACCAGCTCAAACAATCTACAATACAAGTAGCACTTCCGTGCAACATGCAGTTTAAGTCTTTTAGATTTTCAGGCCTAGCGACCATAGACAGACGTGACCGTATTTATTTAACGTTAGATCAGACTCCGTGACAATATTCGAAGGGAGCTTAGCATCAAAATCTTTGTTGTGATTTTCATGTTCATCACGATACTGTTCAATTTCTCTGTTACTATTGTGCGCTTTCTTTCTCCAAGAAGAACCATTTATTTTGGAAGAGGCTAGCCTTCCCCAGTGTGTTTTTCGTGCAATTTTCATACCTTATTCGTCTTAAATTTGCATTCTTTGAAATTTAAATTTGCATTCTTTAATTTGCAAAAGCAAATATACTTCGCAAGCAAAGTATTTCTTTTTGCGCGGTATTATGGAAATAGACATGTGTTATTTATAAGTAAAAGTGTTTTAGCTGACAGAACTGTACGGAAGTGGTTTGCAATGTTTAGAGTTGGTAATTGTAGCCTTATTGATGAAGAACATTCAGGCAAACCCCCTTCAGATGACGACCAAATCAAGATAGGGATTGAGAATAATCCGCATTACACGACGCGAGAATTGGAAGAAAGGCTAAACTTATTAAAATCCACCATTCATGAGTACTTACTGAAGCATGGGTACTCAAATTGCTACGATGCTTGCGTACCACATGATCTGAGCGAGAAGAATCTGTACAGTTTTGTAGTAGATTGTAGTTTGTAGATGTTCTAAAGTATAATTGGCAATAAACATTAATTGCTCTATTTTATATTGATCACTGTTTTAAATTAATGTTTTGAACGTTGCAAATATCTTCTTCGTTCCTTATTCATTTGAATATATATATATATATATATATATATATATATATATATATATATATATGGTGGGTGCATTATACATCAGTATAATACATTTTGTGTACATATAACAAACAAGAGTGAAATTAGATTCTCGGTAAGCAATTGCAGTTTTTTACCCGTGGACACTTTGACTGAAAAACTTTCATGTATATTATTTAGACTGATTTGTTTTGCGAAGGAAAAATAAAAAACGTAAAATCATTTCTTGAATAAGATTAAGCAGAACAGATTGTCTGTGTATCACCAAGGGATTTACCTAATCCGCTTGAGGAAGTATTAGGATTTGTAGGAACGCTTCGATGAGAAATAGCACCATGTTCCATTGGTAGAAAAGAAGGAAGAAAGAAAACATGTTATACGATGAAAAAGGAAAAAAAGAAAGAAAAGCAAAAGAGTTGAAAGAGAAAGAAACAGAAATCAATGAGAGATGACGGAAAGAAGGAAGGAAGGAAAACACATCAAAATGGAAAGAAAGAATATATTTTCGAAGAAGGAAGGAAGGAAGGAAGGAAGGAAAGAAGAAAAAGGAAGGAAGGAAGGAAGGAAGGAAGGCAGGAAAGAAGAAAAAGGAAGGAAGGAAGGAAGGCAGGAAGGAAAACACATCAAAATGGAAAGAAAGAATATATTTTCGAAGAAGGAAGGAAGGAAGGAAGGAAGGAAGGAAGGAAGGAAGGAAGGAGGGAAAGAAGGCAGGAAAGAAGAAAAAGGAAGGAAGGAAAGAAGGAAGGAAGGAAAACACATCAAAATGGAAAGAAAGAATATATTTTCGAAGAAGGAAGGAAGGAAGGAAGGAAGGAAGGAAGGAAGGAAGGAAGGAAGGAAGGAAGGATGGAAGGAAGGAGGCTAAAGGAAGGAAGGAGGGAAAAAAGGCAGGAAAGAAGAAAAAGGAAGGAAGGAAAGAAGGAAGGAAGGAAAACACATCAAAATGGAAAGAAAGAATATATTTTCGAATAAGGAAGGAAGGAAGGAAGGAAGGAAGGAAGGAAGGAAGGAAGGAAAAAAAGAAGGCAGGAAAGAAGAAAAAGGAAGGAAGGAAGGAAGGCAGGAAGGAAAAAAGGAAGGAAGGCAGGAAGGAAAAAAGGAAGGAAGGCAGGAAGGAAAAAAGGAAGGAAGGAAAGAAGACAGAACGAACGTGTGGAAGGAAGGAATGATACGGAGATTATGGATGAAAGCAGAAGATCAATACGAGGTGAATGAATAAAGAAAAGTATGAAGAGATAAATAAACAAACGAACGATGGCTGAAAGAATAACTATAAAAAGGTAACAAGGTCAGGAATTGTCAGTAGAAGAAGAACTGAAAGAAGGAAAATAAACGAAACAAAGAAAAGAAAAAAGAAAACACCACCGACGACGACGACGACGACGACGACGACGACGACTGGAAGAAAAAATTTCTGGATAGAAAAATGGGAAGGGAAACATTTATGCAATGCCGTGCGTTGTTGGATCAGAAAGGAAAGAAAACGAAAAGAATTATAAAGAGTAATGAAAACGTCGAGTGAAGAATTTTTAGCTTAACAACACGTCGATGGAAAGATTCAGTTAGAAGTCTAAAAAATATGGCTGTACAAAAGAAATCAGTCTCCAAACAGGAAATTCTTGATCGCCACAAAAGGATTTTAAAAAATCCTAAAACATTCAGCGATAAATGAGAACAAAATTACTGGAAAGAATGGAACATTAGGAAAGAAATCACAAACGAAGTTGCACTTTCCGAAAACGTCTGCAAAATACAAATATCTTACTTGCTTCAAGTCAAAATAGGTAATTTTCGTAAAATCGTTTTGGCAAATTCTTGTTAAAACTTCAGTCAGTTTAAGTGCCATACGTGAAACACGCCTGGGCAGAAGATTATCCCGCAGTAGGTTGCCATTACTTTCTGCGGTAGACTGGTTGCCGGCCAAGGATATAGAATCCAATCGGTTCTGTTATTTAACCCATAACTGGAGGGAAGAGACGGATTAATGCCTTTCCCAAGGGTGTTTGCGCGTAAGTGAATGCAATGAATTCAACTGGAATTCGAACTCAGCTCCTCGATTTCTCGTTCCGAGTCGATATCCACTGTACCACAACGCACATAAATTCATAAAGTCTAGGTGCCATAGCGAAAAGCTGATCCGAAAAGTTACCATGCAAGTATTTATTTTAAAAAAAGGCGCAGGGAAGAAACTTTACGGTGGTGGGAAAATGACTGAAGCCGAAATGCCAGGGCAGTACCAATAATTTTGATGATTCTTCTTTGAATTTTATCAAGAATCTCTAAATAAATAGCAGGAGCACAGGACTGTATGTAGCATCAATATTAAGATGATCGTCGAATGGTGAACATATGAATAAAAAAGATTGAAAAATTAACTAGAACTGTCGGTGATCCAGTTTTCGTAGATGCTGTTCTAGAAATGTATACAATGTAGCCGTTCCATTTCAGGTCAGCAGAGAATGGTAACCCGAGAAGGCGAAATGAGTCAACTCTTGCAGTACACTGCACCATAACGCGCATCTTACAGATGCGGTGCAGTGGATATCGCCTCCGAAGGAGAAATCGGGGAGCCGAGTTCGAATTCCAGATGAATCCATTGCATTCAGTTACGCACAAATACCCTTGGTAAAGGTATTAATCCGTCTCTTCCCTCCAGTTATGGGTTAAATAACAGGACAGATTGGGTTCTATAGCCATGGCTGGCAACCAGTCTACCGCAGAAAGCAATGGCAACCTACTGCGGGATAATCATATGCCCAGTCAGTCATGTCTCTTTCGAGATATGATCACCCAAGCGTGTATCACGTATGGCAATTACCTGACTTGCAGTACGAATAGAAGTCAGAAAGAGGTCTCTAAGATGATTAACAGGGAGCAGTTTAATCCTAGAGGGGTTAGATTTAACAAGCCAGGCTTTTTACAGTCAACAACAGACTGTAGGAATTTTTTTTAGATCAGTATATCTTATCGAACTAATCCTACTTAGAATCGAGACAAGAGTAAATTGTTGTGTCATTAGCATAAATGCCAAATTGACAGCTAATGTTATCAGGAAGGTCGTTAATGAAAATTTAAAACAAAGTGGATCTAAGCTCTGGTTGTTACTTGCATTAGTACAGAAGGATCTAAAAACGCTGTCGTTGAGGGCAATCTTCCATTTCAGGATTTAAGAAGAAAGACTGAATCAGTTCAAAAATTCGCCCGAAGAAACTAACTTTTCAACTTGTGCATTAAGCCGGTAAGCAAAACCCTGTGGAATACTTTAGAGATATCCAACGCCAAAGCCCGAGCACCATCATTGTCAACTAAAGCTTGATAGACTCTTTCCGCAATAATCGTTAATGCATCAGCAGTTGACCGAGGGAAAGGAAAGCCTTATTTCTTAGCTGAAAGAAGATCATGCGCTGAGATCTTCTTTTATGTACCTTGTCCCTTCAGAATGTAGGGGATCATGGCCTTCCACGTCTCCCTATCCCTGGTGGCTCTTAGCACGCTTTCTCCTGTAACGTCTCTCAGCCCCCGTTCTGTCACCTACCTGCTCAGGCCCTTTAAATATGATATCCGCTGCTTTCCTCTGTCTCTTTTTCCCTCTATCTGGCCTGATGCTTATCTAATTCAGCTTTGATTAGGGCCTCTAGGTGCTTGCCAAAAAGTGACAGATATCTAATAAGTCGATAGTTGTAAGGGTCGGATGGTTCACCTGAGTTCTTAAAAACATGGACAACAGGTGAGAATTTTCGATTCGCATAAAGTAGGATCAATAACATTGCTGATTCTTCTTTGGATTTTATCGAGATTTCTTCCTTTGGGGTAAGATTTAAGCCAAAGGATGAAGGATGAGATAATAAGACATACTGGGGAAATCGAGGACGTCATAAAAAAATTTGACCATCGACCGAAGCCGTGGCAAATATTTGGGCGATATTATTTTTCATCACTATTTAGGTTGTTCGGACTCATCTTTACTGCCATGTTTACGATGTTTATGCCGTTGTACACTACGGTTTATCTACAAGTGCTAAGAATTTCGAACCAAACCCTTTATTGCGATCACTGGTGTATTTCATTGTCATTCTATGTGCGATGGCACTTCTGGTAGCCATGTAGTTATCACCCTTTCGATTAACTCTCTAAGTTATTTGTTCACCACTGGTATTGAACTCACAACTCTTTGGATCAAGTCATTAGAACTAACCAACGTCTATATCTACTGGCCATGGGTCCTTGAGGACAACTGCAAGTGAATTTTTAGGACTTCTAATATTAATGTCTCAGTAACCATTTTTTTACCAGAGTTCATATTGCAATCTTTGACGCTAATAATTTTCTCTAGCACTCCGTGTTACTAGTTCCCATTTTTTTAATCGTTTCACCCCAAGCAAAGCAGTTGATGAAGAGGAAAGTGATGAGAAATAGGAACAGGTTATAAGGAGTGTCAGGAAGAGGGTAATAGAAGGATAAGAATACTGATGTGATTGGAGTGGAGTGGATGGAGTAAAGAGATTAAGAGAAAAGAGCGAGTCAATGAGATAGGAGATGACTATAGACCTTACATTTAAATTCTTGGAGATTGTAGCTTTCGGGGAAGCAAGTATACGGAAGAGAATTCCGCAGGCTGGAAGTGCGAGAAAAGCAGCTGATAGAGTAAAAGTTGCAGTTACATTTTATTGGTTTCGCTGTAAAAGGGTGGGACCTAGTTGCTAGTCTAGTAGCTCGAGTAAATTCATACATGGTGGGGGGGGCACTAGTGAGCATTGAAGCAGAAGCCGTGAAAATTACGCCGGTGAGTTAGCGATCCTATATTGTATTTATGGCTATGCTTGGTCGGCATAGGAGATTTTTTTAGCCTAACATATGCTCTGATTCCTTCAGTTTACGTAGATCCCAGCAGTGTTCTTTATTATTTCAGCTCCATCCCCTTTCTTCCTCCATATATGGTCAGCTACGCCAGACTTTCTATCTCCCTTCATGTTACAGCCTTGCGATGATCTTCTAGCTTTACTTTAAGGAGACGAGCCGTTTCTTCTTTCTATTTCTTTCCTCGGCTACATGGAATGGCGTACACACATTCCTTAGTCATGTTCTCCTTTACTGAGGGTCTCACTCGGGAGAGGTACCTGCGAAGTGTGAAACTACTGTTTTGATGTTATATGACCCACAGAAACTTTGTATTTTCTCCGACAACCCCTTCACACAAGGTAGAGAGACCGAGGCTGTTTTATGAGAGTTGTTATCCTCATGCATCATCCACGTTCATTGGAGCTGTTGTTATTTGCCCTGGATTCTGCTCCGATGAGCTTAGATCACTGGTGCCGCCTAAGCACGAATTTACACGAGATACTGGATTAGCAACTAAGTCCCACCCTTTTACAGTTAAACAAATAAGATGTAACCGTAAATTCTACTCCAACAGCTTCTTTTCTCGCGCTTCCCGCCTGTGGAACTCCCTTCCACAAGTCTGCTTTCCCGACAGTTACAATCTCCAGGTGTTTAAATGTAGGGTCAATAGACACCTCCTATCACACTAACTCCCAACTATTCTCACAACACTCTCATCTACCCAACCCTCATTCTCGGTATCCTCACCCGCCTATCACCCACCCTCTGTTATTTCCTATATTTAATCAGCCTTTCTCCACTCTACGTAGCCCCCTGCACAGTAGTGGCAGTGACATGCCTTGCTCGGGGTGAAACGCTTATAAAAAAAAAAAAAGGATAATTGTTACGTTGTAGAGTACTGCTTATGTCTACGGCTATATCGTGTTGAAAGCACCGTTGCCGTCCGATCACCGAAGTAAAGCAACATCAAGCCTGCTCAGTTCTTAAATGGGTGTCCATTTGGGAATACCAGGTGCTGTAAACGTAAGGACCAAGAATCGTCCACCGGTCCTCCAGGTTTGTGAGGTTGAGCGCAGGGCTAACAACCCTGCCCTGTAAAAAAAACAGTTTGTTAGAAAAACAGCAACAAAGATTTGCCGACCTATGCACCATTGGGTGTGATGGATAAATGATGATAATGAGAGTACTGCTTATATTGACCATTTCCTGTTCGTATGTCTCTGGGTCGCCGCTTATGACTTTTGCTCGATGTTGTAAGCAGCGGACGATCCCTTACTTTACATTGTATGGGTGTTGGGAATTGAAGTTGAGGTATTGTCCGGTGATCTTATTAAGTTAACATGGTCTCGTATCGTCTAGACGTCTTTCTGATATGAAGGTGTCATCAGCGTGTCTCGGCCATAGATTTGGCTTTAGAGCTGTGGATTCTAATGCCATCTCTTCAAAGTATTCCATGTATATGTTAGCCAGTGATGGTGATAATGGCGAGCCCATTGCTAAGCCTTCATCCTGCCAAAATATGTCATTTTGGTATGAAGGTGTCATCAGTGTGTATCGGCCATAGATTTGGCTTTAGAGCTGTGGATTTTAATGCCATCTCTTCAAAGTATTCCATGTATATGTTAGGAAGTGATGGTGATAACAAGCATATCCATAAAAGAAATATCCCATGACACGATAGTTGATGCAAAAGAATGGACAATCATTTAGTCCAGGGATCCCCAAAGGAAACAGTATCGTCTTGCCCAGTGTACTGCGGTGGCAAGATCCGCGAGCAAACAGTGTGTTGCAGTAGCATATCTGAAATATAATATACACCACACACACACATTGTCCCTGAAGTGTATCTTGACTTCACTTTACAGTATATCCCATTTATATAATAACTAGCATCATAGCCCGGCGTTGCCGTGTAATTCAGAACATTTTAGTAGTAGGAAAAAAAAATCTACTATCTTTTGTTTTGCGTAAACGTGATTTGATGTCTTGTGTGACATTGTAAACAATATTGCGTTTGTTTTTGTTTCAAAATTACGGGGGAAAATATTTACATTTTTTGTTGACTAAATGAATTTAACATAAAAATAAAAATTACTTATTTTGTTTTACTGAAATTAGAAATATAAAACATATTATGCTCTCAGTTCAGAAATTTTCGAAGAATATTTAAAATGTAGACATTTAATTTTAAAGAAAACAGTTACGTTAATGCCACACTAATTACAGACACGTTTTTTACTTCTTTTTTTACATATTTTGTTTCTGTTTGAAAAAACACTTTTTTAAAAATATTTCTTTTGTTTCAAAATTACGGGGGGAAAATATTCACAGTTTTTGTTGACCAAAAACGTCGAAATAAAAATTAAATATAAAGGCTCATTTTTTGTTGTTTTTTTTTTTTTCTAATAATGGCTCAGAATTCATCGGAGAGCCGAGATGATAGGAGGTTTTTTTTCAATTTATGTTGCTTTCGTCTTTTTAACTTGAGTGCAAAGACCCTTGAAAAAGGTATGAATCCACCTTTTCTCCCCCAGATATGGGTTAGTTAGTATGACTTGTATCACTAAAATCATTATTATCGCCAAAAAATAAATAAATAAAATTGCGTACATAACATTTAGATTTCGGCATTAAATAACAGCTACAATCTCCAAGAATTTAAATGTAAGGTCAATAGTCATCTCCTATCTCACTAACTTTCTCTCAAGCCCTTTTTCTCCATCCACTCCACCCCATAACACCAGTATTCTCATCCCTCTATTACCCTCTTCCTGACGCCCCCTATAACCTGCGTCCGTTGCTCATCTCTTTCCCGCTATGTTGCCCACTGCGCCCCAGTGACAGTAAAACTCTTTCTTTGGGTGAAATGATTAAAAAAAATTAAAAAATTAAAAAAAATAACCTATAGAGTTTGATATGCTGCTAAACAAAAACAAACAACCAAACAAATAAGTTTGGGGGTTATTGATTTAGTCAAACCAGTATCACAGTGATTACTGCTACCTAATAGTGAAATTCTGCTCTTACTGCTCTTTTCTACCCTTTGTCTCACATTATATATCCAGCCGTATTTCGTTTCAGCAAATTGATATACCGTTTCTTCTCATTTACAATTTGAATGCTTGTTTTCCTCATTCGACTATACAAAAGTTAGTCTTGAAATTGCTTGATATTATTACACGATAAAAGTTTTCAATGCAATGACAGGTGACTACTCTCGTAGCCTGTGAACAACGGGTGTCCTAATTAAGAATGACAGAACGCTTAAGAGACCTTATTTATTTGGACAGACAAGACCAAGCTGTGCAGAGGAGAGACTGATTTCCCACAGAGAGTGTTAGAACGACATCCAACCAATACTTGGCTTGTTATCCGCGTAATTTGTTCCTTCTCACTCCAGCATCGTTTATAAATAAAAATGTATTTCTCTCTTTGTTGACATGAAGAATATGAGAGACAATTTTCTATGCGCTATGCTTGTTCAAACGGAAACATAAATTCTGTAAAATTCTGCGTTCTCAACACACTTAATATGCAGGGACCTTGTTACTGTAACACCAATTAAAATATCTAAGACGTATTTTAAGTAAGGATGGAAAATGTGAAACCGAAATTTGAAGAGGCATTGTCTTAGCAAAAGAATCTTCAAGTTAAGCAATGTCTTAAGAAACAGGAGAATTTCATTAGAAACAAAGAAAAGATTACTGAACATTTATGTAATTTTACTCCTCCTTTGTCCCAGTAAATGCTGAACAATCTCTTTCAAGGCAAGAAAAATGGGGATTTACTGAGAATCAAGTGGAATAAGAATGTAGGCAACGATTAGGTTTTAGGGAAAATAAAAATGAAAAAGATATTTCTACTTCAAAATAGAAAGAAACAGTTGGAAATTCTTAGGTACATAATAAGGAATGAATGCTATGCAAGTTTGACATTGACAGAATATATTGAAGGCAGAGAGACAAAAACGCGAATAGACTACATTTTTATATTTACAGAATATATTGAAGGCGGGGAGACAAAAAAAGCGAATAGCCTATATTGCAGAGAGACAAAAAAGTAAATAGCCTACTTTTGACATTCAATGAATATATTGAAGGAAGAGAGACAAAAAATCGAATAGACTACATTTTTATATTTACAGAATATATTGAAGGCAGGGAGACAAAAATCGAATAGCCTAGTTTTTGATATTCACAAAATATATTGAAGGCAGAGAGATAAAAAGCGAATAGCCTCTTTTTTGTAACTCACAGAATATATTGCAGGTAGGGAGACAAAAAACCGAATAGCCTACTTTTTGACATTCACAGAATATACTGAAGGCAAAATAACCAAAAACGTATAGCCTACTTTTTGACATTCACAGAATATATTGAAGGTACAGAGACAAAAAAGCGAATAGCCTACATTTTGACATTCAAGGAATATATTGAAGGTAGAGTGATAAAAAAGCGAATAGACTACGTTTTGAGATTCACAGAATATATTGAAATCGAGAAGAAGAAAAGAAAAAAGCTAATAGCCTACATTTTGCTATTTACAGAAGATATTACAGGCAAGTTGACAAAGCGAATAGCCTAGTTTTTGACATTTACACAATATGTTGAAGGCAGAAAGACAAAAAAGCGTATAGCTACGTTTTGACATTTACAGAATATATTAAACGTGGGGGAGAGAAAAAGCTAATAGCCTTCTTTTTTACATTCTCAGAATATATCGAAGGCGGAGAGACAAAAAAGTGAATAACCCATTTTTGACATTCACAGAATATATTGAAGCAGGGGGACCAAAAAGCGAATAGCCTATGATTTGATATTCACAGAATATATTGAAGGCAGAGAAACAAAAAAGCTAAGAGCTTACTTTTTGAATTTCACGGAATATATTGAAGTCAGAAAGACAAAAACCGAATAGCCTACTTCTTTGACATTCACGGAATATATTAAAGACAGAGAGACAAAAAAGTGAATAGCTTACTTCTTGACATTCACAGAAGATTTTGAATCAAGGATAGAAAAAAAGTGAATAACCTAATTTAGGGCATTCACAGGATATATTGAAGGCAGAGAGACAAAAAACGAATAGGCTACTTCTTGACATTTACACAATATACTGAAGACAGAGAGAAAAATAAATGAGAATAGCCCACTTTTTGCATTCACAGAATATATTGAAGGCGGGGAGATAAAAAAGCGAATAGCCTACGTTGTGATATTCAGAGAATATATTAAAGTAAGAGAAACAAAAAAGCGAATAGCCTAGTTTTTGATATTCACAGAATATATTAAAGGCATAGAGACAATAAAGCAAATAGTCTATATTTTGACGTTCACCTAATATATTAAAGGCAGGGAGACAAAAATGTGAATAGCCTACGTTTTGATATTCACAGAATATTTTGAAGGCAGAGAGACAACAAGCGAATATCATACATTTTGACATTCACAGAATATATTGAATGCAAAGAGACAAAAAGAGAATAGTCTACTTTTTGACATTCACAGAATATATTGAAGGCAGCGAGACAAAAAGTAAATAGCCTACATTTTGGCATTCACACAATATACCGAAAGCAGAGAGACCAAAAGGCGAATAACCTAGTTTTCGACGTTCACAGAATATATTAAAGGCAGGGAGACAAAATAGCGAATAGCCTACGTTGTGATATTCACAGAATATTTTGAAGGCAGAAAGACAATAGGCGAATAGACTACATTTTGACATTCACAGAATATATTAAAGACAGGGAGAAACAAAAGCGACTAGCTTACTTTTTAATATTCACAGAATATATTGAAGTCAGAGAGACTAAAAACGAATAACCTATTTTTGACATTCACAGAATATATAGAAGGCAGAGAGACAAAAGGCGAATAACCTACTTTTTGACAGTCTCAGAATATATTGAAGGCAGCGAGACAAAAAAGCGAATAGCTAGTTTTTGGCATTCACACAATATACTGAATGCAGAGAGACAAACAGTGAATAGCCTACTTTTTGACATTCACGGAATATGTTGAAGTAAGAGAATAAAAAAAGTGAATAGCCCACTTTTTGATATCCACCGAATTTATTGAAGTAAGAAAACAAAAAAGCGAATAGCCTACTTTTTTAACTTTCACGGAATATATTGGATGCAGAGCGAGAAAAAAGCGAATAGCCTACTTTTTGACATTCACAGAATTTATTGAAGATAGAGAGACAAAAAAAACGAATAGCTTACTTTTTGACATTCACATTCAATATAGAATCAAGGAGAAAAAAGTGATTAGCCTAATTTTGGACATTCACAGAATATATTGAAGGAAGAGAGACAAGAAAGCGAATAGCCTAATTTTTGATATTCACAGAATATATTAAAAGCAGGGAGACAAAAAAACGAATAGCCTACATTTTGATATTCACAGAATATTGAAGTTAGTGAGACAAAAAAAGCGAATAGTCTACTTCTGGACATTCACAGAATATATTGAAGACAAAGAGACCAAAATGCGAATAGCCTACTTTTTGACATTCACAGAATATATTGAAGGCAGGAGACCAAAAACAGCAAATAACCTACTTAACGAGCTTGTGTCAATAGTTGACAGAACAGGTATTAGGAAAGATAGCATAAAGACAAAATTTACTAAGAGCTAAACGGACAGGAATTTTGGATATCCATGATTACCCACGTCCTGAATAGAGGCGGTACCTAAACGAAGAAGAAGAAGAAATGGAACGAGATATTGCCTTATAAGACAACAATGTTATCTGACACGATGAAAAACGACAAGCTTATTTGATATGACGTACGACAGACGTTCAATTCAGTTATATGTTATAAGGCAGAACAATACCTAAAGTGTATAGCAAGAACACTCAAACCAGTTCCGATTAGCTAGATTTTTAAAACCTCTTTAAATATTTAACATATAGCAATAGAGAATTCATGAAACAAATCAGAAAATATTTTGAGAATACGCGTACGCTTAAGAAATAAACGGATGTGCCTTCTGTATATAGACAGTAGCTCAAAATTGCAGACATTGTTTTTTTTTTTTCTTTATATAAATACATTCTACGTAGCTCTCCAGGCGTGTTCGACTTCGTTAATTTATTTTATTAATTTTTTTTTTTTTTTTTTTGGTGCCGTGTTTATTTTTTTCAACCTACAAGTGTACACCGGTCTCCGGACAGGCTAAAAGGGACGACTATTGAAATTGCACGACGAGACTTCTGGGATCTAATCACAACGTGAGACAGTGGCTCGTTGTTGCAAAAGACGTCCTGTAACCCTGCTTTTGTGGCGACGTCATCGGACGGTATCGTCCCGACCAGCGACTGCGACCAGACCAGCCGTGCGACTGGGTGACAGTGTCACAACTGGGATCGTCACGACCGTCGGCGAAGACGAGCGTCACATTAGACAGACGGCCAACCAGGCTGAGGTGTCACATCTGGTGCCGTTTCAACCAGGATCTGGCTTGAGGGCAGCAGTCAGGCGTGCGGCAGTGTTACTAATAGACTATCTGCCTGAAATCATACGACTTGATGAAACACTGATTGAAAATGAAAATCAGAGAGAACAATAATAGAAATTATTATTATTTACACTGTTTCGAATGTCGTCTTCATCTTTGTTGTCATATCCACAACATTTCGGCCATTTTATTCTACAGCTTTCTTTAAATGACAAGATTTTCGAACCAAACTTTTTATTTTATCCATTGGGGTAGATTGTTCTAGTTTCATGTGCCATGCCTCTTCTGGATATATCAGTTTCAGTTATGTCCCTTTGGTAACGAAACACTCTAAGTTTTTGTTCACCTCTGCTGTGGTCACGTATTGAACTCGCAACATTTTGGGTCAATTCACTGGATTACTTCAACCAACGCTTTTATCGACTGAACCATGAGTTCTTTGAGACAATAATAATAATAATAATAATAATAATAATAATAATAATAATAATAATTGATATCAATATACATAAATGATTCTAAATTTCGCAATGAACAAAAATACGTAAGCTAAACATTGCATGCACCACTGTAAAGGTGATGTTGATAGAATACACCTTCCTAAGAAAACTGATGAACAATGACTCATTCATTTTGATACATATTTTAAAGCATCAGTTTCAGACTTAGTAACATATTTAGAAACGACATCAGATAAGCACCTAAAAGATTCACTCAAGCATGAAAGTAATAAGCAGACTACAATCATTAAATAAATTCAAGAAATAAGAAGCTGCTTAGATTTATTAGACACTCAAAGCATCAAAGATCCTGAATCTGTGCAGTAGATAAAATAAAGTTACTGGCGAGAGCAGCTTATATGAAGACTCTTGAACAAAATTCTAGAAAGTACCCAAAGCATTTGGATGAACTAGACACCGATGTTTGCCAAATCAATCAATAGCTTAGAAGTAGTGGTCATAAGTGGGAAAACAGAAGTCCTAATACCTGTTAGGCTAAAATCAATAAAACGGGTACAAATCCCTCCTGCCGCTTATGCCATAAATTTGATGAAACTGTTTTATTTCATAGTCAGTATTTTGGTGCCCAGTTCTTACTCAGAAAAAAAACAAACATTACTAATCATAACAGGTTAGCTCAGTATATTCTTTGGCATATTTGCTCGAACTGTGGTATTGAAGTCTTGTATACATAGCATGAACATCACATGAATGATGTCACAAATGATAATGAAGTGTCGAAACTATATTTACAAATTCTCACAGACAGAAAAAATGATGTAAATGTTAGTTGGTTGTTTTGTTTTTATGGCAAATCAAACTCGGCGGGTCATTTCCTGCCAACGAAATTTTATTTATTTATTGCTGGTAATACCTTTTTCTTTCAACAATTTGTTGTTTTTTTTTATATAAGTTTTGTGTCTAGTAATACTTTTTTTTCTTTTCGAGTATCAAGATTAATTGGGATTTGTTTTTAAGGGAAGGGTCCCCATGTTCTACCCTTGTTATTTAACCTATAACTGGAAGGAAGGGACGGATTCCTACCTTTTCCAAGGGTACCAGTGCTTAAGTGAATGCAGGGTATTGAAATGGAATTCGAACTCGGCTCACCGATTTCTCTTTTCGAGCCGATATCCACTGCACCACAACGCATATCCGTCACTAAACTCTTACAGCACCTGGTATTCCCAAGCGGTCACCCATCTAAGTACTAAACAGGCTCAACGTTGCTTAATGTCGGTGATCGAGCGAGAACCGGTGTATTCAACGTGATAGGCCGTAAGACCATATATATTAATAAAAAAATTAAAATAAAGAACCTGCCGAATAACAGATATGATAGAATTCCAAAGTTTCGAAAAAAATAATTTCAAAACAAGTCAAATTATAAGTACCTGCAAATAGGTAACAAAAATATGTATAAATTTTAAATTACAATCATCCGTATTGCGATAGAGGCGTTGGGTACCGAAAATCATGCGAATAAAATTCCTAAACACAACAGCATGTCAGTGCTACAAAAAATTACTTTATACGGAGCTGCATATATCATCTGGAATACACTCTTCATCCAAATCAGTCAGACAGTTAAATGCCATACGTGATACACGCTTGGGCGATCATATCTCGAAAGAGACATGACTGACTGGGCAGAAGATTATCCCGCAGTAGGTTGCCATTTCTTTCTGCGGTAGACTGGTTGCCGACCAAGGCTATAGAACCCAATCTGTTCTATTATTTAACCCATAACTGGAGGGAAGAAACGGATTAATACCTTTTTCCTAGGGTATTTGTGCGTAAGGGAATGCAAGGAAGTCAACTGGAACTCGAACTCGGCACCCCAATTTGTCGTTGCGAGTCGATATCTACTGCATCACAACGCACATCCTACTTTTGTATAGAAGCTGTTATTTTAATTGATGGTGTTTTCTTTTCACTTCAATTTTCTTTTCTTTTGTCAAAATTTGTTTATAATATTCACCCAGCTCTTTATCGCTGAATTTAAGGCAAAACCTTATCCAATTTTGAAGAACGGGCTAAAAGTAAAAGATTCCCATGGCCTTTCTACGTTGAATATGGAAAATCCCTATCCAATTTTGAAGAACGGGTTGAAAGTAAAAGTTTCCCGTAGCCTTTCTACAGGGTAAATCCTTATCCAATTTTTCAGAATGTGTTTAAAGTAGATTCATATATTCTAGTTAGGTTTTTGGGTAATATGTGTCGACAATGTGCGTATACATTGAATTCAGAATCCAGACAAATTTCGACAAAACAAGAAAACTAAAAAGAAAAGAAAACAGCATAAAATCTTTTATACAAAATTCACACAAATTTGTTCTTTTATACCGAACAAGGTACGTTGGTCTGGCGGAGAAAAAGTATCAACGATTTAATACTGAAGCATAGACACAAACACATATACATATATTTAATTGGTTCTGCTATTAAAAAGCCTATTCAAAATAGCGAAACAAGTAATCAAGTCAATAAAACAGTTTTCCATTTGCAAAAATGGCTTTGTCTGGATTTTATATTCTATTTACACACGCGCACGCGCACACACACACACACACACACACACAAATATCAATATATATATGTGTGTGTGCGTGTGATTCGCATACAGGCCTGTTTCGCTGTATCACAGCTCATCATTGTGGCTAGATATCCACTTACTTCTGGCCGGGATCGAAACTCGACCGATTTGACGTCAATCAGAGTCACTATATATATATATATATATACATACATACATATATATGACTATTTACGCTCTCACACCCTGATTGAGCACTCTGGAAGAATGGTAGACTTTGAAAAACAGTAGCTACTCTGGCATGTACGCATCGCTTATTCAGTAAAATGCATTAGAGTACTCTGGCTATTGGGAGCGTATAATGATAATATACGCGCTAAAAGGTCTGCCTTCTTCCACCGAACGCCCATAGCCCAGAGGTAGAATCGCCGACTGACGCCAATTCGATCGGGTTTCAATCCTGGGTTAAAAAGCAATCTGAGTCTAACCGTACTGATGAGCTGTGATACAGCGAAACAGATCTGTCTGCGGATGACTATATATATAAGAATCTAGGTGAAGAGGACTCAAGATTTTACTATTTTTAGTGCACCGACATTTATTTTATTTTTTTTAATGTAAATCATTTGTACAACTAACATCAAACATTGCCTGATGAAAAGATTCTATCTCGAAACAGAGATTTCCGTGTCGCAACGTACAATTAATTAAGTTACATAGCGTATGATCCTATTTCTTTCGAGACAGTATTAAGATAGGATAAATATATATATATATCTAATTAGGTAGCATATCATATAAAATATATCTAATTGGGTTTCATTCAGCGCTTGATGAGAAGGACTACTAAAACTAACTTGGCATTGAATATCACAAATTCTAGTTGGCTCATCACGTGTGATATGAAAAATTATATTTTAAAAATAACAAAAAGCTATAAATATTTAGCAATATGCACTACGCATGTAAGTGAGGGGATGGTTGACTTCAAATGCAAAATGGGTCTGTTTTATGTTACAAATTAAGATCATAAAATATCATAGCAATGTGTTCCGAATTTCATATGGCTGCTTTTAGATTTCTTATAGAAGCATGTTCGCAGTGACTTTATATTTCGTGCGGAGTCACTATCTAGCGATGCCAGATGAATAGCTGCAGCCATAACGTGCCAGGGCTTGGCTTGAGGTACGTAGCTATTGGCTATGGTAACCCGCAGGGCCAAGACACAGGTCTTCTAATTCAAGTGACAGCCATGAGAGCTCAAAGCGAGCACAAAATTGAAATAAATAACCACAGATATGCTATTCGCGTTTCCGCGTTGGCCAAAAAGAACCGAGCTTACGTGACGATGCCAGAAAACGAAATGTGAGTAAACAGAAAAAAAGGTTATTACGTCATTTAGTACAAACGCTTCAGCGGACAAAGATAAATTTCATTGAATTGAAGACACTTCCGTCGTTCTGAAAACGATCACGCATATTCTTCGCGCAAAATCGACTGAATGCTCAAATCCACAGACCGAATTTAAATATTACTTATCTTCACATGGTATATACACACACACACACACACACACACACACACACACACACAGAGATAGATAGATAGATAGATAGATAGATAGATAGATATAACGGTACGTATAGATAGATAGATAGATAGATAGATAGATAGAGAGATAGATAGATAGATAGATAGATAGATAGATAGATATAGGTATATATATAGGTACGTATTTATATATATATATGTATTTATATCTATATGTTTTCATGCATTTATATATATATATGTATTCATGTTTATCTATGTATTATATATATACATATATATATACATACATACATATATATATATATATATATATATATATATATATATATGGATATCAATAAAAATACTTATTCATATACACGCAAGTTCACGTGCATAAATACATGTTTTTCTAGTCCTAATAAAACATTGCTCGGTGTAACTAAATAGTATATACTAATAAATATATATATTATCCTATGTCCAAAGCACATCTGCCATAATAAGGTGCCATAATAGGTGCTTTTTATGGACTGACTCTTCCGGGGGTCAGTCCATAATAATCAACTGATGGTATATATATATATATATATATATATATATATATATATATATATATATATATACTACGTCTATAGTAATATATATATATATATATATATATATATATATATATATATGCAGTAATGTATGTTTATAAAAAAATCAGGTTTTTTTAAGTTTTAATTCATACATCGCCGTGACATAAAAACATGTTCCAATGAACTGTCAACTGTTGCATTTGAAGACAAAACAAAAATTTTATTTATTTTTAGCAATACAGTTTTCTGATTATTTTTTACTACTACAACTTACACTCCTGAAGATGATCTCGGAGAGAGATTGAAAATACTTGAGAACATTGTGAAATGTAAAAATAAAATCACATGTAAAAGTTACAGCGCATTTGTTACATCTTTTTATTATAACAAACGAAAAGTTATCCGTCAGTACGAACTGTTTCATTAAAAACAAGAAGACATGATGTTAGCAATTTGTTCAATTTGACATGCCTAAAAGACATGCCTATATAGTCACATGACTGCGTGTATGTTCGAATCTCAACAGGGGTGAATTATCAGGATTTTATTCTTGATTTTATCGGTCTGGATAAAACAGCGTGTGACTCCTTTGGAAATTGTTTGAAAGCCATACCATGTGTTGACACAAGCTTTGTAAGTCAAATTGGGTACACGGAAATCTTTGAGGAGCCGTTGATGGTTATCCTGCTACAAAGTCACAGTTCAACATTAGAGATGGTTTCAATGAACTGGGATTGTTCAAACTGGTGAGCATTTAAGTGATGTTCTCTCAGCATAGTTGCAGTATAAAACACTCGTGAGCTCTGTAATTCTTCAGCAAACCGAAATTTGCCAGAGCAGGCGTCTGTAACAGGAATATCTATCCCACCTAAGTAGACAGACTTGTCAGTCATCATTTATTCTTTCGGTCCTGGGCATGACGTTAAACTGCATTCGGCAGCAAAACCTCTGATTGGGAGGTTGTGAGTAGCATAGAAACCCCTCTTAATTGCTGTTGTTCACATTTCCACCCTGACCCGGAGGAGTAGCATCTGTTAAGGTCCCAACTATGGGTAAATAGTTAACCCCCAAATTTGGGTCAAAGCACTATGAAAGTATAAAAACAGACTTTTATAGAAATATATACATAAAAATAGACTTTTATAGAAAAATATACATTTTTTGAAGAAAAAATATTACCAACAATACATTTTTGAAGAAAACATTATTACCATATCACATTTTTGAAGGAAAAAAAATTATTCTCAGGATAACCTTTTTAAATAAAAAGCTAGAAGACATTTTCAGTTTTCTATAATAAAAAAGAGTAAAAACAAAAAAATTAATTACAATTTGACTAAATCAAACTTCTCACTATAACCGAACATTAAAAAATACCTTAAAACCCCGCCTTTTTGTGCATTAAATAACCCGTCGCGGTTGATATGTCATTGAACAAAACTCAAACTTTTTATTTTATAAATTTAGGTTCATATATGTATTTATAATATATTTTCTCATTTATAGGTAAATTAACATATATATATATATATATATATATATATATATATATAGGTAAATTAACACACATATATATATATATATATATATATAGTAATATAATCTAGAAAATTTTTAGATATTCTACATATACATATATATGTAGAATATCTAAAAATTTTCTAGATTATATTACTCTGTTAAATTAAATAAATTATTTAACATTGAGTTCTTTTGAGTTTGTCTCTCTTGGAATTTACCTGACATAAATACCAAATATTCAACGTTATATTATATATATATTTATATATATATATATATATGTGTGTGTGTGTGTGTGTGTGTGTGTGTGTGTGTGTGTGTGTGTGTGTGTGATTAAATAAAGAAGGTAAGAGAAAAATTATATTTTTCTCGCTTACGCAAAAAATGTAAAATTAATTTTAAGTGAAGTATCTAGAACAAAAAATTATTCGTTACTAGAAAAACTCTCATAAATCAGTCATAAGATTAACTAAAATTATTAAACATTTAAAAACGTCCATACTAAAAAAGAATTATTTTTATACGCAGAATAATGCCATGCTATACAAAAAGTAAAAAAAAATTAATCTCCAAATTTGAACTATGACGTGATTTAAATGTATTTGTTTTTATATTCACTATAATGTTATGTTGGGATGTGCGGTTGCAGTGCAGTGAAAATCGGCTCGGAAGGAAAAATCGGGGAAATTCCAGTTGAATTCCTTGCATTTACTTTCGCGCAAAAACCATTGGGAAAGGGTATCAATCCATCTCCTAGTTTTTAGGTAGCAGGACAGATCGGGTTCAATAGCCTTGATTGGCAACAAGTCTACCAAAGAAAATAATTGCAGCCAACTGCAAGAAAATCATGAGTCAGTCATGTCTCTTTCGAGACATGATCGCCCAAGCGTGTATCATGCATGGCATTTAACTGACTGACTGATAATGTTATAAGATGTTAAAATGATGGAAATTAACCGTTTTTTGGGGGGATTTTTTTTATGTTTACTGGCAGTATAACCCGACGTTGCTCGGGTGTAATGAAAGCTTTAAAACTAATACATGGTCCTGGAGCTAAGACTCTTTGGACGTTGGCACGAAAGACTAAAAAGCAATTGTTGTTTCCAGTTAAAGCGAAACCGAAGACTGAAATAAAAATGACTGGATGTAAGTCAAATTTTGATTTCATGGCATCGATATCATATAAGTTTTTTCGTCATAAACTGAAATTTGAAGGCTAAATGAGTCCTCTGAGTAAATGATATCATGGCTGAGACTAAGAACTACAATTTTAACTACTTAGAGCCAAACCCGTGGGTACCTCGACGCAAAACCTAGCTAAGAACACTCGCAGACGCTTACAGTACAACTGTAAATTTTCAGAAAATCCGCTTAGCCGTTTCGGAGTCTATAGGTAACGGACACACACACACACACACAGAGAGAGAGAGAGAGAGAGAGAAAGAGAGAGAGAGAGAGACAAAGTTCCATTTATAAATAAGTTTAGATAGTATTTGTTTGTTTGGGAAAGGTGTGACTGGAAAAACAGGGGCGTAGGTTAATATTTTTATATTTGATGGCGTCGCTCTCGATACTTTTCATTCTGTGTAAATTATTTCTCCTTTCGATTAGGCTAAAATAGTGGTTGAAATTTGTTGTCTTTTTCATTGAATTCACTCCATGTAATTCAATAAAGCCACTAAGACACAAGGGGGTTACTGAGTGTAAGAGAATTAGAAAACGGGGGCATTAGTGAGAAGCAAGAACAGCAGAAGATAAATTAGGAAGACAGTATATAACCATTTTAATATTTTATTGTTTTCCCATTTTTTTTTTAATAAAGTGTCGGGTATTGAGATCAAAATTGCCCAAAGTTCATATTTTGGCACAACACTTTATTCGAAAATTGGAAAATATATAGCAAAAAAAAATACACTCTAAAAACAGATACAAGTTCCTGATGTTTTTTAATCAAATTTATTTTGATAACATTGTCATATAAACAAACATTATTCATATATATATAAATAGAGAGAGGGGGGAGAGGGGGAGAGATCATATGTTTCTGAAAGCTTTCACAGTCGAGCCAAGTGCCTTTCAGCATATACAGATAGATAGATAGATAGATAGATAGATAGATAGATAGATAGATAGATAGATAGATAGATGCATGTGTATGACCTTTAAAATCAACTTCATCAATTTTCATGTCATACAACGACGAAGAGGTTTATTTATATTAAAACTATTATCATCATCTTTGTGGTTATTATCACAACTTTACGGTCGTTATACTCTGCGGCCTTTCTCAGATGTATATTGATCTGTATAACCTACAGGGAATTATGAACTGAACCAATGTAATGTAGAATTATGAACTGAACCTTTTTAATTATCTTGGGTAGAATGTTCTCGTTCCATTGCTCACGTCTAAGAACAGACAACCTCTTCTGAGGAAGGCCGAAGAACACAACAACCAAAATATTGTGACAACAACAACGAAGATGACAACGATAGTCCGAACATAAATAGGGTAACTAATGATAACTCCTCATCCCAAAAATTAAAACAGCGACAAAGGTATTTACTAAGTAACGACAAACTCCATTGCATGAAGACTTTCATGAGAATTTAAAAAAGAAGAAATGTTTCACATTTAACTGAAAAGAAAACAATAATATTATCTAAATGTTAACTTTCTAGACTATCAAAAAAGTGTTGTTTATTTTATTTAACTAACAGTATCGTTAACACTTCAGTCAATGAATGCTAAATATTGGCTTCATGAACATGGTTAATTTCAACATGACACCAAATTCGTTCTGAAATATCTAAACACTGAAAGAGGCCTCAGCGAATTTCAGCAACAATTTCTTACCTCGACGAATTTCAGCAACAATTCCCTACCTCGACGAATTTCAGCAACAATTTCTTACCTCGACGTATTTCAGCAAAAATTCCCTACCTCGACCAATTTCAGCGACAATTTCCTATCTTGACCAGTTTCAACAAAGATTTCCTACCTCGACGAATTTCAACAACAATTTCCTACCTCGACCAATTCCAGCAACAATTTCTTACCTCGACGAATTTCAGTAACAATTCCCTACCTCGACGAATTTCAGCAACAATTTCTGACCTCGACCAATTTCAGCGACAAGTCCCTACCTTGACCAGTTTCAGCAAAGATTTCCTACCTCGACGAATTTCAGCAACAATTTCTTACCTCGATGAATTTCAGTAACAATCCCCTACCTCGACGAATTTCAGCAACAATTTCTGACCTCGACGAATTTCAGCAACAATTTCTGACCTCGACGAATTTCAGCAACAATTTCTGACCTCGACGAATTTCAGCAACAATTTCTTCCCTCGACCAATTCCAGCAAAAATTCCCTACCTCGACCAATTCCAGCAAAAATTCCCTACCTCGACCAATTCCAGCAACAATTCCCTACCTTAACCAATTTCAGCGACAATTCCCTCCCTCGACGAATTTCAGCAACAATTTCCGACCTCTACCAATTTCAGCAACGGCTACAAATTAAAAGGGTAACATGAAGAGAAAATAATGACATAATCAAGATAGTGTCATTCCACACTAACTCAACAAAGAAAAACATCGCTAGCCAGCTTAAGTAAATGAATGGCGAAACAAGCTTTTCGAGAGATAACAGAAATATTAAATTTATCAAGAGTTACAAATGACAGGGAAATGTGGTGAGCCATAATCTACAGCGTTCTGATGAGATACGTCACATAGAAGAAATTAGAAAACTTTTTTTTCTTATAAATTTCAACTGACAGCTACTCTATCAATAAACGCTGAAAGTTTACTTATGATGAATACTGACACTGAGCAACTAGTACACTATGAGGATCAGCATTTTATTTATTTTGTCAGTTTAACCTCCAGGAGAGTGACTTATTGCAATGGCTTGTGACAATGTTCTTGGAAATGAAGTGGAAATACTATATGGAATCGATTGATAGATCAGCTGCCAAGAAGTGTGGTTCTTTGTTTCGTGCTAGTCGGTTTTTCAATCCAGAATCTATACACATATCTATAAGTCTACTATTCGTCCAAGGCTAGCATACTGTTGCCGCGTATGGTCCGGTGATTCTGTTATATATCTAGATTTCTTTGGTAAAATCCAAAGCAGAATTAGCAATATTATAGGTCCCGATCTGGCGTCTCGGCTTCTGGGGCTACTTCAAAGGAGATTAAATGCGGAATTGATATGTGTTTTAGTTTTCTTTTTATAGCACCAGTACCGATATTTTTTAATCATTTCACCTCAGGCAAAGAAATACCGCTACTAAAACACAAAGGGCTATTCAGTTTCAAATAATATTTAAAAAAAAGAAAGACAGTCTTAAGGAATGTGAAATGTAAAAGAACAGGAGTTAAGAAATCTGAAGGTAAAGATTGACATTACATTTAAATTATTCAAGATCAATTTTGACTGGAAAGCAATGAGCTGGAATTAAGTTCAACAAGCGAGAAAAGAAATATAAAATAATGAGACCTTCCTATCAATAAAGTACTGCGCTTAATATTATAAAGTCTAGCTAGCCTCGATAAAAGTTCTTCAGAACACTTATAATAAATGTCAGTTAGTTAAGTGCCATACGTGATACCCGCTTGGGTGACCCTGTCTCGAAAGAGACATGACTGACTGGGCAGAAGATTATCTCGCAATAGGTTGCCCTTGCTTTCTGCGGTAGATTGGTTGCCAAACAAGGCTATAGAACTCAATATGTCCTATTATTTAACCAATAGCTGGAGGAAAGAGACGGATTAATACCTTTCCCAAGGGTATTTGTGCGTAAGTGAATGCAAGGAATTCAACTGGAATCCGAACTCGGCTCCCCGATTTGTCGTTCCAAGTCGATATCCACTGCACCACATCCGCACATAAAGTATTTATAGAAAAAGTAAGAAGCTACACTACGCTGGTAGGAAAGTGACTGAAGCTGAAATACCAGGTTAGGACCGATAACATTGCAGATTCTTCTTTGGATTTTATCAAAGGTTACTAAATATATAGCAATAGCACCAGACCATATGTGGCAACAATATTTAAAAGAATGGCTTAATGGTAGATTTATAAATTTTTGGTCAAATCTCATGTGTCCAGGAGAAACCAGCGGTGTCCAGTTAAGAAAAATTCATTAAAAACTTCTAAAATATTATTGATTGGAGATAAATTACCACAAACACCATTGTAGGTTTAAAGAAACAAAAGTTTACGTGAGATGTGTACAGTGAAAATGCAATTCATGAAATAGCAATGCGCCCAGTAAGTCCTTTTCTATGGCCTGTTGATATGACAATGTATATCTTCCGCTTTCTCTTTGCTATACAAGAAGCAAGTAACAACTTACTATAATTTTATTATTTTGTGAATAGTCTTAATTTGATTTGATGTTGATAGTGTTTCTTGAACGGACTTGCAAAGAACTGACGCTAGTTCCTTCAGAAAAATCGGGTAGATAACGTTAAATGGAGATTGATTACTTAGAGAAATATAGCGGCAATTCTATTTAATCGGATTATATATTTATGTACTATGCTGCGTTGTGGTGCATTGGATATCGGCTCGGCACGAGAAATCACGCAAATACCCTTGGGAAAAGTATTAATCCGTCTCTTCCTTCCAGTTATGGGTTAAATAACAGGACAGATTGGGTTCTATAGCCTTGGTCGGCAACCAGTCTACCGCAGAAAGCAATGGCAACCTACTGCGGGATAATCTTCTGCCCAGTCAGTCATATCGCTTTTGAGACATGATTGCCCAAGAGTGTATCACGTATGGCACTTAACTGACTGACTGAATGTAATAGAGCGAATCATGATTAAGGCTTCTACTGGTCATAAACTGGGGGATCAGTTTTATATTGTTATGAAGTAATAAACTGATCCCCCACTAATTACTACTTAATAATATAATACATCTCTTCCCCTCTAGCTATGAGTAAAATAATAGGACAGATTGGGTTCTATAGCCTTGGCTGGCAACCAATCTACCGCAGAATGCAATGGCAACTTACTGCGGGATAATCTTCTGTCCAGTCAGTCATGTCCTTTTATTTAACCCATAACTGGAGGGAAGAGACGGATTAATACCTTTCCCAAGGGTATTTGTGCGTAAGTGAATGCGAGGAATTCAACTGGAATTCAAACTCGGCTCCTCGATTTGTCGTTCTGAGTCGATATCCACTGCACCACAACGCACATCCACTATCATATAGCCGTCCATAATGCGTGTAAGTGTGTCCTAAAAGAGGAAAAATCACTTTTCGCTGATAGAATGTGACACCGTTTCATTTATTGCATGTGGCTATACAAGGGTCTACTAAACAAAACAAAATTATCAGCCTCTCCCTCTCTTCAATCAATTTTAAGTACAGTATTCTACTATAGTCAAAGAAGAATGCTTTGCTCAGAAATTCTCTTCGAAATTATCTCTCGACTCATATATTGAACAAAACAAAATTATCAGTCCCTCCTCTCTTCAATCAATTTCAAGTATTGTATTCTACTGTAGTTAAAGAAGAATGCTTTGCTCAGAAATTCTCTTCCAAATTATCTCTCGACTCATGAACCGTACAAAATTAAATTATCAGTCTGTCCCACTCTTAAATCAACTTTCATGTATTGTATTTTATTCTAGTTAAAGAAGAACGCTTTGCTCAGAAATTCTCTTCCAAATTATCTCTCAACTCATTAGGCGTATTTTTGCCTGATTTCACTCTACTAAGTGATTTCTACATAACTTCGTTCACAGTTTTCGCTCTTTTCTTTAAACCAATTTCCAAGAAAGCTTGCGGACTCGACAGAATCCGTGCAATTGTCCAACTA
Source organism: Ascarosepion bandense (assembly GCA_037127315.1). NCBI lineage: Eukaryota > Metazoa > Mollusca > Cephalopoda > Sepiida > Sepiidae > Ascarosepion > Ascarosepion bandense. The sequence goes on along the minus strand of JBBBDQ010001052.1, from coordinate 1,355,720 downwards.
CTGAACTGGTACCTGTTATCTCCAAAATTTCTAATATATTTCTCTTGCTTTTCAACTTTGTGGAAGTCCCCCTCTGCAAGTCTTGTCGTTCAGACCTCCAGGAAACTTGCTGACCCCACGAATTATCGTTCTATTAGTCTCTTACCTCATTTTGACAGTGTTATGGAAACTAATTAACGCCGAACTGATTAAGTTTCTCATTCTACTCGACCTCCTTTCGAATAAATAAAGTTTCCATTTCTCCAGATCTCCCTCTAAATTGTTATCGGCTATTATTGGAGTCATGCATCAAATTTTAGGTAATAACGGAGAAATTTGGGCTTTGGCTCTCCACAAACTTAGGGGTTACGGTGTCCGTAGACCAATGTTTCCATTGTGGGCATTATTATTCCCTTGTGGGCTCTGTTATGTTAAAAGTGAGTACTCGAAGTTTTTATTTTATTTGGTGGGTGGTGAACATACACGAGAGGGATCATATATCAATTTCTCTCACTTTTCATAATGATGCAATATTGGCTACAAAATAAAATATTTGAAACACATTATGTTCCCAACCTTTTCTTTGAGACTAGCAGTATAGCCCGGTGTTGCTCGAGTGTAATGGAAGCTTTAAAACTAATCCATAGTCCTGGAGCTCATACTCAGCCTAAAGAATATTTGAAATAATAAAATAATTGCGACAATTTACCAATCGCACCTTATATATATATATATATATATATATATATATATATATATATACCAGCAGTATAACCCAACGTTGCTCGGGTGTAATGAAAGCTTTAAAACTAATCCATGGTCCTGGAGCTAAGACTCTTTGGTATGAAAGACTAAAAAGCAATAGTTGTTTCCAGTTAAAGCGAAACCGTAGGCTGAAATAAAAATGAATGTATGTAAGTCAAATTTTGATTTCCTGGTATCGATATCAAATAAAATTTTTTCGTCGTAAACTGAATTTTGAAGGCTAAATAAGTCCTCTGAGTAAATGGTATCATGGCTGAGACTAAGAACTACAGTTATACCTACTTAGAGCCAAACCCGAAGTAAAAACTAAAATAAAAGGGCTGAAAAAATACAGACATACAGGCAAATAAACAGACACACACACAATCATCTTGCCTTTTATATATATATTATAGATTTTCTGCACTATTGTAAGAACTACAACCTTGAAACTTCTGAATATCGTTTCTTATGTCTTTGTCTATGAGTGTATCAAATTTGGTTATAATCGGACCATTCCTTCTATAACCCAATTTTTTCGATTAACGATTTTCGATATGTATCGGAGGTACCTCGACACAAAACCTAGCTAAGAACACTCGCAGACGCTTATAGTACAACTGTGTAAATTTTCAAGAAAATAGGTTCAGCCGTTTCGGAGTCTATAGGTAACAGACACAGACACACACACATATACACACACACGCAGACAAATTTCCATTTATAAATAAGTTTAGATTAGATAATTTCAAATTTGATCAGCGCCGTACTGGAACAAACAGCTTGTTTTCCTCTGAATGATTTTTCTTTTCTCCAAGTTCAAGGGGATCATCAAGTTCCGTGTGACTTTTTTCTTGCTCTGTGTGACATTTTTCTTACTTCTATGTTCAAAGGGATCATCAATGAGACATGTTTTGAAAGCGTGGATTCTATCAACAGGTTCGGAACGACGGAGCTAAGAGGAATCCAAGAAGAATGCAGTTTTTTGTGTGTGTTTTCTGTGTTGGGGGTTGTAAAAGGTTGTACATCTCCTCAAGTTTACATTCACAGCTTTCATGGACTACATTCCACATGAGCACCTCTAGTTGCCCTTACAATGTCAAGACGATATTCCATCTCTCTCCATACGCGCTGCAGAACATCAATGTACCTGGAAATTTAGAAATGTTTGTGCATGCGCGTGTTGGCTTAATTCTATTAATATTATGATTTCTATTATATACCGTTTGTTGAGAACAAATCGTGTGTGTCAGGAAATATTGAGTACGTCGACGTGTGTTGGTTTAATTCTATTGTTAGTATTGTTTTCATTTTTCATCATAATACGATTTCTGCCATGGTCACACTACCAACCAAGTCTGCAGAAAGACCTAAAGCAGGTCCTGGTGTGTTGTTATGACTACATTTCATTTTTTTCTATCTCCCATAACATCACTAGTGTTACATAGACAAGGTTCCCCTTAGTGTGTGGGCTCTACTAAATGAAACAACTTTTTGTGTATCTCTTAAGCTGGGGTTACCAGAAATTCTTTCAATGTGTTGTTTTGTTCCATTCTTTACCATTCCAAGTGCACCTACTATTACTAGTCCTATTTTTTTTTTCAATTTTTACATTTTTTTTCTGTTTCAAGGTCTTCATATTTTGATAGTTTTTCAACTTACTTAGTGACTGTGATATAATCCGCTGGACAAGCCATATCGACTAGTAGGCACATTTTTTTTTTTTTGACAGTAATGTCCGGCAGATTTAATTCAATTTTTTTTCTGTCTGTGTAGATGGTATAAATTCACAGAATGGTAACTCTTCTATTTCTGTAACCGGTACTGAGTGATGTTCATCCCAGTGTTGTTTACAGTGTAAATATTTCCCCCACCCTAACGTGACGATTTTTATATTCATTTGCGGCAAGTGCAGAACATCCTGACATTAGATGGTCTATTGTTTCCTGGTATTTGTCACAGAAACTGCATTTTGGATCTACGTTGTTATTATTGTGTCATTTTTCATCATAATTCGATTTTTGCTATGGTCTCACTATCTACCAAGTCTGCAGGAAAAACTAAGACAGGTCGTGGTGTGTTGTGGCTCCATTTTATGTTTTTTCCTTACTATTATTATTATTATTATTATTATTATTATTATTGTTGTTGTTGTTTCTGTTATTATATACACTACCGGCCACAATTATTAGGCCACACCAGTTTTTTTTAACAGAGATGATGTATTTCATACTATTTTTAAGTGGATAATTCTAAATGAAAATAGAATATTTCTTTTGTTATTATTACTTTGCAAACTTTTACAAGGCATAAAAACAAATATGAACTCGTCCGAATCACCTTAAATTTTCTTCATTTTTTTCATTGATAAAACTGCAATATAGGTAATTATTAAATATTTATAAAGTCATTTTATGTACATGTTATTAACAAAAGAACCATTCTATTTTTATTTACAATTATTCACTTAGTAATAAATACTAAAAATAATATGAAATACATAATCTTTTTCAACACTAGGGTGACCTAATGATTATGGCCGGTAGTGTACAATTTTTGATATTATGGAGTGAAAGACTTAGGTTATGTCATCCACAGATATTTTGATCTGATATACTTAAAGTATGGGTTATATGAATGTTGTTGAAATGAAAATTTCATCTGGCGTGTGTTTAACGATGGAAGTGTATTAATTAGTATTCTCTCTAGATTTTTAATAGTGAAATGTGTTCTTTTTTATTTTTACAAAATCGAAATCGTGTTACGCAAATTAGTATAAGGAATAATTCAGCAAATCCTAAAAAATTTCAAGAAGAAAGAAAGCCGTCTTAAAGAAAGACAAATAAAGAAAACAAAATAAAAAATAGAGGTAAACGGAAAAGCATTGAATAGGGAAGGGAAAAAGAAGAAAGAGGTGAGATACAAGCACAGGTAAGAAATATGCGACAATCTCAACCAAAATGCAGGAAGATATTTCTGTTCGCCATCTTAATTAGAGAAAAAGAAATAGCTTACAACTTAAAAAGATATTCTAAAGACATTTTAATTATTTTTCATTTTATGACTTTTCAATGTAAGTAATTATGTCTCTCCATAAATTCTTTTATTATTAGTCAGTCGCCATGTATCCTCATGAAAAATAGTAATTTGGTATGAAGAAACAGAAAAATTTCGTAAAAAAAAAAAATAACGTGTACTGAACCGGTATGTAATACCAATCTTCCTACATGGCAAAAAATATGGGTAATCTCATCACAGATGAAGAAGACTTGAAGCAACAGAAATGTAGTTCTGCAGAAAGATGCCATGAAAACCATGGACCGAATATCTGAAGTTCTGAAGACAATAACAAAAAAAAGGTAATTTTTACTTAACAATAGGAAGCGGCAGGTAAAATTTCTGGGTCACACTAAAACTTTTGATTTCGTTTAAAATAGCAGCAATTTATTTTAAATTTCAGTTTTCGTTCGGATTAATCAATTTTCCATTTAACTGAGGCGACGTAAACCGGCACAAAGTAGCAAGAGACGACCCGATATTCAATACCCAGGGGTTGTTTTTACCTCAAATGACAAATCTAAACTTATTTATAAATGGAACTTTGTTTGTGTGTGTGCATGTGTGTGTGTGTCTGTGTGTGTGTCCGTTACCTATAGACTCCGAAACGGCTGAACTTATTTTCTTGAAAATTTACACAGTTGTACTATAAGCGTCTGCAAGTGTTCCTAGCTAGGTTTTGTGTCTAGGTACACTCGATAAATATCGAAAATCGATAATTGAAAAAATCGGGTTATAGAAGGAATGGTCCTATTTTAATCAAATTTGATACACTCATAGACAAAGACATAAGAAACGACATTCAGAAGTTTCAAGGTTGCAGTTCTTACACTAGTACAGAAAATCGATTATATATATATATATATATATATATATATATATATATATATATATATATGAAAGGCAAGATTTTTGTGCGTGTGTCTGTTTATCTATCTGTATGTCTGTAATTTTTTTCAGCCCTTTTATTTTAGTTTTTGCATCGGGTTTGGCTCTAAGTAGTTGTAATTGTATTTCTTAGTCTCAGCCATGATACCATTTACTCAGAGGACTTATTTAGCCCTCAAAATTCAGTTTACGACGAAAAACTTATTTGATATCGATACCAGGAAATCAAAATTTGACATACATCCATTCATTTTTATTTCAGCCTACGGTTTCGCTTTAACTGGAAACAACTATTGCTTTTTAGTCTTTCGTGCCAACGTCCAAAGAGTCTGAGCTCCAGAACCATGGATTAGTTTTAAAGCTTTCATTACACCCGAACAACGCCGGGCTATACTGCTGGTGTAAATATAAATTCTTAAAGTAAATAAGACTTATTTTAATAAAGCTTGTCATAAAAAAATTCACGTTTTCATAATTGGTGTCAGTTTGTAGTCACCTGATTCATGTGAAATGTGAAATTTTTATTCAAACGGTGAGGCAACGAAATACATTTTAATGAAATGAAAATGATTTTTTCGGGAAATTAGCATGTGGAGGAATCCGTGCTACCATATATCTTATTCTACGTGACTGAATTTTTCGCAGGTTAAAAGAGAGCAAATTTCAGAACCAAACATTGTTTTGTTGCATCTCGGACGTTGACATCTTCGGTAAGAAGGACTCCAGTAACAACGAGCCAGTAATGCATAAGTCTTTCCGCTTTACTTCTTCTCTTCTATTCCTGAAAGAGACTCCACTCTTCGTTAATTCATCTCCTGTTACCATTTTCCAGCCATAAGTTTCTGGGCCTTTCCTGCATCATAAGTCTTCTGCGAGTCGTGTGAAAAAAAGAATAGGTTGAACTGACAACAGGCAGCAAATATTCTCAATACTCCAACACTCTTCTTTGTATTCTTGCTGCTTTCAGGAATAATGTCGTCTGCATGGTTTTGACTCTTCCCATTGATTTTCACTTGGTCTGTTCTTCTTTTCCCATGCTTTTCTAAAGCGTTCCCAGTCCTCAGATAACGACTAGCACGACCTCTACTCTACGGAGACCATAACAGCAACAACTGGTGAATATTTGACTCTATACTCCACAAAGAAGTCTACAGTGTTCACATGACAACGCATATTATCATTAATAATAATAATAATAATAAGAAGAAGAAGAAGAAGAAGAAGAAGAAGAAGAAAAGGGTAACATTAATCATAATAGTTGTATTCAATAATATAATATTATTATCATTATTAATAATAATAATAATAATAATAATAATAATAATAATAATAATAATAATAATATAATATAATAATTCTTACGTTATTTACAAATAAGAGAATTATTTTTATTCAATTTAATGTTCGATTATTTTCGTAATTTTGAATCTTAAATTGTTTTTTCTACCTTATTTGTCAGAACATAAAAAAAAACAGAATAATTTCGTGATGGTAACAAATAAAATTATTTAATGTTCTATTTCAATTATAAACTAAACGAATATCATTATTTGAATAGATAGATAGATAGATAGATAGATAGATAGATAGATAGATAGATCTGTGTGTGTATGTTTTTATGTGCGTGTGTGTAAGTGTGTGCGTGTGTGCATGCATACACATAACCTGAATTAAGAGGAAGTGATTATCGTATAAATTCACTGTCACAATTTAAAAATCAATCTCATATGTACACAACATAAAAAAAATATTCTTGTGTGATGACTCGTCAGCTCATCTCGCCGACCTTTGCTAGTATTAGACTTCGATCCTCATTGGGTGCCCAATGATAGACTTCCAGTGCGTTGTTGGTCTCAGCTTATGAAATATTACATTAATTTTATATATCTGACCTCCTCACTAAGGCAGATCTATGCTTAGTAGAAAAGAATTTCGGCCTTGTGTCACATCTTAGCTACCCTGAGAAAATCATTTGGGCACGCCGACGTGGTGTAATGATTAGCAAGCTTGTCCCTGTGAGAAATGTCTTCGATCCTCACTGAGTGCTCCTCACTTTCAGCCTTGTGCCACATCTAAGCTAAGGTTAGAAAATCACCTCCTCTCTAAGGCAGGTTGTGGAGCAATGAACGTGGGTATCCCATGATAGCACATATGTGCCAAAAACAATTGCCTAGTTGCCACGATCACCATCACTAGTACACCGTGAAATATTAGTGCAAGGAAGATGATGTTGCCGCGGAGTCGGAAACCTCGAAACTATGCGCCTTCTCCCGTCTCAAGTGAGGAGGGTACAGATACCACGTTTTGATGCCGACCCAAATATCAGGAACCTGACCTCTTCTATCTAAGATTAGAACACATACCACGCTATCTCGGACAAAACGCTGACAGGCGATCGGATATTAACTGATAACTTACAAATATTGGTCAATAACAGAAAGAAAACTAGCTGCGTTGAAGTCTATCTCACTACCCTCAATTCAAAGTGAGTCCGATCTTCATTGGATACCTAGTATTCTGTCCTGGTTTATCACCACAGATAATCTTCGCTGCCGGCCATCAGCGTGACTGATGCTAAACTCCAGGAGACCCACTCACTGCACGTTCTTTACCTCCACTGACATGGAGTAGAGCGGCTATGTCGAATCAATGGCTTCGTCTACTGCAAGGAATGTTGATTCATTGTGTTGTGCCAGAAAACTTTTCTCGTCGAAATTCATCTTGCACATTGTAGACGAATGGGAGACGAATCTACCATTCGTCTGTGCATTGAATACGGTGGCCAGATCTAGTTTTGGGTTCCTACTATACATCTCATGATTCTTGAAAAAATCCAAAGAGGTGTCTGCAATGTTATCGATCCTGACTATGACTCTCGACTTCAGTCACTTTCTCACCGGTCTTTTCTCTATCTTTTCTACAAATATTTTCATCGCAATTTTTTCGCTGTGTTCCCCAACTAGATGCATTTAAACGTTCTCTACTATTGAACTAGCTAGATTCAATAACCACTTCTACTTTAACGGTTTCTTTTAGCGCAATTTCCAACAGTGGAATTCCCGTTTTCCTTGATAACTACAATCTTCAGAAAATTAAATATAAGTTATTTTTTGCCCTTTCTTCAATATTCTTCATTCACAGTCTCCTTCTTTTCATTCCATTCCACTCTCAGCAACCCCCTGCATCTTAATGTCATTATTCATCTTCCTTGAGGTGAAATGATTTTTAAAAAAATTAAGCTAAGCATCGAACAATAAGGATAAATGTATTAAGTTGTCACACATGAAATGACGTACTTTTTACGAAATGAATAAAACGCTTCTAAAATGTTAAATAACTAATTCATTTAGTTGAAATAGGCGCTATGTTGATAAATGACTGTTCTCCAACATAGCTCTAAATTCGTGAGCCCATCTTTAAAAATATCATCATCCTTTGTTGTGATAAACGGCTTCGGTTACCACTTTCTTATTGAAGAATATTTTATTACGCGTGAAAAGCTCAAAATGCTTAAATAAGTGATAATCAAGAGAAGAGAATATAGAGAATGAGGTAAATTTTCATAATTCATGCTGTGCAACTTTTGGACAGTTAATTGAGAAGGCGAGGCTGTGCGTTGTCGTACAGCAAAATCAGACCGTCCCTATTCGCAAGTGTAGGATATTTCTTTTTCAGTTTTTCACGCATACACTCGATTTCTTCACAAAACGAGGTTTCCGTTATTTTTTTAACGTGAGAAAAATAATATCATGAATATCCACTTTGAAAGATCACCATAAACTAACCATTAACTTTTTAGAATGCAGTGAAGCTTTTGGGTATTGTTTTGGTGACTTGCTTAGATTTAGCCACTGACCTAATCTCTAACTGTTGTCAAAAATTATCCATTTCTCATCACATGTAATGTTTTGATACAAAAATGTTTCTTTTTTCCAGTTTTTACAGTTACAGTAAAATTACCCGAAATTGTTTCATTTTAATCATTTTTATCGGGTTTACATTGAAAGAAAAATTATGGTATGGAAGTGTCAAGAATAAGTCAAGACATTTTTTAATAATTGTCTTGAACCCGGTTAAGAAGTCCAGTAAGAAATAATACAATAATCAAATAAGAAATAACTATATATTAAACACAGCAAAATACAAATACTTGGAACTTTGTTAGTAGAAAGAATAAATACAGGTTAAGAAGTAATACGATGGTAGTACGGTAGCTGTCTTGACTATCTCTGCCTATCGCTCTTCTGCTGCTCTACTACTGATCTGCTTAGAGGCTCTTATCAATGATCTCCCCGATGCCATAAGATCACAAGTAGGCATGTACGCCGATGATGCCACAGTTTACTCTCGCCTCGATCAAAAATCTGGTGTAGGTGACAAGGTGAACCTCGCTGACGAACTTGAGAAGGACCTCCAATCCGTGGCGGATTGGGGTAAGAAATGGCTCGTAAAATTCAATTCTTCCAAAACGAAGCTGCTGTCAATTAACCACCACAGACAACCACACCTCCCTCCCATTAGCATGGAACAGGTTTGCCTCTCAGAGAGTAAATCACTACGCCTGCTTGGCTTGACACTCTCAGCGGGCCTCAAGTGGAATGACTACGTCGAAACCATTGCTAAATCCGCAGCTATGAAAGTCGGCTCTCTGTGCAGAGCCCGGAAATTCTTTCCGCCTGAATCTATCCTGCAATTATATAAATCCACCATCCTCCCGTGTATTGAGTACTGCTGACACATCTGGTCGGGTTCCCCTTTTATTCTCCTCGGGGTTCTTGACAAAATAAATCGAAGAATCTGTAATGTGACTGATACCGACTTGGCTGACCGCCTGCAGTATCTCTCTCACCGGCGTGACGTGGCTTCCCTGTGCTTCTTCTATAAATACTTTCATGACTTCTGCTCTGACGAACTTAAATCAATGGTGCCCCCTAGATGTGAATTTGCACGAGATACTGGATTGGCAACTAGGTCCCACCCTTTTCCATTGAAACCGATGAAATGTAACCGCAATTTCTACTCCAATAGCTTCTTTCTTCGCACTTCCCGCCTGTGGAATTCCCTACCGCATGCTTGCTTCCTCGACGACTACAACCTCCAGGAGTTTAAATGTAAGGTCAATAGACACCTCCTAACACACTAACTCACACCCACTCTCTCCAACTCTCTCCCTATGTACATCCTATGTCGTCTATCACCCTCCTTCTGACATTTCCTATACCCAATCCCTCTATGTAACTCCCTGCGCTATAGTGGCAGTGGAATGTCTTGCTTGGGGTGACACGATTAAAAAACAAGTATATGTGGTTGTATGAAGAGTTCAAGCCGTTGAACAGGTGATGCCACCATGACAGAGGTTACTTTCGTTAGACAACCGGAAAAATAACCAGTCGAAACAACTAAATATGATTACTTTTAGAACTTTTAGTTCTGTTATTTCACATATTACGTTTAGCACTGTTGTTTTATTACTGATGCCACCAATCACTGCTCGCATATATGTGTGTATGTGGGTATATGCGGGTAAGAAAACGAATATTCGAGCACCGAACTATTGTTGACTAATTTAAATATATTGACTATGCTTCCTAAGTTATGTCTTAAATAATAATGTAGACTTGTCTCTTTCCCGTGAATAGTCAGTCAGTTAAGTGCCATACGTGAAACACGCTTGGGCGAAGATTATCCCGCAGTAGGTTGCCATTGCTTTCTGCGGTAGACTGGTTGCCAGCCAAGGCTATAGAACCAAATCTCTACTGTTATTTAACCCATAAGTGGAAGACGGATTAACACCTTTCCCAAGGGTATTTGCGCGTAAGTGAATGCAATGAATTCAACTGGAATTCGAAATCGGCTTCCCGATTTCTCGTTCCGAGCCGATATCTACTGCACCAGAACGCACATCGTTGTGATCAATAGTAATCAATCTAGAAATATATAATTGGAGTAGATAGACTAAACTATTGCCCGGTTCACACTCCACCCACGTCTGTTGAACAGGTGAAGAGGCTCATCCCTTGTTCCCTGTTTAGGATGTGGTTTCCGGCTTTCTCTTTTCCAGTCTTTTCACTCTTTTCTTTTTTTTTTTCAATTGGAGTAGATAGACTAAACTATCGCCTGGTTCACAAGACACCCACGTCTATTGAACAGGTGAAGAGACTCATCCCTTGTTCCCTGTTTAGGATGTGGTTTCCGGCTTTCTCTTTTCCAGTCTTTTCACTCTTTTCTTTTTTTTTTTTCAACTGGAGTAGATAGACTAAACTATCGCCTGGTTCACAAGACACCCACGTCTATTGAACAGGTGAAGAGACTCATCCCTTGTTCCCTGTTTAGGATGTGGTTTCCGGCTTTCTCTTTTCCAGTCTTTTCACTCTTTTCTTTTCTTTTTTTCAATTGGAGTAGATAGACTAAACTGTTGCCTGTTTCACACTCCACCCACGTCTATTGAACAGGTGAAGAGACTCATCCCTTGTTCCCTGTTTAGGATGTGGTTTCCGGCTTTCTCTTTTCCAGTCTTTTCACTCTTTTCTTTTATTTTTTTTCAGTTGGAGTAGATAGACTAAACTATCGCCCGGTTCACACTCCACCCACGTCTGTTGAACAGGTGAAGAGGCTCATCCCTTGTTCCCTGTTTAGGATGTGGTTTCCGGCTTTCTCTTTTCCAGTCTTTTCACTCTTTTCTTTTTTTTTTCAGTTGGAGTAGATAGACTAAACTATTGCCTGTTTCACACTCCACCCACGTCTATTGAACAGGTGAAGAGACTCATCCCTTGTTCCCTGTTTAGGATGTGGTTTCCGGCTTTCTCTTTTCCAGTCTTTTCACTTTTTTCTTTTTTTTCAATTGGAGTAGATAGACTAAACTAACGCCCGGTTCACACTCCATCCACGTCTATTGAACAGGTGAAAATGCTCATCACTTGTTCCCTGTTTAGGATGTGATTTCCGACTTTCACTTTTCCAATCTTTTCACTCTTACGTAGCCCCCTGCACATCAGTGACGTTACTGCGTTGCTCGGGGTGATATGATTAAAATAACAATACGCTTTCCATCTAAATGTATTCTATCCTCGCTGTGTTATTTACCTTACTCACTTCTGCGTCTTACATGACTTGTCACTTCTTATATGTGTCATGCAACTGCATACAAATGCATTGTAAATATTATATCTATGTTAATAATAATATTAACTGTTCTCTTATTAGGAAAGATTCGGCAGGCATTTTGCGAGGAGCAAGTTCTATCATCGCATGAAATTTATAACATTTTTCTCTTAATAGAATTTTTCAGGAAAATAGTTTTATCACTGGACGTGATAAAACTATTATCGCTCTTTCCAGTATTGGTGTGGGTTTCCTTCCCAAAGTTTTGTTCAAAATCGTGTGCAACATCAGCATCTTGATTTGGTTACTCTTCGAATAACATGTGCTGATGTTGAAAATCTTCGATGTAGTTTCTGTTATTTGGTTATTTCATACAATTTTTGTCATTCCATAGCATCATTTCATGAGATTTAAAGTGGGTTGGTCCTCGCAGAAACCTACAGATTTAATTCGCTTGAAGCCGTCTTTGACAATCGACCTGAAAAAGTGGTTGTATACGTCTGTCAATTTAGATATTTCTGAACAAGTTTGGGGACACGCATGGCATCTATTTGAATGTTTGGCTCTGACGAGGCTATTTAAGAACATTCCTCCAGTTTTAAGTGAATGTTTTGGTTTTGTAGAAATTAGCAGTGTTGTGCGTAACAACCCGTATCGCATTCTATCCTATGTTAAATTTCTTTCGTTAAGAATTAGTATGAGATCTGTAAGAAAAAGTGTACTATTTATATTGCAATGCATGCATTTTTGAAATATACAAGGTAACTGAATCATATTCACACACACACACACACACACACACACACACACACACACACATGCACATACACAAACACACATACATGTATCTCTGTGAGCGTGTGCGTCAAAGAACAGAACACACACCACTTACCCGCTACCCAGGTTTTGACCACTGCGGGGGACTAGCTTGCCTGAAGAGACCTGCGTCGTCGAAACCAGGGTAGCAATTAAGTAGTGTGTGTTCTGTTCTTTGACATATTGTCAGCTCTGCTTCAGTTCATTGATATTGGTTGTGAATTGAGCACTTTTTCTCGATCTACTGCCTGCTGGTTCAACCAGCTAATATTTGGCTAGTTAATATATATATATATATATATATATATATATATATATATATATATATATATATATATATATATATATATATATATATATATATATATATATATACTCGGTAACTGGCGTCTGTATACACTGCTTATATACAAGACGTTAAAATTTCCCTTCTCTGTCCCCATGCGCCGATGGCTTAGGGAGTAGAGACTTCGACTGACACCAAATCGGTCGAGTTTCGATCCCGGCCAGAAGCAAGTGGATATGTCTGGCCATACTGATGAGCTGTGAGACCGCGAAACGGGCTTGCATGTGGATGACCAATATATATATATATATATATATATATAATTTGTTCTCTCAGTTATATGTCTATGTCTTTGTGTGTTATTAAAACTGGTGTATAAATCGCGTGCATTTATCAATAAAATAATGTCTTCTGTGTAAATGTGTACACATCTACTCAATAACGCACACTTGGAAATATGTAATTTGTGCATATTTTCTCGAAAAATAAAGTTGTTTTATATTTCACATTTGTTTTCTTTCCCGCCTCCTTTTTTTTCTTGTTGTTGTCCATCTGAGCAGCCGCCATATTGTCTATTATCTGCAATTGTCTTTTCGACCACAGAACAGTCTCTTTCAATTTCCTGCTTCACCTTTCCCTCCCGACAAGCAATTTCCAGCAAAATATTGTAAATAATTCCTTTGCGAAAGAATCGAAATTAAAGGCCTCCACAAAACAACCATTTTGTAAGACTGTAATTTCCAGAAAATGTCAACAGCTTCTTTCATTCTCGCCTTTCTTTGCCTTAGAAGGAAAGCAGAAAGAAGAGTAAAAAATAATAATGTGTTAACAATATTTTCTTCCTCGTTAAACTTAAACAACAATGTTAAATGCAACACAAACTAAACGACCAAAATAATTACAATACATTTGTATAAAAATCACTAATAATGTATCCATGATAAAATAATTTACAATGTACTTAAATGCTAAAATCATTTCTAATTTTTTTAATGATAATTGTAATATTCACCGCTTCCTTACAAGGAAACATTTGACATTTATTGACAGAGAAGCTGGTACTGCTGTAGGTCCAAATTTATAACATCTTTCACAATTTCTCAGGAAAATATGGTTCTCAAAGCCAGCAGCTGTTATCGCCCTTTCCTCTTTTGATGGGAGTTTTCATCCTAAGAGTTTTATTTGAAATAGTGTGGAATATCTACATCTTGATTATGTCATTATTTCATCTTCGAAATACATGTGATCTATTTTAGTTGTTGCCCTTGTTGGTAGTCCTAGTAATATAATTTACTTTAAATTTCCATAACAAAATCATTTATAACGCATTTCTATACTAAGATCTATTTATCATTCATTTCTATAGGAAAATAAATTATAATTGATCTCTGCAGTATAATGATTTTTAATGTATAGCCATATTAAAATAATTTACAAAACATTTATAAAATAAACCAGTAATAAAATGAATTACAGCATATTTCCATACTAAAATAATTTGTGATGCATTTATGTGATAGATATATTAGTCTAATTCTATCAGTGACACGTACATAAATTTCTAACCAATGACTATTTTTTCTCTATTAATTTTAAATATGACACGTGTCGACATTTGAATTTCCTCTTTAAGAAAAGCCTGTTTTTTGTCAGGACGTCTAGGAATCTAAATCGGCTACCTTTAGTTTCATACCCGAAACGCTAAGAACATTAATTTTTTTAAAGGATTTTTTTATCATCCGTCCACGTTTCTTTAATTTCATTTTTTTTTTTGTATTAACGTTATTTTAGTAGTAGTAGTTTTTTTACAATTTAGGCTGGTTATTATGAATTTCATATGTTTATAAAATTTAAAAAAATCAATAATAGCAACTGAAAAACGTGTACAGCCAAAAAAAATAAAGTTTATGAAAAACAATATCCTTTAAAAAATTACTGTTGTTTGATGTTTACGTTACGGCTACAAAACTGAAGCTAGTAGACACTGAATGCTTCTACCTTTTCTATGTGCCATGTCCTTTCAGGACGTAGGCGATCATGATTTTCCATGTTTCCCTCTCCCTAGTGGCTCTTAGTATGCTTTTTCCTGTTAAACCTCGCAAACCCCGTTCCGTCAGCCACCTGATCAGTCCCTTCAATTATGTTATCCGCTGCCTTCCTCTGTCTCTTTTTCCTTCTAACTGGCCTGTCAGTATCAAGTTCTCCAAGTCCACCTTTCTCATTGCATGTCCCAGGAACTTCAGTTGTCTCTTCCTGATGCTCAGCATTAATTTTCTTTTGGTTGCCATTCTTTCCAACACCTCATCATTGCTCGCATCACAGCAAGAAAAACATGCTTATATAAACTGGAGAGGGAAGGTCTCCCCTAGGTGATAACACCCCAGACACACCACATGATGAGCATACCAAGAAACCATTCGCGGAGACCCAGTTTCTGGCACACAACCGCAACAGACGAAGAAGAATGGTGATGAACTCAGCACGTCAGTGCCCAAAAGATACATTCTGGTGTTAAGGGAGAAAGAAGAAGAAGAAGAAGAAGAAGAAGAAGAAGAAGAAGAAGAAGAAGAAGAAGAAGAAGATCAACAACAACAACAACTACAATAAGATAGTAATTTTATAGAAATAAAGAAAAAGTACTTTGATTAAGAGCACTTTGTTTCTACAGATATTTTCCTGTTTCTTAATACTTTACTTAGCTTTTGGATTACGCTATTCAAATACTTCTTTGGATATCGGGGTCCCATTTTCCATTATCTCCTATATGGTAATTTTCTAAGCGCAGCTTACATGTAGCACAAGGCCGAAAGTATGGGACACCCAGTGAGGATCGAACTCACTACTCAGTTGTAATGATTCTAGAGAGACAAGCTTGTTAACCATTACACCACCTCGAGGTGCCCCATTATCTCTTCTATGTATGAATTTTTAGACCAGTTTAATTTTAACATTCTGAATTCGTAGCTGTTGCTCTCCTGTCTTCTTACAATTGATGTTTATTACTTTCTTCCCACTTTCTTTTAGAACTTCTCTAGGAATTCCTTCAATTTTCTTTCTGCGTCTACCATCAACGCTGTGTTCTCTGCTTATCTCACGTTGTTAAGATTTTTCTAACCGTTGATAAATTCTTGTAGAATATTTAGTTTTCTCATAATACTCTAGATGTAAATGTAGTTCCAAAATACATTGTTATATATATATATATAGTTTTTTTTTTTATAAGCGTTTCACCCCGAGCAAGGCATGTCACTGCCACTACTGTGCAGGGGGCTACGTAGAGTGGAGAAAGGCTGATTAAATATAGGAAATAACAGAGGGTGGGTGATAGGCGGGTGAGGATACCGAGAATGAGGGTTGGGTAGATGAGAGTGTTGCGAGAATAGTTGAGAGTTAGTGTGATAGGAGGTGTCTATTGACCCTACATTTAAACACCTGGAGATTGTAACTGTCGGGAAAGCAGACTTGTGGAAGGGAGTTCCACAGGCGGGAAGCGCGAGAAAAGAAGCTGTTGGAGTAGAATTTACGGTTACATCTTATTTGTTTAACTGTAAAAGGGAGGGACCTAGACATAATTTTGCACTTATATAAAGACTTTCAATCCTTATACTTGTTAACAAATTTCACGTTACTTCTATTGCATGGCCATTGTTTTAACAATACTCAGGGATCTTTCCTCCTCATATTCCAAGATGAAAACGTTGCGTAATTTTTTTTTGCTTAAGACATTTTTTTTTTTAATAAGCGTTTCACCCCGAGCAAGGCATGTCATTGCCACTACTGCGCAGGGGGCTACATAGGGTGGAGAAAGGATGATTAAATATAGGAAATGTCAGAGGGTGGGTGATAGGCGGGTAGGGATACCGAGAATGGTTAAATATAGGAAATGTCAGAGGGTGGGTGATAGGCGGGTAAGGATACCGAGAATGAGGGTTGGGTAGATGATAGTGTTCTGAGAATAATTGGGAATTAGGGTGATAGGAGGTGTCTATTGACCCTTCATTTAAACACCTGGAGATTGTAGCTATCGGGAAAGCAGACTTGTGGAAGGGAGTTCCACAGGCGGGAAGCGCGAGAAAAGAAGCTGTTGGAGCAGAATTTACGGTTACATCTTATCTGTTTAACTGTAAAAGGGTGGGACCTAGTTGCTAATCTAGTATCTCGTGTAAATTCGTGCTTAGGCGGCACCAGTGATCTAAGCTCATCGGAGCAGAAGCCATGTTAAAAAAATTAAATCGCAGCTGGGAAAATATTCAACATAAAAAAATGACAAACTCATGGCTATTGATATTATTTGTCATCTTTAATAAATGACTTGTTTCTGGTATTCTTTGAAACTAGACAGGCAAATTCACAAGGCGACCTCTGAATGAAACTGGACATATTTGTGCGAATTGCATCAGTATGCAAATAGCAAATGGATCAGAGACGAAAGAAAAAAACTTTTTGCAGAAACATTATTATCAGTTTTTATGGTTTTTTTTTTTTTTCGTTAGGCTGTTACTATTTGACATGAAGATGCATGTCCGCAAGGAGATGTCACACGACGAATATCTTTCCTTTTTCCGCTGATATTTTGGTTTTCATTCTTTCTTTATTTACTCATCTTTCTTTCATGATATTTTCTTTCTCTATTACAACACTTTCTTTATGGTTCTCTGTCTCTTCTGTCTCTTCTATCTATCTATCTATCTATCTATCTATCTATCTATCTATCTATCTATCTATCTATCTAAGTCTATTCATTATCTATTTATATATCTCCCGATCTATTTATCTATCTATCTATCCAAGTCTGTTCATTATCTATCTATCTATCTATCTATCTATCTATCTATCTATCTATCTATCTATCTATCTATCTATCTAAGTCTATTCATTATCTATTTATATATCTCCCGATCTATTTATCTATCTATCTATCCAAGTCTGTTCATTATCTATCTATCTATCTATCTATCTATCTATCTATCTATCTATCTATCAAATGTTGATTATCTATCTATCTATCTATCTATCTATCTATCTATCTATCTATCTATCTATACAAATTTGTTGATTATCTATCCAGATTTGTTTATCTATCTATCTATCTATCTATCTATCTATCTATCTATCTATCTATCTATCTATCCAAATTTGTTGATTATCTATACAGATTTGTTTATCTATCTATCTATCTATCTATCTATCTATCTATCTATCTATCTATCTATCTATCCAAGTCTGTTCATTATCTATTTATATATCTACCGATCCATCTATCCATCCAAGTCTGTTCATTATCTGTTTATCTATCTATCTCTCCAAGTTTGTTCATTATCTATCTATCTATCTATCTATCTATCTATCTATCTATCTATCTATCTATCTATCTAGCCAAGTATGTTCATAATCTATCTATCTATCTATCTATCTATCTATCTATCTATCTATCTATCTATCTATCTGTTTGCCAGTTCATATCTATCTATCTATCTATCTATCTATCTATCTATCTATCTATCTATCTATCTATCTATTTTCCTATTTGTCTGTCTGTTCGTTTTCTATCTATGTATAGATCTATCTGTTTGTTTTTCGTTCTGGAAAATTACTAAATGAAAGATTCAATATGATGTCCGGGTGTAAACACTCTAGAAAACATATTTTAGGATCACACAAACCCGGACAAAAGTGTTTAAGATCCGTAAAAACTCCTTCCTAACTTTGAAATTTTAGTTATTTTAAACTTCTAGTAATGCGTTCGTAAAAATCCCTGATGTTTGTTTGAAACTAAAAAATACTTTGAAAGTCAATTTTTATAAACCGAAAATTTAAAACTATGGTTTCGTAACCAACTGTCTTTCAAGTGATATATATATATATATATATATATATATATATATTACAATATAAAGCTCTACTATTACAATATAAAGCTTGTGTGTGTGTGTGTGTGTGAGTTTGTGTGTGTCTGTTTATTATTTCTTCAAGTGTTATTACAGTGAAGTATTTTTACATTAAACACTGTGTATTCCGTCTAGCAAGAAATCTTAACAAAAAGAATGTGGAACCTGCGTTCCATTTCTAGGAAAACAACCACCTGCGTGTTTTGCCGTTCGTCTACGCCCAGCTTAAGATTACAACAATGCTCTATTATTCATTTTATAGAAAGTACAGCTCTTTTCTAGGATAATATCTCTAAAAAGCCCATATCTTCTCACTTCCGAATACGAAATGTAAACAATTTCTAAAGAAGTAATGCATTTATTTCTAATCACACATTTTTATTGTTTCAAATGTTGTAATGTTCGATATTCATATTTTAAATAAACACTCCATTTATATTTTTAAAGTCTTATTACCAAAACAAAGACTCATCCGAAAAATTAATATGAAAGTATTTATAGAAAAGACACAGGAAAAAGCAGCATTACAGTCGGGAAAAGTGACTAAAACCAACGAGCCATGTCAAGATCAATAATATTGCGGATTCTTCTTCGGTTTTATCAAGAATCTCCCAATATATAGCAGCAGCAGGGGACCATATATGACAGCAATATACTAAATATAGATATTCTAAAGCGTACAGATATGTAAGATATATTCTGGAGATAAGAATTAAATACACACACACACACACACACACACACACACATATATATATATATATATATATATATATGACACCAAATCGGTCGAGTTTCAATCCCGGCCAGAAGTAAGTAGATGTGTCTAGCCACACTGAT
Organism: Ascarosepion bandense; assembly: GCA_037127315.1. Classification (NCBI taxonomy): domain Eukaryota; kingdom Metazoa; phylum Mollusca; class Cephalopoda; order Sepiida; family Sepiidae; genus Ascarosepion; species Ascarosepion bandense. The sequence continues at coordinate 1,336,121 of JBBBDQ010001052.1, read as the reverse complement.
GAGCTGTGATACAGCGAAACAGGCTTGTATGTGGATGACTAATATATATATATATATATATATATATATATATATATATATATATATATAAACAAACAATATATTTATATATCCTTAAAAACGACCAAAAACGAAGATCTTATTTTTTATTTAATTTTTCAAAGCATTTTTCATGTTTCCTTTTTGCTGGAGATAAGGAGCGTAACAATGTTTCATAATTTCCAATTTTGCAAGCGCTTTCAGTTACTCCACTAGCCATTTTCAAGAATGTTATTTTTCCGATGTTTTTTATTATGTTCTTATGCTTGACTCTAATGTAATTTTGGTGTTTTTCGTGTTTTTGAAAAGGAGAGTTCTTTAAGGCTATCACGTTGTACAGGGCATTGAAATTCATATTTATATTATTCATCGCTAGTTTAGTTTTGAAGAGGTTATTTTGATTAGAAACAGCAAGGTTTGTTTCAACATATTTTATTATAACCAAATCCACATTAATCATAAACAAAACTAATGTTCTATACGAAAATTATTAAACACCATATTTCTGTCGTAATTCCTCAAGAACAGTAAAATTTATAATATACTACAAAAAATGGAAAAATGCAAATCTTGTTGTTTCTAATCAAAATAACCTCATCAAATATAAACTGGCTATGATTAATACAGTGTATGAATTTCAATGCCCGCTACAAGATAGTGTTTCTTGTCATACACCAATTACCTATACTGGCCATACGATCACTTCTCTAAGTTGACGCCTTACATGCCACCTATCTAATAATAATAGTGTAATGAAAGAAAAATTTCTTAAACCATAATTTACAAGAACCACAAAGATACATTTTGGTTGAACTATTTAAATCACATCATCAAAGGCACCTTGATAGAAGACAGGCACTTTATATCAAACAATTTTCTCCTAGCATCAATCTTACATTATTTAACTGTGGAAATACAGTTTTTAAAATTATTTTTTTAATAGCTCATATCACGCTCACATCACATAATAGCTTTAAAGAACACTTCTTTTCAAAAACACAAAAAATGACATTACAGTCAAACATGAGGACATAATAAATGACATCCTTGAAAATGTCCAGTGAAGTGGCTGAAATCCCTTGGAAAACTAAAAATGATAGAACATTTTACACTCCAGAAAAAAAAAAAAACATGTAACAATACTGTAAAAATTAAATCAAAAATTAATAAAATCTTCATTGTCAGTTGTTTTTAACAAAACTTGTTTAAATAAAAAAAAGTTCCCGTGCTTTCATCCAATGTTGTGAGTTCAGTACCAGGCTACAGCAGAGGTGAACAAGTAACTTGCATGGTTAGAGCGCGATAACTCATGACTTCCAATCGAGACATTTCTATGCAAAGGAATGGCGTTCATATACCCCAATGATTGTAATAAAGGGTTCGGTTCGAAATTTCTAGCACCTGAAGAAGAATGTTTGATGTTTCTTGTGCATATGATTTACATTTAAAATGTTCTAAATGTAAATCATCTGCACAACCAACATCAAACATTGCCTGATGATGAGAATCTATCACGAAACATAGAAATTTCCGTGTCGCAATGTACAATTAATTCATAAATATATAATTATATTAAGCTCTATAATATTCATTATATACACTGTTCATAATAGAATAAATGCCAGTGCACTCAAAATAGTAAAACCTTGAGTCCTCTTCCTCAGGAATTATATATATACTATTTTGTCACTGTCTTCGGCCATCCGCCACGGTAGGGATGGACTTATATTTTCAATTCAATTCTCTTTATTGTTAATAACTTAAATATTCTATGTTTATTGTGTGTTAATATTTACTCTTTGATAATGGCTTATGTGAGCCGAAAGCTTAGACCCGATAAAAAAATCAACAATTACTGTGATTTTTTGTTGTCTTTCAACGACATCACCATCAAGTATATCAGACGGTATGAACGGATCCTACACAAAATTAATAGACAAAACTCGTCTATATTATTCAATGAAACCTGCATTAATGAGAAAAAGCTGCCAAAACACACACAATATATATATATATATATATATATATATATATATATTGGTATTTTTCTTTTGATTATCCAATATATTTTCTTTTCTTTTTTTTTTTTAATCATATCACCACAAGCAAAGCGATAACGCCACTGATGCGCAGGGGGCTACGTAAGGGTAAAAAGAATGGAAAAGAGAAAGCCAGAAACCACATCCTAAACAGGGAACAAGGGATGAGCCTCTTCACCTGTTCAATAGACGTGGGTGGAGTGTGAACCGGGCGATAGTTTAGTCTATCTACTCCAATTGAAAAAAAAGAAAAAAAGAAAAGAGTGAAAATATTGGAAAAGAGAAAACCGGAAACCGCATCCTAACCAGGAAATAAGGGATGAGCCTCTTCACCTGTTCAATAGATGTGGGTGGAGTGTGAACCGGGAGATAGTTTAGTTTAGTCTATCTACTCCAATTAAATAATTATAATTATAATTTTATTGCTTAAAAGGATTTTAATGGATACCCATATTTCAGCAGATGCTCTGTTTTTTATTTATTTATTTATTTATTTATTTATTTATTAAACAGAATATTCGTTTACTTGCACTTACCGACCTGAATACACGAAAAATCGTTTTATAAAAATATTTGTGGGGCGTATATTTTTCTAATAATTATTTTAATGAGGTTTTCTCGACTACTTTTTTTTCCCCCAACCACAACTTCAAAGTAATGCTTCTTTTGATTTGGCTACCGCCTAAGGGTGCAGAGAGCGCCGTCTATTCAACTGTTTAACCTATGGCTAGAGACGAAAGATATTCCTGCTTTTTCCAAGGGTACTAGTGCGAAAGTAAACGCAATAAAGTACAATTCAAAGTCAGCTCTTTAATTCCAATTTCCGCACTGATGACCGTTACGCTACCTACATCTATGCTATCTACGCTATCGACATATACACGATGTATGTCTGCTTCACATAACTGATTGAGCAGAAGATTATCCCGCAGGAGGTTGTCATTGCTTTTTGCGGTAGACTGGTTGCCAGCCAAGGCAATAGAACCCAATCTGTCCTATTATTTGATTCGTAGCTAGAGGAGGAACAGATGTATTATATTATTAAGTGGTAATTAGTGGGGGATCAGTTTATTACTTCATAACAATATAAAACTTATCTCCTACTTTATGTACAGTAGAAGCCTTAATCATGTTTTCAACTATTATATTCAGTCAGTCAGTCAAGTGCCATACGTGATACACGCTTTGGGCGATCATGTCTCGAAAAAGATATAACTGACTGAGTAGAAGATTATCCCACAGTAGGTTGCCATTATTTTCTGCGGTAGACTGGTTGCCAGCCAAAGCTATAGGACCCAAGCTGTTCAGTGATTTAATTCATAACTGGAGGGAAGTGACGGTTTTCCCAAGGGTATTTGCGCGGAAGCGGATGCAAGGAATTCAACGTGAATTCGAACTCGGCTCCCCGATTTCTCGTTTCGAGCCGATAACCACTGCACTACAATGCACATATTGGACCTAAATCAAAACAAGGCGTATCGTATATAATCGACTTCTTCGCCCAAAGTAAATGGTTGATTTCTACAAGAGTCAAATCATGAAGAAATTATATGTTAGCAGAAAATCAAATATCGAATTCTAATTCGGCCATGCTAAGAATAAATGATACCTAGCTAAATAATAGCTGAGCCCCAAGGCTAGGTTGCCCAATAGAAATAATATAACACTAACGATTTCTTAACTCTAAAACCAGGACAGATCTCGACACGGAGAATATGAAAAATGATTTTTTGAACTCAAATCAAAACCGGTTTGTGCAATGATTTCTCACTACAAAACATGGCTGCCCTATATAAACAGCATAACACCAACGCTTTCTTATCTCAGTACCTGAATAGACCTTTACACGCATATATTATAGTTTTGAACTTAGATCACTGGTGCCCTCTAAATACGAATTTGCACGAGATACTAGATTAACAACTAGATCCCACCCTTTTACAGTGAAACCGATAAAATGCAACCGCAACTTCTACTCCAACAGTTTCTTTCCTCGCACTTCCCGACTGTAGAATTCCCTTCCACACGATTGCTTCCCCGACGGCTACAATCTCCAGGAGTTTAAATGTAAGGTCAATAGACACCTCCTAACACACTAACCTGCTCCCATTTTATCAAGCACTCTTCCCATCTGCCCAACCCTCATCCTCGGTATCCTTACTCATCTGTCACCTTCCTCCTGACATTCCCTATGTCTAACCACTCCTTCTCTTTACCTTCCCCTATGTAGCCCCATGCGCAATAATGGCATTTGAATGCCTTGCTTGCGGTGAGATGATTAAAAAAAAAATATTAATAATATATTTATTGGACTAAAATCAAGACCAATTTATATAGCAAATATATTAACTAATTCCTAGGTGCAAATGGTGGCTGATCCATTCAGGTGGTATAACAGAAATGATTCCTTCAGTCTATCTTAATAAAGACCTCGATATCAGTAATGTATCAATAATGATACCTTGTATCAAGATAAAGACTGATCCTTACACGAAATGGACCAAAACTCGAGGATCGATTTATAGACAAGTTATATCCTAATTTAATTATATTTTAACCCCGTATCCTAAGTTGACTGATACATCAGGCTTATAATAAATAAACGTTTTCTTAACTTAACAGCGACTTACACAAAAAAAACTAGTAACTCGTTCCTTGGGGAAAATCCGGGAGTGTCCTATACAGGGATATTGACTTTTATACAAGAATTTATGGCGGACCTGTACGACATTACCACCTCCTGTAAATTTGTTGATTATCATTTTTTTTTTTTACTTTTGCCTGTGTATTCTTATCGATTAGTACATAATGTTTCCGATTTTTTAAAAAATTTAAAAATTCAATATTTAAATATTTTTAGTGGGTGCTCAGTATCTCATACAACGTTATACTAAATCGATTCTCCATTTTGGAAATACTCGCTTTTAGTTGTTGCCCTTTTTCTTTTTTCCAAAACTTGTAGGAAATTAATGAAAGAAATCGTTCCGGAAATATGTTTTTAATCAAAATTTTTTAGAATAGAAATTATTTTAAAGATTCTGTCAATTTTTTTTAATGTTTTACATGTCATATTTTTCATTCCAAATTTTTTTACAACAGGAATTATTTTAAAGAAACTATTTCCAAAACTTTTTTTAATGTTTCAAATAACTTATTTTTCGTTGATATGAAGTAGGGATATTTAACAATTTTCCAAGGGTTTGTCGATCTTCAAATTGTAAACTTCTCTATACATGGTGTCAGCGACATCGGCTTACGGCCTATCACGTTGAATACACCGGTTCTCGTTCAATCACCGAAGTTAAGCAACGTTGAGCCTGGTCAGTACTTAGATGGGTGAACGCTTGGGAATACCAGGTGCTGTAAGCGTATAGTGACGGATGTGCGTTGTGGTGCTGTGGATATCGGCTCGGAAAGAGAAATCGGTGAGCCGAGTTCGAGTTCGAATTCCAGTTGAATACCCTGCATTCACTTAAGCACTGGCACCCTTGGGAAAGGTATTAATCCGTCTATTCCCTCCAGTTATGGGTTAAATAACAAGTGTGGGGCTTGGGGACCCTGCTCACAAAAACAAATGCCAATGAACCGTGAAAAACGTTGTAAAAATAACCTTACCCAAAAATCAATGGTTATGACCTTAAAATGATCCCATAAGGATTGATAGGTCGTTCAGCCTCAAAAACAAACTCAGCGACATCAAAGCGACCCCAACGAGAATGTTTACAAAATGGAGGATCGATTTACTATAAGGTTATATGAGAAACTGAGCACCCGCTAAAAATATTTAATGATTTTTTTTTTTTAATAATCGGAAGTTTTAGGGTCCAATCGATGATATTGCACTGAAAAAAGTAAAAACAAAAAATGATAATCAACAAATTTACAAGTGGTGGTAATGTCGTACAGGTCTACAGAATTTATTTACATACACTCCTGATCAAAAATTTAAGACCACTTAAAAATCTTTAAAAAGAATTTTTTTTTTTTTTTATGGATAGATTTTAAACTCCTCCAACTAAAGGTTACCAGTACTACAACCTAAAAGGTTATCGAAACAAAAAGCTACATTCCAAACATTTTATTTAGAAATTTACATTTTTATAAAAGGAGACGATTTACACATGATCAAAATTATAAGACCAGGGGTATACATTGTTAGATCTATGGCAATTCCAATGTTTTTAGTTCAGTTAGAGATTAGCAATCACTGCGTAAAGGTGTTACCATGCCTAAAGCAAGCAAACTTACCAAAGTTGAGCGTTCTCGAATTCTAGAATTCCATAAGCAAGGTTTGTCACAGCGGGCGATCGCAGCTAAGGTAAATCGCAGTAAAACTGTGATTTGCAACTTTCTAAAGAACAGTGAGAATTATGGAAAAGCAAAATCCTCTGGTAGGCCCCCAAAAATTCCTCCTGCATTGAGTAGGAGAATAAGACGGGTTGTTATGAAAGACGGGGGAGTTTCTTCTAGTCAAATTAAGGCAGTCACAGATGCTGATTACAGTCCCGTAACCATCAGACGACACTTAAGACAAAAAGGCATGGTAAATAAAAAGAGTAAACAAATTCCTCAGCTGCTTCCACGTCACAAGTTGGGCCGCTTAAAGTTTGGTCGTGAATACCAAACATGGGACGTTGAGAAGTGGAAGAAAGTCCTGTTTTCTGATCAGAACAAATTCAATCTAGATGGTCCTGATGGCTTCCAACGATATTGGCATAACAAAAATATGCCTCCTGAAATTTTCTCCACACGTCATAGTGGTGGAGGGTCCCTAATGGTATGGGGTGCCTTTTCTTACAGAGGTACGATGGAGCTCCAGGTGATTCAGAGTCGTCAGATAGCGGCTGATTGTGTTAACATGATACAAAAAGCATCTTTGATGACGGCGGGCCATCGTTTGTGTGGGGATGGATGGTTATTCCGACAGGATAATGCTGCAATCCATGTTGCAAGACGGACCTTGACCTTTCTACAAGAAAAGGGGGTCCATCTTTTGGGACATCCTGCATGCTCACCAGACTTGAACCCAACTGAAAATGTTTGGGGATGGATGACAAGAGATGTTTATCGAAATGGCCAACAATATTCAACAAAAAATGAACCTTTGTGAAGCCATCTTCAGAAACTGGAGCAACAACCCCCGCACCTTATTGGAAACGCTTATTTCTAGCATGCCCGACAAAATTTTTGAAGTCATCAAAAGCAGTGGAGATAGACTTCATTATTAAATTTGGTTGTTGAATATTTTCATTCACTTTTTGTACAATTTCGTAGAATTTTTGTCTCTGGTCTTATAATTTTGATCATGTGAAAATCGCCTCATTTTTAAAAATGTAAATTTCTAAATAAAATGTTTGGAATGTAGGTTTTGTTTCCATAACCTTTTAGATTGTAGAATTGGTAACCTTAAGTGGGAGGAGTTTAAAATCTATCTGTAAAAAAAATTTCTTTTTAAAGATTTTTAGGTGGTCTTAAATTTTTGATCGGGAGTGTACATTCACTCGCACAAATACGCACGCGTTAGTTATCTGAATCAAAATCGTATTTTATGCTTACATTATTAAGGCTGATACAGAGTTGCCTAAGTCCGTTCGCTATCAAGGAATATATGTTAATATCAATAGAGGTATGAAAGCGTAAAATGAGAAAGTGAGGTAGACGCTGGCTTATTCGTTTAATTCTTTGTCATCTTGGTAGGTAGAGAGTATCCGAAGCGCCAATAACTTGGTTGACCCAAACTATACAAAATGGACTTGGTGTAGACGCGGTAGCCTCGACTTGATATTATCTAACTACATTCTATCGAAGAATAAAATGGAATTTGCTATTTGTGTACGAAGTTTTCGCTGTCTTTCTCCATTTAAGTAACACGACAAATGCTGTTGTATAAACACAAGTTTTCTCGTTTATATAGATGCGTATTAATTACGATAGACAGGAGATTTTCTAAGCGTCTCTTATATGTGACACAATGCCGAAGGTATGGGACACCAGTGAGGATCAAACTCACTACTCAGTTGTAACTGGTTCTAGCGAGACAAGCTTGCTAACCATTACACCACGCCGAGGTGCCCAGATAGATAGATGTGTATTAATTAAGATAGATAGATAGTTAGATGAGTATTAATTAAAACAGATATTTAGGTAGATATGTATTAATTAATGAATTAATTAACTAATTAAACTAAGGATGCTGCGAATATCATGGATCGAGCATGTGAGCAATGATGAGGTTTTGGAAAGGATGGAAACGAAAAGGAAATCAATACTGAGCATCAGGAAGAGACAGCTAAAGTTCCTGGGACATGAAATGAGGGAGGGGGGCTTAGAGAACCTGTTACTAACAGGCCAGATAGAGGGGAAAAAGAGACAGGGGTAAGAAGCGGATAACATATTTGAAGGGCCTGATCAGGTGGATGACAGAACGAGGGTTGTGTGGTGTGATAGGAGAAAGAGCCACCAGGGATAGAGAGACATGGAAAGCCATGATCGCCTACGTCCTGAAAGGACAGGGCGCATAGAAGAAGAAGAAGAAGAATTAAAATAAATAAATATATAGTTGTGCATTAATTAAAATAGATAGATAGATAGATAGATAGATAGATAGATAGATAGATAATCAACAGGTTGGGATAGATAGATAGATAGATAGATAGATAGATAGATAGATAGATAGATAGATAGATAGATAATCAAATGGTTGGGATAGATAGATAGATAGATAGATAGATAGATAGATAGATAGATAGATAGATAATCAAATGGTTGGGATAGATAGATAGATAGATAGATAGATAGATAGATAGATAGATAGATAATCAAAAGGTTGGATAGACAGATAGATAGATAGATAGATAGATAGATAGATAGATAGATAGATAGAAAGAAAGTAATTAAAATAGTAATATAAGTAGATGGCTCGTCACAATTTCCTGCCCTTTGAAGATCTTACTACATTTTGTACTTTTTGATATTTCTTCCAAAAACGTTCTTCCATCCATTTAGTCAAGCTCCGTTCCTCTTGTCTTTAATCTGTCCTATTTCAAAATTCTCTTTCTGCTATATCGGTTGCTAATCGACTTAACGCACCCAAAATGTTAGGAACTTGGTAATCTTTCACTGTAAGCTGACTCCTTAGCATTCGGCTAATTGCCGGCTAATATAAACTGCCTAGTTGTTCTACTGAACTCCAACAGAACTCTAAAAACCTCTCAAGAACTTCTAAGAACTCCTATGAACTTTTAAAAAACTTATCGAGTTAACTTCGTGTTAACTCTTATTAATATAGGAGGGAGTGTCCATTATCTGAGGAATAGGTGTGTTTCACCATAACACTTTCCTCGTTATATGTCTTAAAAATGTCAGCTGTCTCTTCCTGGTGTTAAATATATGTTTCCCTTTTGCTTCCATTTTTTGATACATCGTCTCGTTTGATCCATGCTCATACACGCGCAGCACAGTTGAGGGTTTTTTTTAGTTTAGCTCGGCTCTTTTTCTTGCATAAGTATGGCCACGTTGAGCGTCTTTTGTGGTAGTTTTTACATAAATGCTGTATAATGGGTAATGAATGAATTCTTTCTGTGTATGGCGTCTTTGATGATTTTGAGGCTTGACCTACTTAAAGGTGCTGTTAGACCAAATTTTGTTAGGTTCTTTTTAAGGAAATTAACATCAAGACACTTACGAATATCCCTGCTAAATATTAATTTTTTTTTAATCATTTCACCACGAGCAAGGCGGAAATGCCACTGATGTGCGGGAGGCTACATAACTGTAAAAAGATTAATTAGAAGAGAGTGAGGAGTACAGACCAGTTCGAAAAGAGCAATAGAAAGATGAGAATGCAGGTGTGATGACAGTTACATAGGTGGAGGGAAAGGGAAGGGTAGACGGAGTGGGGAGAGAGCTAGAATCCAGTGGTTAAGAGATGAGTATTGACATTGCATTTAAATTCTTGGAGGTTGTAGCCATCAGGAAAGCAAGAATATGGGAGAGAGTTCCACCGGCGGGAAGTGCGAGAGAAGAAACTGCAGGAGTAGAATTGTCATCTGCATTTGGCTAACCTAACTGTGAATGGGTGGGACCCAGTTGCCAATCTGGTTGCAAAATCATCTTTCTATGTATTTTCAAGTCGCGTGTTGTCTCGGTTTTCCACCACCTCCTAAGTAACTTTTTTTTATTCTTTTCCTTATCTCTTTTTGTTTATCTCGCCATTCAGTCACCTAAAATCGTTTAGCAGTTCGCTCTTGACTTGCACTGTTTCTATTGCTTTCAGTATGCCCTGTGAGTGTTATATTCTTCATACCCTCTTTCCTCGTTATGCGTTCAGGGTATTTTACGTTGTTTTTTTTTTAATTGTAAATATCAGTTTTCTTTTAGTTCCTATCTTTCTTTAAAAAAAAAAACTTTCTTATTAACAAATGGTTTGTTCATGTGATTCTCGGTATTTGACGATAAAGGGAAGGTATATATCTGTCTACATCTTTGTAGCTCCAAGACTCTATTCTTTAATTTTAGGAGATAGTTACCCAGCGTTCACGGCTACTCGGGAGCTTAGATATCCCGCAGAAGTTTGCCATTGCTTTCTGCGGTAGATCGGTTACCAACCATGGCTAAAGAACCCAATCTATCTTATAATTTAACCTATAACTGGGGGAAGATAGACAGATTAATACCTTTCCCAAGGGTATTTGTTCGTGAGTGAATGCAAGGAATTCAACTGGAATTCGAACTCGGCTCCCCGATTTGTGCGTTCCGAGCCGATTTCCACTGCACCACAAAAACTCTTTTCTTTTGTTTTGAACGAAATATTTCTATCTTTTAGTATTTAACTTAGTTTCTGGAAGGCATCTTTCACCATTTCTAGGCAACTTCCGTTCTGCATGTCACATTTTTCGTCGTTTACATTAATCAGTTAGTTAAATTTTTGCACCTGGTCTATTATATCGTGCTCAGTGCGTACTTCAGACCTTGGGCGATCTCTTTACCTGAATACAATTTTTTTATGTTGATAGAAAATAAGTAAAAGCAAAATAAAAATACTACCTTTTCTAAGAGTTCTTTCCGTTGTTCAAATTATGTCTGCTAATAATAAATCTTGGAAGTGCTATTTCTCTTAGTTCTTGCTGCATAGGTTAAAGAAATCTTCTTAGAAAACGCATGGGTGGAACAGGCCACAATGTTAACAATGTAAAAATGAGTGTGAGTAGCCGAAGCAATAGTGATGGTAATAGAATTCTGAGAAGAAGGTTTGAAGTGGTTGTGGTGGTCGTGTGTTTTCCTTCCATCGTGTGAGACATTTCCCGTCATGATCAGCGCAGAAAATAATAACATCCGGTGTGAACGGAGTAATGGCAGTATTTCACCTTTAATGCTGACGACAACGTAATTAAATGGAATTCAAATGCCTTCAGAATAAAGGTGGATGCTTGTGCTTAAAAAAATAATTAAAAAAGTCGGAATTTAATTTAAAGGCCATTTTTCTTTCATTTTTTATAGTCATTCTTCATTGTTTTGTTTTTTAATTTGAAGGGAAATAATTTGAGGATTTGTAATCATAAGAGTGCGCTCTCTCTCTCTCTTTCTTTCTTTCACTTCCTCTTCCTGTTGAAGAGAATCGACTTACGCTAATGTCAATCTGTACAAAAATAAACGGATTCTAATAGCTCACATTCAATAAATAAAATACAGCACTGAGCATTCTGTAATGCTATCGATGTAAAGTTTAAAAACGACCCGAGGCTATATCACTTATACCTAACATTAATGCTTATTCAACTTCAGACTTTGTCAATTAATATCGGCGAGTGAGAATCGGTCTTGAGGATTTCTCGAGACGCCAGTCTACATTCTCTCGCATGTAAAAAGCACTGTTCCTCTTCTTTCCTGGCTGGGTGCTTATATATCTACCTGTCATCAGTTTTGCTTTAATTGTGAATATCCCAAGAGCACCTGGGTTGACAACTTGTTTACTTATAGAGGACGGCCATTGTTTTTGTTTTTGTGAGACAAAGATCTGCATTTAGTGGCTTGGAGATCTTCTTTCAGAATAACGCACTGATGCAACCAGATTCTCTCAGAGTCTTTCGTAACAATAGATGTAAAGACTATTCTGGCATCATACTACATTTCTAACAACTTTTTAAGGTAAGTGAAATGACTATTCACACTACTACTGTTAAACAATTTCCTTCCACTTCTTTCGGTTTAAAGATCGATCAGTAGAGTTTAGTTTGTAAAGTGTTGAGGTCGATACATAGTGGTATGTATAATGGTTCAAGTAGACAGGACTTACCGCCTATCACGCTGAATACGCCGGTTCTCGCTTGATCACCAAAGTTAAGCAATGTTGAGCCTGGTCAGTACTTAGATGGGTGATCACTTGGGAATACCAGGTGCTGTAAGCGTTTAGTGAGAGATATGCGTTGTGTTGCAGTGGATATCGGCTCGGAAAGAGAAATCGGTGAGCCGAGTTCAAATTCCAGTTGAATAACCTGTATTCACTTAAGCACTGGTATCCTTGGGGAATGTATTAATCCGTCCCTTCCCTCCAGTTATCGGTTAAATAACAAGGGTAGGACTTGGGGATCCTGCCCTTAAAAACAACTCCCAATGAATCTTGATACTCGAAAAGAAAACGTATTACTAGATACAAAACTTATATAAAAACAACAATAAATTGTTGAAAGAAAAAGGTATTACCAGCAATAAATAAATAAAATTTAGTTGGCAATAAATGACCCGCTGAGGTTGATATGCCATAAAAACAAAACAACCAACCAAAAAATCAAGGAGACAATTACCCTTGCTCATACAGTGATCAAATTCCAGTTCACTGGAAACAAGTCGATTGTTTCGTTCTTTAGGGTGTATCAAGTTTTCTCGGGTTATTTAAAACCAGGAAATATTTAATGAATAATGATTTACTGATACATATTGAAAAACCAGTATAACGGTCTAAGTAGACGGATATCTTTACTCATGTAGTGATCAAATTCTAATTCACTGGAAACTAGTTGTTAATTATTTGGTTCTTTAGGGTTTATCAAATTTTCTCGAGTTATTTAAAACCAGAAAATATTTTCAGATAGTAAGAATTAGGGGGAGATAAGGTTTTACTGATACAAGTCATACTAATCAACCTAGAGCTATGGAGCAAAGACGTGGTCTCGTGGCTTTCACAAGGTTATTTACGTGTGTGATATAAATAACCCGGATAAACTGGGGTTCGACTCTCCGAATTACAATTGCGAGCTGTTATTCATTACAACACACGCATATCCAAAAATACATCAATTGTCTTCCCATTTTTGCGTTTTCGATAAACTAGCACATGATTATAAAAATAATATTGTGTCAATGGAACTTGTGTCAATATATTGCGAGATAAGCACTGGATTGGTTAAAATGTTAAATAGAAATTGTACTCAATAAATCGAAGGAACTTTTTTGAGCAACTCAGTAATTTTCAAATATTTAAATATGGTATTTTCCTATTTTTCTGACAGTTTCTTTTTTAGTTAAGAGTCAACTGATACTCAGACATCCTGAAGAGGCATAGTACACGGAACTAGAATAATCTATCCAGGTGAACAAAAGAAAGCCTCAGTTCGAAGTTTCAATCACCTGAAGAAGGTCGGTGCGTGAATATAGCAACAATGATGAGAACAAGAGCTTAGCATTATTAAGAGTGCAAATAATTTAAATGTAGTGTATAAATATTAAATATGGTGAACATTATATATTGAATATGATATATATTAAAATTAATTCATTATAATGACTTTCATTAATGCAATGGAAACGAGGCGGCAAATCAAAGCTTAACATTACTTTATTTTACTTTTATTATAACACACACACACACACACACACATATATATATATATATATATATATATATATATATATATAGGGAACACATATATATGTATATATATATATATATATATATATGTATATATATATATGTATATATGTATATATATATATATATATATGTATATATATATATATATAAACATATATATATATATATATATATATATATATATATATATATATATATAAGCCAATTTGTGAGTCTGTGTGTGGCTGTTCCCTATGCATGCCTACATTTTTTAAGCTACGCCATTCAAACTTTCTAGGGACACATATCTACAGGGAGCCAGGTCGACACATACGTTTTGAGTTTTAAGCTCAGCAATTTTCCCTTTTGCACTTTTTGGCCAATGGACACGATTGTTTACATTTGCTCCGTAAAACATCTAAGATCTAAGATGGTTGCTGTGAATTACGTCACAGAAATCAAATCACACGTGTCAAACGCGACTAAAATATTTTTTTATTAAAAAACAAATAAAATAAAATAAAATAAGGCCTTTATATTTAATTTTTATTCCGACGTTGTAAAAATTCATTTCGTCAACAAAACAATGTGAATATGTTTCGCCGTAATTTTGAAACAAAATAAATATTTTTAAATATGTAAAATAAAAAGTGGCATCTTCTCCTACTACTAAAACGTTCTGAATTGCACGGGCAACGCCGGGCTATGATGCTAGTATTGGATATAAACAATAAAATTATAACCTATGGATGAAGCAAAGAATCAGTTGTCATCGACAACCAATTTTAATTATATGAACAAAAACGAAAGGAAAATTTATCATAGTCGACACGTTTCATCCTTTGAGTGACTTTATCAAGTCGAAAGCAAATTGTTGTTAGTCTTCCAAGATTATTAACTTTAAGAAACGCTCATAAATAAGTATCCTCTTAACTAGACTAGGGTTATGCGCTTAATATCAGAGATAGAGTACGTATAAAACTATGAAACACAACAATGAAGTCACCAACCAGAGGCGACGATCTTGCTTTATGCTAAGCGCAATTGTCAGGCCATGTGCGTTGTATTTTTGCTCGACTTTTGATATATACAGGTCAGTGGTGGATTGTGGGTTGTCGATCGCATTGTGGGTAGTCTGTTGTGTTATTCTAACAGTTTTGTTAGTGGGCGTGTTTTGTTATTTACTCATTTATTTATTTGGATTCATTTATTTTACTTGCTTTTGTTTATTTTATTTATATATTTTCATTTATTCTTGTTTGTTTTCAGAATTCGATTTTTAAATAGCGTAGTAAAATATTGTTTTAATGCCTGCATTTTGAGATGAAATCGTTTTAACCGTTTTTTCATTGTTTGTCTTGGTCTCGGAAAGTAATTATAGCTATTTTTCTCCAGGCAGAGTTTACAGTTTTCGGATTGATTGTTATAGGCTGATGTTCTTTTCCTTTTTTCCGGGATATTTTTGGTGTTATTTATTTTTTGTTTTTAATTTACCAAATATATTTTAAAAGCATTGTGATGTTCTGTATGCGTAGTTTCTTTGTTTCCAAGATCCTTCAGTTAGTCCTATATATTTTTCTTTGCCATCTGCTGATTTTACAGTAGTATGGTATGTTACATTGTTCTTCAAGCAATTGCCATTTAAGCGACATTCGTTCCTTAAACGGCAATTATATGCTAGTTTAATTTGTTCAGTTGGTTTGTAGATTGTTTTCTTGTGCTATTTTATTTATTGTGTCATGTTCTTGTGGAGAGCTTATTAAGCGGTGAAGTCTTTCCGTGTGAGTTTAATGAACATTTTTCCGACATTTGTTTTTACGTATTGTACAGTGGGTTGTGGATGTGCATTGTGGTACAGTGGTTATCGGCTCGGAACGAGAAGTCGGGGAACCGAGTTCGAATTCCAGTTGAATTCCTTGCATTCACTTACGCGCAAATACCCTTGGGAAAGATATTAATCCGTCTCTTCCTTCTAGTTATGGATTAAATAACAGGACAGATTGGGTTCTATAGCCTTGGCTGGCAACCAGTCTACCGCAGAAAGCAATGGCAACTTACTGCGGGATAATTTTATGCCCAGTCAGTCATGTCTCTTTCGAGACATGATTATCCAAGCGTGTATCACGTATGGAACTTAATTGAATGGCGGTGGGTTAAACCATATGATATGCTTCTACCTGTTTACGTGTTTTGTGATGTGTGCTGTGTATGCGAGTGTTGTCTGAAATCCTAAAATGTTCTTAGTTTCGTTGGATAGTGTTTTACTAGAAAAATGACTGCGGTAAGCTGATTGTGGTATCTGCTTGATTATTGATGACCGGTGGTTTGAAGATGTGTGTAAATAAAAGGGGTTTATCATTGGGTTTTCTGTACGTCTTATATGTATCATTACTTAGCTTGAAAGTACCATCTAGAAAATCTACTTCATTTAGGTTAGTTTTTATGTCTATGTTGAATCACATATTTTTGAAAATATTTATCATTGTTTTTCTAGTTTTTTTTTTCGTGTTTTGTTTGTTATAGTTTTTTAATATTAAGAGACCGTCGTCCCTGTAGAGACCTGTCAATTTTCTATTGATAATTTTATTCTGTTCGTGTAGCATATATATACCTACGAATTCACAGAATATGAGCCGTCGAAGCTTTCCATTGTAGTTTCAAAAATCCCTTCTTTCTTTGTCCATGCGTCTTTATTGTCGAATAGTACTGATTTTCGTGACTGTTTAATGATTTTTGTTTTGTTTGTGTTTATTGTTATTTGTTCTTGAGCTAAGAATATGGCCTTATTCAGCATGGGTTTTGTCATGGAAAGATATAATTCTTTTATATCTAATTGTATAAATTGACTATATTGTTTTTTTATGTTGTGGAACCAGTCTATAGTTGTTTTGTGTTTTTCCACTGATTTACTCCTAACTTCCTCTTTTAGCTATGAATTAATTCTTAATTTTGAAATAGGCGATCAACAAGTCTTACTACCTAACATCAATTCCCAGAAGTTTAACTTTTAAGAGGAGTGGACAAAGATTGCCATGGGTTTTGTAGTTAACAGTTATATAGCTTTCTGTGGTCGAGTTAGGGCTCTAATTAAAGACAAGATGAGTCGCGGTGAATAACTTAATTTATGGGTTTTATTAAGAAACTTTTGTATCAATTAGCATGTTGATGCATAAGTGAGTTTCGAAGATCATAGCAAATTTTGCTTCTCCGCCGATTGTAAAAATGTTTCTTCACTTCATATCAATAAGTCCTTATGATAAAATATATTTATTTGACACTAGTATTTATTTTTCAACATGGCCTCCTTCAATAATTCAGTGTTGGATATTAAATCGATATCTCTTGTACATTGTAAAGGCTTCAAATACAATTTCAACTATTAACTCTGTATCTGGTTATGATCACATTGATTCAATTACATGACCATATATATATATATATATATATATATATATATATGTATGTATACGTGTGTGTATTTGTATGTTTATCTTAAGAAAGGAAAAGAAAGAAAGAAAGAAAGAAAGAAAGAAAGAAAGGAGTAGCTCTAAACTCTTTTAGAAGGAAATCATAAAAATGCAAATACTGTTTTTTATAATTTAAGTAAATGATGGAAAAATATTTCTAACGTGAATAGATGGTTACGTGAAAGGTAACGTTCAAAAAAAAGATAACAAATAATTGTAGAAATGAGATAGATATAAAACTATGAATTAAAGAATCAGGAGTGAATCGAACGATTCCGTCAACCATTGTTCGAAAATCGGTTAAATGCTAATCTAAGTATATAAGTAAAACGCTCGCTTTCTGAACAAGTTTTTTTTTATTATTTTATTTGCTACGTGACGACATCAATACAATTCAAAATGTAGATTATAAGCAGTATGAATCTACGAATAGAATGTATTTTATTTAGTAAGTTTGGTTTTCCACAGGTTATAATTAATGGAGCACCTAAGATGACCATATTCACGAAACTGTAAATCTCTAGAAATTCTTCCACGCCAAGAAGCCTTAGTCTAGCGATACAATTATCACTAACCTTCTCTATTTATCTCTGAAAGTGTTTTTTTTTTCTTTTAAATGCATACCTGCCTTGTGGTTAAAATAGCTGCGCATTTTCTACTGGCAGCATATTGAAACATACGGGATTGTAACATTCAATGAAGAATAATTGGCAAAAACAGTCGATATCATATCTCTCCAAAAAGTTCTGCGTTGTCACTGTCGTTTATTAGCATCTATTATCTATGTAATCTTGTCGAGAATGTATGGTTTGGTGTGACGGTTCGAGATGAGAAATCGGAGGGTCGGGTTCAAATACCAGTTGGATTCTTTGCATTCACTTACGTAAAAAAACGCTCGCGAAAATTATAAATTTGCCTTGTCCCCATTACCTTGGATATGGATTGAATAATAGGGCAGGCTACCTCCTAGAACATAGGTACCAAACAGTCTAACAATAAAATAAAAAGGATAGCCTACTGTGTTTGTGGTGCAGTGGATATCAACTCGGAACGAGAGATCGAGGTGTCACGTTTCAATTCCAGTTGAATTCCTTGCATTCGCTTACGCACAAATACTTTTGGGAAAGGTATCAATTCGTTTCTTCTCTCCAGTTATGGGTTAAATAATAAGACAGATTGGATTCTATAACCTTAGTCGGCAACCAGTATACCCAGAAAGAAGTAGCAACCTACTGCGAGATAATCATCTGCACAGTCAGTCGTGTCTCTTTCGAGACATGATCGGCCAAAGTGTGTATCACGCATGGCACTTAAGTGACTGGCTGTGTGAAATGTTAATCTATCATGAAAAAAAAAACATGATCAGTTATGCATGGAATTTGGCTAATCTCGAAATCGTGTAAGTCTGAAGATGTTATTTGGTCATGAAGCTTTGTTTTGCTCACCTTAGTTGTTGTGGATCCGGGTGAGGAACCACACAAAAATAATGAACAACAAAACAGATATTTGAGATTTTTAAAAAATAGGTTATATATATATATATATATATATATATATATATATAAGTCTTGAATTGAAGCCGTGTTGAAATAGTATATCCGTGTAATATTATTATGGCTGAGTGGAGCTCAGAGGTACTATGCCTACTGACGCGGCATTCTCTGTGTAACTTCGGTATCGTTCGGTAACTTACGGATCAGTCCCGATGTTTCTAATGGATCTCTACATTTCTCATTGTGTCGGGAGTATATGTATACTCAAGTCGAGTCCATTATCATAGAAAAGGGGAGATCCCACAACATTTAACCAATACCGGTTCAATTTCAGGTTTTAATATTTCAAGACATTCATTTTTTTTTTGTCTTTGTCACTTTCGTCTTGAAAATGTTCTACAAAGTGTTCGTTATATTTTGAAAGCTTTTATCTCTTTATTTTGAGCATTTCCTGTTTAAGCGTAGATTGGTGATCAGTAAAACAAACGTAGTTGTTTTATGTCTTTGTTTCTTTCTTCGTAAAACTGCCTTCCGATGTATTCGTTCTATCTTTGAAGCACTTTCCTCTGTATTCTGAGCATTCTCTGTTTAAGTATATTCTATCAAGACAGAGTTATGATCAGTAAGCGAACTTAGCTGTTTAGTATCTTTGTATCTTTTGTCGTGAAAGTGCTTTCCGATGTATTCGTTCTATTTTAAAAGCATTTCCTCAGTATTTTGAGCGCCCCCTGTTCAAATGTATATTGTTTAGACGTACAATTATGATCAGTAGGAGAACTTAGCTGTTTAGTATCTTTGTATCTTTTGTCGTGAAAGTGCTTTCCGATGTATTCGTTCTATCTTTGAAGCATTTCCTCAGTATTTTGAGCGCTCCCTGTTCAGATGTATCCTGTCTAGACTTAGACCGATAATGAGCAAGCAAACTTCGATATTTTTGTGTTTTTTCTCTTTCGTTGTGAAAGTTGTCTCGAATGTATTCGTTCTATCTTTGAAGCATTTTTTTTTTATTTTGAGCGTTCATGTTTAGATGTATCTTGTCTAGACGAAGAATTATGAACACTAAAAGAACCTAACTGCCTTTGTGTTTTTGTCTCTTTATTTGTAAAGATGCTCTTCGATGTATTCGTTCTATCTTTCAAGTATTTTCCTCTGTCCCCTCAGATAGTCTTTGACTGGGAGTAGCTAACCATCGAGATGATAACAGAAAGAGCAATGCAAACTCAGAAAGATCTCCACCAGGGCTCGGCAACCTTTTGAAGAGTGATAGCCAAAAAGCTATGTAGAATCATGGAGGAGGACCAAACAGTTATGACTCCAGTGTCATGGAAAAGAACCATGCTTTTAAATATGTGAATAAATTGTCTGTGTTTGAAGAAATCAAGGATTCAATATATCTGACGGAAATTTTGTTTAAAAATATTACATCTTAAAAATAAATGTTTCATAAATCAGTACTGAAAAAAAATTCCATTAAAACTGTTTGAAAGCACTATTTTATATTCATTTAAAAGTGACCGCTCACAAAAGCAAAAGTGAAAACGAGGCCGTACACTAATTTTGGCGATCCGTACAAATAAAACATAAAAGCAAAACACATTCTCCAGGTAAAAAGAAATAATTTTTTAATTTCAACACAATATATTCAGATTATCAACTGTCACTTTGGTTTGGTTTACCTATATTTATATCGTGTCCAGAATAAGGTAGCGGGTCGGACAAGATGTGCGTTTGAGTGTGTCTGTAGGCTGTATATATATATATTCGAAATAAAAGTAATAATGATGAAACAAGATGGAAAATATATTAATGACGAGTTTTGCCGGAGAGCATCTACTTTCTTTGACTTCCTCAGTTTAGAATGAAAGACAAAACTGTGTGTCAGGAAACGGCCTTGGAATCACTGACGATAATTGGGAATCATAAATCAATTTAAATTAACTTAGCTGATCAACTCCTAATGTTTACAGTTAAGAGAGTATCTGTCCACCTGTTTTGTTTTTATTTTTCGTTTTATATATACCTATATCAGAGCTGTTTGCTGCATTTAGATTTTTAAATCAGGGATTGTTTTGTATTTTTTGTTTTGTTTTGTTTTAGATAGATAGATAGATAGATAGATAGATAGATAGATAGATAGATAGATAAGGAAAATACTGAGGTAAACATGAACAGAATAAGATAGATAGATAGATAGATAGATAGATAGATAGATAGATAGATAGATAGATAGATTCAAAATGAAATAGCTTGTAGATTAAATTCCAAAACCAGATTCTATTAATATTAATTTTATTAATATTAAAAATAATTCAGGTGGAGGGCTCGATATAAATAGTATTATCTATTTACAGAGCCGAATATGTATATTTTTTCAAATAAAACTCCGAAAACTACATTCGTTGTATGGCCATTTCGGAAAAAAAATCTGGCTTTCTCGGCAGAAATCAAACTCAAAATGTTTTTTGCAAATATGAGAGAAGAATTAACATTTCGGAAAGTCACTCAAAATAATTCATGAGAATCGTTGATGAGAATTTTTCTCTTCGAAATGGGCATACAACGGATGTAGTTTTCGAAGTTTTATTTGAAAATATATATATATATATATATATATATATATATATATAGACAGAAAATCTAAGCAAGGCCAACAACCTAGCCAATTTCCCTGACGAGCCGTAGGGCGAAACCGTGGGAGGTTGTTGGCTCTTGCTTAGATTTTCTGTCTTTTTTTGCTCTACTTTCGTATTGAGCGCTCTAGTGTTAGGGTTTTCGTCTTGGGATTTTTTTCTTTCTTACGAGTGCTTGATTTTTTGATCATGTACTTCGTTTGTTTCTTTTTTTACTTCCCCTTCTTTTCCCTCCAAGTTCATTCTCGGTGGGTTGTACAAGACGATTTAAATTATAGCTTAATTAATACTAGTTTCGGCAGAGTTAGTTCTGTTACTATTGGTATTGATATTACTATAGTTAATATTATATATATATATATATATATATATATATATATTGTTTTTCTTTAATCCGAAGTGGAAGAGTAGGAAGGTAAATTCCAAGAACCTGATCCTCATCAATATTAAAAATTTTTAACATTAAAAAGTGATGCAGGCAGAGAGCTCAATGTATTGAGAATACAGGGCCAATATAAATTAGAGAAAATTTTCAAAATTCAAAGGTGTCGGATGTACATTTTTTAAAAAAACAATGTCGCTGACGTGACGTAGAGTCTCTATTAGAGATCCTATGTCGAAATGTACATCCGACACCTTTGAATTTTGAAAACTTTCTCTAATTTAAATTAATATATATATATATATATATATATATTAGCGTACACATATACATACATATACACCCACTCATGCATAGCCATCTGTTAGGGCCTTTTTTTATATTCTTGTACATACAGGTACACATATACATGCCCATTGATGCAGTTTTTGTTTTGTTTTTTTAATCAAGTTTTCATCAGTTTTCTTTTTCATCTTAACGTCTATCTCTTTTGTAAACGGCCATAAAGGACCCTCCATATTCTTTATCGTTTATTTGGGGTTGGGGATCTTTATACTATTTTGCTTCTGACATTTTAACTCTTTTGAAAAGAAAAAAATTCCCTGCCAATTCGCGCTATTCTAATCTTCATAAATCTTTATTTTGTTTACTTTAACACTCCAATTCCAAACCGTTTGTCAGAAGTACCTCATTCCACCACCCCCAACGTCCATTTTCATAAATCATACCAGATTTTATTGCCTTGTCATTTTGTCAGTATATATCAACACATACGCGTATATAGATATATCACTGGAGGATCAGAAAATATCTACTTAGGATATTTAAAGAAAGTAAATAAGGCCCAAAGGCAAATATTCTATAAAGTGTGAATATATTAGCCCATTCGAAAAGTCATGATGCATTTTTTGGATACGAAATAAAAACTTTTTTAAATTCAAAAGTTAAGCAGAGTATTAAGAAACAGGAAAAACGTATTAGAAACAAAGAAAAGAGTACTGAACTATTACGTCATGTCTTTCCGACTGAATGCCAAGATGAAAAGAGGACTTGAAACATCAGATATATAGTCCTACAGAAGAATACTGAGAATGATATGGATAAAAACATGTAAGCAACGACAAGGTGTTAGGGAAACTTAATAAATACTTAATACTTATACTTAACATCAGGAAGAAACAGCTGAAATTTCTGGTGCACGTAATGAGGAAAGAGAGCTTGGAGAATATGATACTCACATGGCGGATTAAAGGAAAAAAGAACAGAGGAAAATAGAACGTAACATACTGAGTAAAATGGACAACAGAAGAGATTTTAGGAAAAAAACAAAGACAAAATTTCTCAAGAGCTACAAAGGACAGAAATAAATGCCATGATCACCTACTTACTATGGTGGGATGACACGGCACATAATAAAGAATGGTACTATTGTTTGATGTTAACGGTTGCTGAATGTCGTCAGGTGACACCTGTAACCCATGACTTCCGTTACTGGCCGAGGGATCAATTCTAAGAAGTTTGACCACGATTTGCGCTGTTCGTGCTAACAGTGACTCGATGACGGTCAAATGACACCCGTTGCGCATATCGCTCCTTAAACGGCTCTGGAATCGAAAGGACACATTACATAGAAGAATCAGAATTAGAAGAAGAAGAAGGGTAATATTAGCTGTTCCTTTATATGAAAAATTTCGGCATTCATTAACCAAAAAACCAGTGTTACTTTCGTTTGAAATTCATTAAATCTCTCAATTAATACATTTTTTCGGAAAAATACGTTTTTACATATCCACTAACTTTTTATCGCTTCTTGCACTCTTGATGTGGACTTCCTTTTTAGCTTTTTGTTCGAAAATGGTCAACAACCTGATTTCTTTCATTTTTTCTCTTCATGTTACGTCTGCTATCCATTTTAGTTGTTGCTGTTGTTGAAACTTCACAACTGATGTGATTTCTGCTATTTGCCACATTTCTTTGTGAATCTGTAGTACCAGTCCACAATGTTTGAAAACGATTAGATTGTAGGTGTTTGTTCAACTTGCAAGATAAAGTTTACGCCCTGTTTGAACAAAATTCAGTGACTGACGGTGAAACTGGAGTGACTTCTTCAAGGCGCAGGTCTGGACGACGTTATAATTAGGCCGTACGCTTCCCAGTCTTCAAGTCTCCCCTATCGACTGTAATGACAAATTCCAAAGTAATACATGGCATTACATTTGTGGATGGCTTCGTTGTCAGTGTCGACAGACAACTTTCGGGTTTTCTGTCTGAATTTACTTCCATGCCCTTTTCTGTGTTTGGATGTTGACTGCAAGAAAGCAGAATTTTAAAATTAGGATTTTTCTTCCCATAGATGGACTGTCTTTCTGGACTCCATCTACTAAAGGTTCTGGGTATGACGGTAAACTGCATCCGGCAGCAACGCCTCTGATTGAGAGGTTGTGAGGAACATGGAACCACCTCTTAATTACTGTTGTTTCCAGGTCTACCTTGACTCGGAGTGGTAGCACCTGTAAGGATCACAGCTATTGGAAAATAGTTAATCCCCAAACTGGGATCAAAAAACTATGAAAAGCTTTTATAGAAATATATGCATAAAAATAGACCTTTATAGAAAAATATATATTTTTGAAAGAAAAATATAACCAACAATACTTTTCTGAAGGGAAAAAAATATTGCCATAATACATTTTTGAATACAAAACTAGAAGACATCTTCAGTTTTTTTTAAATAAAAAGTAACGTTTTTCATCAAAACTGGGCTAAATCAACCTTCTCACTATAACCTAACATTTAAAAAAAATCCTTTAAAACTCTACCTTTTTGGCATTAAATAACCCAGAGGTTGATATGCCGTTATAGAAAATTCAAACTCAGACTCCATCTACTCGAAGTAGTTGGCTATGAAGCGCCAGTTTTCCGCCTTCGCCCATTCTCCAGCTTGAAGTTGAATCTCATAGACTAAAGACAGGGGGGAACATGTCCTTACTATTACCCCCGACTATAATAACATTTGGAACATATATAATGTACATATATAAATATTATATACATGATGTGTTTTAGAAGCTTCATAAATATTAACATCTTTTAAATAAAAAGAATATAGTTCTCTACATCAATGCTACACAAAGTGTGATATGTGAATTTTGATATTTTTTTTTAAAAATTAGCACTTAATTTTTTAGATCATATAATCTTTATATCTGTTCTACATATATCTTGATAGCAACTGTTCATATGAGCTATTTTCCCCTGGTTGCCCGTCCACTTGAATTTCAGTGTGCTACTAGATTGGCATCTAGGCTCCACCCTTTTAACGCTGAAATATTTAAATACAACTGATGCTTCTACTCGAATAGTTTCTTTCCTCGCACTTCCCGCCTATGGAACTCTCTTCCGTTTACAATATCCAAAAATTTAAGTTGCCATCTTCTGTCTTATTTCATCATTCATATTTTATCCTTTCTTCTCGCTGTGCCATTTCTTTGGGGTTTTTTCTGTTTTGTTTTTTTTTGTTTTTTTTACACTGTAATCTCTTGCGCACTAGTGGTAGTCCCAACTTGCTTGGGGTGAAATAATTAGATAATAAAATAATAATAAAAAAAAGAAAATCTAGATATTTAACAGATTTCCAAATTCTACTATTGTACCTACACAGTTGCATGCGTGGCTAGTGTGTAAAGTCAGAAGTAGTGATTTATGTTGCATTAATTACGGTGTTTTTCAGCTACCAGCCACTCCGTATCCACGCAAAATAAATTGTTTTATGGAAGGAGAGCCGTCGCATACTACCCAGGGACAGCACCCTCGAACCCACCCCGATTGATTATTGAAAAATTATAATTTTTTTTAAAAAACACATGGTTTTACTGCTTTTTCTGGTGGTTGTTGAAAAGTTATTAGGTAACCAAGAAAAGTTATTAGGTAACCAAGAAAAGTTATTAGATAACCAAGAATGTCGGTCTAATAATCTATTATGTTTGAATCATTTGGTAAGATTTTAAGAAAGGTTCGAACGCAGAACCTTTCAGCAAACTCTTATAAACAAAGCAAAAAATTCATACTTTTTAATACAGACATGATACGTTTCCTTGGAGATGTGTTTGCTTTATATCAACTTTTACTTTGTAATTTACAAAATATTTTCTTACTTATAAAACAGGAAAAATTTGTTTGATACGTTTTTTTAATATATGCAGGAATGGTAATAATAATAATAATAATAATAATAATAATAATAATAATAATAATAATAATAATACGCGGAAAGACAATTAATGAGTTCTTCCAAGATTTCCCAGACGAATAAAATAATCGTAGCTTTAATTGAAAATGTCAGGTAGGATTCAGGAAATATTTTTTCAGATTCTTTTTATTACACGACAAATATTTTATTAAAACAGTTTATATATATATATATATATATATATATATCTTATCCTATGTTTATAGCACAATCATCAGGTACATATTATAAACTGGTTTATATGCACCTGATGATTATTTTTAATCATTTCACACCAAGCAAGGCAATTGACTGCCACTGTTGAGCAGGGGGTTACGTAGGGGAAAGTGATGAGAAAGAGTGGTTAGATATAGGAAATGTCAGAAGGAGGGTGATAGAGGGGTAAGGATACCGAGGATGAGGGTTGGATAGATGGGAAGATTGTTTGAGTGAATGGGTGCGAGTTAGTCTGTTAGGAGGTGTCTATTGACCTTACATTTAAACTCCTGGAGATTGTAGCTATCGGGGATTGCAGAGAGCGTGAAACTGAGTTATGCTATAGCTAGTAAGATTATATGTCTATTTATTAATATGTACTTAATGGCTCTATTATCTTACATTGATCACTGTTTTATTGACACCAGAAAATATTTATAGATGTACGTATACTTGCATATATACGTATATGAATATTCATTTATATATATATATATATATATACTGTTAAATATAAGAGACAATGAATGAATGTCTATTATGTTTAATCATGTGCCGCTCTAAACATCGTATTTTGGCTTTAATTTCAGGTGAAAATAAAAACAAAAATTCTCTAACATTTGGATAATTTTTTATTAAGTTGGTTCTAAGTTTTCCATATATATATATGTGTGTGTGTGTGTGTGTGTGTGTGTGTGCGTAAGCGAGTTATATTACCCAGCTTTCTACCATCTGATGTCTTCAGGCGATTTACAATAGCAGTTATTGTAAAACGCCTGAAGACACCAAATGGGGGAAATCTGGGTTGCGTAATATAACTTGTAAGTAATTAAATTATATATATATATATATATATATATATATATATAATGTGTGTGTGTGTGTGTGTGTGTGTGATAAGAGAAAGATGGGAATTGATGTTGTACTTAAACTCTTGGAGAGTGTAGTTGTCAGAGAAACAAGTACACGGAAGGGTGTTCCACAAGCGGGAAGTTCAAGAAAGAAACTGATAGTCGTGATGGTTGGATTTAACTGTTTTAACTGTAAAGGGGTGGGACCTAGTTGCCAATCTAGTAGCACTTTTGAATTTCTGCACTCAATACACTCATGTGCGGATAGTTCACCGAAAGACGATTGACAGACAGGACAATTGGTCGACGCTTAAAGTCTTTCCAAATTCAAGCTCTCATCCAGTTTACTATCATTATTATTATTATTATTATTATTATTATTATTATTATTATTATTTCCTTTTAATTCGATTTCTGCTATGGTCGCACTACCTACCAAGTCTGCAGGAAGACCTAAGGCAGGTCGTGGTGTGTTGTTATGGCTCCATTTCATGTTTTTATATCTCCCATAACGATCCCTAGCGTTACATAAGCAAAGTTCTCTTTAGTGTGTGGACTGTATAAGACATTTTTGTATATCTCTTAAGCGGCGGTTTCCAGGGATTCTTTCAATGTTTGTTTTTTTCCATTTTTTTATAATTCCAAGTGCACCCACTGACTCATTTTCGGTTTGGTGGTTCATTTCTATTATTGGACTATATATATAACTTTTAAAAGAACAGACGTCATATTATTTAAACTGGAGGAACCTTTCGGCCAACTCTTATCAAGGATTCTCGTTGGCTGTAATTTTAAGGGAATTAAGGAAAAGGACAAGGCAAAATAAATTACTTACAATGCTGGGAGATGATGGAACTCGTTTAAAAATAAATTTATTGAAAAAAAAACACATAAAATGTAAGGGGGGTGTACACATATTTCCACAAGAGTGTTTAAAAGTGAAAAATGTTACACTCACAGACTCACCAGCAATTGTAAGGAGCGTAAAAACCGCTCTTTCTGTCTGCACAGGCTCGGCTGATGAATTTTCAAGCAAATTGCTTCCAAAATACGAAGATGATGTGTAGACCGAGCGCTGTGCAAGACAGTAAACCAGCTGTCCTCATATGCCGAAGCACACACTTGATTGTCCAAAAGATGTCGGCCAATAGCGGAATCCAGAACAGATTGTGTTGTTCTTATAGGTTTGAGAGAGCCACTGGAACGTATATGTATGCCGCATCACAACAGCATTTAAACTGATAAACAATTGAACTTTTTCGAAAATAGGACAACCTATCTTTACTGAAGGAAGGAAACACTGGTCTAGTCTGAAAAACAACACGTAACTGCACCGCAATATAATAGGACGAAACACATGCCGAAACTCTGTCTGTTATAGTTTGACATCTTCTACCAAGCCAGGGTATTTTCAGATACAAGGGACAGCGGCTAAGTCCTTCAACCTTAGGTTCTTTATAACGTTTGATCTTGCGATCAATTACCCGTTTCACCACATTAACCGGATATATATATATATATATATATATATATATATATATATCCGAGTAAATAAGGAACGAAGAAAAAAATTATTTTACAACGTCCAAAACATTAATTTAAAACAGTGCTCGAAATATAAATTATAGAGCTGTGATAAAAAATTTGTACATGTTCTAAAATATAATTTATAATATATATATATATATATATATATATATATATACGATAAAATAAAGAACTATTAGGAAACATTTATCAATGTAATATGATAAATTTTTATTAAAGCTTCATCAGAGAATGACGTATGGAGAAAAAGAAAAAACATTCTGGTATTTTTATTTTTGTGGTGTTTGATTTTCATTGGTCAACCAAGTATCACGTGCACTGGAATCTTTTAAAGTAAAATTAGTACAATTTGTGTTGTTTCGAATTCAAGGAGGAGCGACGCATCCAACTAGGGTTTTAAGAAAATAAAGTAATGGATTCCAAGTCTGATCCTACGAGTATTCAAAACAACACAAAACACTGCAAAAATTAAATAAAAATTGTCTGTCATATTTAACAAACATATATATATATCTATATAAGTGTGTGTGTACGTGAGAGAGAGAGAGAGAGAGAGAGAGAGAGAAAAGATATATTTTTTCCGAAGTTACATGAGTATAGGTTCTTTTCCTCTCATTATCTCCTCCTCCCTCGCCAACAACTAACATTTCCTCTCTATCTTTCTTTCACTCACTCAGTCTTTCTCAGTCACTCCCTCTCTGTCTATTCCTATTAATCTTTTCTTCAAATTTTCTTACAATATCAGCTCTAATTTCTAAGCGTTTCCCCCCCCTTTTCGGGAACTTTTTCCTCTCGAACATTCTGTTTCGTTCTCTTTCCTTCTGTTTTCATTACGCAGGGGCCAAATGGCATACCGATGAAGTGCATGGAAAGTTTCACCCCTTTGCAATATATAAAAAGAATAGGGTGAATAAAAACAATAGAAAAAAATAGATACTTAGCAGGTTACATTAAAAATGGCGGCAAATAAGAAGGCAAGACTCCAAAATGGCGGACGATCGGTCATGATTTTCTCAACATGAAGAAATGAAACGTAAAAATCAATTTCGTTTAATTCATGCTTGTCTGCCAAGGATTACCCTCTGTCCGGTGTATAAGCGTATTACTGATTGATGGAACCCGTCTCTAATGACCACCTGCTTTGTGGCTAATATTATCTTCCTTTCTTGCCCGATTTTGTATGCATGAAACTGAATTACAGGGTAGAATCCTGAGCACTATCTCAGAAATACCTGGCTTCTACACATATGTAAAATCTCTATGTGACACGTAAATATACGCGCACGTCAATCAATATACATAGGCATATATATATATATATATATATATATATATATATATATATATATATATATATATGTTTCAGTGTGCAAGCGCGCGTTTCTTTTAATATATGTGTATCCAGTAGGGTGTAAATGTTAACAGGTAGTTAGATATCCATTCACTGCTATATGTGGATACAGCAATTGTTTCGTGATAATATGCATATATGCATTTTCAGTACATATGCAATAATATACTTATTACATAACTATGTGTGAGTTTAACTTTATGTATACAAACACACTCTCATATATATATATATATATATATATATATATATATATATATATAGTCATAGGCTGACAGATCTGTTTCGCTGTATCACAGCTCATCAGTACGGTTATACAATCGATTGCTTCTAGCCAGGATTGAAACATGACCGAATTAATATCAGTCAGAGATTCTACCTCTGAGATATGGGCGCTCGATTGTTAATGGGCTTTATCAGGCTATCCCGAGGCACACTACTTCTTTTACGGTTAGAGTACATATGATCCTAATCGCCTATGAGACTCGTCATTGTTATATATATATATATATATATATATATATATATATATATAAATATACACTTGCGCGTATATAAACTATGGAATCGGTTAAACGTGCTGATAGTGTTTAAAAGCCTATACATTCAGTTAAAAATTTAAAGAAAAAACAATCTTAATAATGTCTAATAAAATAGCAAAATCGCTCGGATATATGGAACATCAGATAGTCTTTACACATTTTATGCTAAAAAATAAACCAATTATACGAACCCATGAAAACCTGAATAAAAAGCTTAATTACAGTATCTTGTCAATCGTTTTTTATGAATCTTGTCATATATAGATAGATAGATATATATATAGTGTGTGTGTATGTGTGTGTGTGGGGGTGGGTGGAAGTGTGAGTGTATGTGCATGTGTGTGTCTACTAGGTCTCCTTTACGAATCCTGGTCGCAAATTTTAAACTAAACCTGTATGCGTCCTTTTCTCTATATGCATAGATTTATATCTGATAGATTTTCTGTTAGATCTGACCTTTCAACATATTTCCACTTGCTCTTACTGTATAGTATATATATATATATGAGAAATCCAAAGGATATAGTCTAGTCGCAGGATAATAAAAACTTACATTCTAATGTTAAATCTGTCTACAACACTCCCAGACACTTATCAATCAACTAATTCCACTACCCACACCACTTTCTTCAAAATTAAAACGGACAATCCACAAGACTTATTCCCTTATATCTAACCCCATCAACATCCCACACACAACTCACCAAATATAAGAAAAGAGGCTTTCCATTTTTTGTCCACGCCACCTGAAGAGACATTGTAGTTTCAATGTCGAAACAAATGTACGATTTGTAGTGCATATATAAAAAAAAGTACATGTTCTAAAATATATATATATATATATATATATATATATATCTGCAAATAAAACTTAGTGGGTAAATAGCTATTTTCAACATGTCATTTTAAGGTATGCATTCGTCAACCAATTATAAACAGAAAATGAGGAAAGATTTTAAACCCAGGGGTTAGTTTAGGTAAAGGAAAGGATTAGGATGTATTGGTTTTCATGGGTTGGGCTGGGGGACGGAGTTAGTAGTAATTCTTCTTTGGTAGTGGGAGGTATGTTGCCTGACCCTAGGGTTAGCAGTAGTAAGTGGTGTGGAGGTAACTGCTAGGTCAACTTTTAAAACATTTTTGTTTTTATCGGGACTAATTGGGGGAATAGGATAATTATTGTAATTTATACTTATTTCTATGGCGACACATACTTACGATCTCCCTTCGTTTGTTTAGGAGTATATTTTGGTCTTGAATTTTAAAATAATTATTTTTTCTGTCAAACATAGATTGCAACTATCTCTTAAGCTATTAGGGGTCCTAGCCTTGCCGATGAGTTCCCATTTTATCTGGGGATCTAAGTTACTTTCTTTTAATTCGCAGTATTTTCTAGAAAGAGCAGTTGGGTATTTTAAACTAGGGTTGGTGAAGGAGTGCCTGTGGGTATAAAGCCGTTGCTTCCAAATTCCCGCGAACATTCCGATATAAACATTACGTCTCTCCTTATTTTCCCTATTGTAGATGGTGGCTAATATATACAGCCAACGAGATTTCACTCACCCGATCTTGTTGTATACTTTAAAGACGTTACAAACAGACAAGGTGGTAGTCGAGAAAAAGAAGCGCAACACTTGCGTAGAGGAAAGAAGAGAGGTTTATTGTAAAGAGAATACACTACGGCAAGACTTTTGATTGGACAGTCCTCTCCCTAAATGATACGTTGCAGCTAAATTCGTCCGTGGAGTTTAACTTTTTCTCAAACACTTCTCTAGCTATATTTTGAGTTAGTCAGTTAGTTAAGTGCCATACGTGATACACGCTTGGACGATTATGTCTCGAAAGAAACATGACTGACTGGGCAGAAGATTATCCCGCAGTAGGTTGCCATTGCTTTCTGCCGTAGACCGGTTGCCGACCAAGGCTATAGAACCCAATCTGTCCTGTTATTTGACTCATAGGTAAAGGGAAAAGAAATCTGTTATATTATTATGTTGTAATTAGTGGGTGATCGGTTTCCTATTGTTACGAAGTAATAAACTGATCCCCCACTTTATGACCAATATAAGCCTTAATCATTATTCCAACTATTATATTTAGTCAGTCAATTAAGTGCCATGCGTGATACACGCTTGGGCGATCATGTCTCGAAAGAAACATGACTGACTGGGCAGAAGATTATCCCGCAGTAGGTTGCCATTGCTTTCTGCCGTAGACCGGTTCCCGACCAAGGCTATAGAACCCAATCTGTCCTGTTATTTGACTCATAGGTAAAGGGAAAAGAAATCTATTATATTATTATGTTGTAATTAGTGGGTGATCGGTTTCCTAATGTTACGAAGTAATAAACTGATCCCCCACTTTATGACCAATATAAGCCTTAATCATTATTCCAACTATTATATTTAGTCAGTCAGTTAAGTGCTATACGTGATACACGCTTGGACGATTATGTCTCGAAAGAAACATGACTGACTGGGCAGAAGATTATCCCGCAGTAGGTTGCCATTGCTTTCTGCCGTAGACCGGTTGCCGACCAAGGCTATAGAACCCAATCTTTCCTGCTATTTAACCCATAACTGGAAGGAATAGACGGATTAATACCTTTCCCAAGGGTATTTGCGCGTAAGTGAATACAATGGATTCAACTGGAATTCGAAATCGGCTCCCAGGTTTCTCGTTCCGAGCCGATATCCACTGTACCACAACGCACATACTCGTCATTAAAGAACAACCTATTTTCTTCCATGTTTGTTGATTCACAAAAGAAATGTGGCTTCCAGCTCCCACCAATAACTTCACCGCATAACCATTTATTTTCGTATTTATGTATTTCTTTTTCACACCCTTTCCAATTTCGTTCTTGGATAAAACAACATTTACTCTTGATTTAAATGTTTACTTCTTTCTTTTCTGTTTGCACCAATAGTGGGGAGGGGGCTTTTGTGACCGACATAGCCATACTCAAAGCAAACCTTTTTTTTTAATTGTATCACCCCGAGCAAGGCGGTAATGCCACTGATGTGCAGGGGGCTACATAAGAGTAAAAAGATTAAGTAGAATAGAATGAAGAGGAAGATGAACCAGTTAGAAGGGAGCAAGAGAAGGAGGGGAATACATGTGTGATGACAGTTGCAAAAGTGGAGAGAAAGGAAAGGATATACGGGGTGGTGAAAGAACTAGAGTCAAGTGGTTAATAGATGAGTATATTTTATCCTTAAAAAACAGTCCTCTTCAAATGCAACCCCACAGGCCTCACAATGAGATGTATTTGGTTTATATTTTGCTACTTTCGGTTGTTTTATCTCTTGGACTCGAGAAATGTGTTTTTTTCGATCCGCGTATTGTCCCTTTGACATTTATCAGCCTTTGATTTTTCTCAGTTAACTTCTGTAGCGTAATTTTAGGGTATTTTTTTAATCATTTCACCCCAAGCAAGGCATTCTACTGCCACTATTGAGTAGGGGGTTACAAACGGACAATCCACAAGACTTATTCCCTTAGCACTAACCCCATCAACATCTCACACACAACTCACCAAATATAAGAAAAGAGGCTTACCATTCCTGTCCACACCACCTGAAGAGACATTGTAGTTTCAATGTCGAAACAAATGTACGATTTATAGTGGATATATATAAAAAAAATTATACATGTTCTAAAATATAATTTATAATATATATATATATATATATATATATATATATATATATATATATATAATGATGCGAAAGTTAGTTATAAGAAATGTCAGAAGGAGGGTAATAGACGGATGAGAATACCGAGAATGGGGGTAGAGTACATGGAAAAAAAAGGCTTGAGGGAATGGATGCGAGTTAATGAAATAGATGTCTATTGACCTTACATTTAAATTCCTGGAGATTGTAGCTATTAGGAAAGTAAGTATATGGAAGGGAATTCTACAGGCGGGAAGTGCGAGAAAAGAAGCTTTTAGAGTAGAAATTGCGGTTGCATTTTATCGGTTTCACTGTAAAAGGGTTGGACCTAGTTGCTAATCTAGTAGCTCGTGTAAATTCATATTTAGTGGGCACCAGTGATATAAGTTCATTGGAGCAGAAGCCGTGAAAGTATTTATAGAAGAGGCGCAGGGAAGGCACGTCACGCCGGTGAGATAGCGACTGCCGCCGAGCTGCCATGTCGGTATCGTTCACATTATAGATTTACCGTTGGATTTTGTCAAGAACCTCGAGGTGAATAGCAGAGGCACCCGACCAGATGTGGCAGCAGTATTCAATACACGGGCGGATGGTAGATATATATATGTACAGGATGGATTCAGACGGGAAAAACCTCCTGTCCCTGCACAGTGAACCGACTTTTTAGCAGAAGCGTCAAAATGTCAAAATCCTTGATCTGATGTCTTTTTCTTTTGCCGCTGTAAGTCCCTGGATGAAGATTAATCATTTAAAAATGTTGACTGAAATGTCGTCTAATTTAAACAATTCACATTGTGAATTTGCACTGTCTGCATAAGTCACAAAATATTCATTCTCTTGTTTTACAATGTTTAAACATTTATATCGAGTATGAAACAAGGTGTCTCTTTCGTCGAACATTCCAGACAAAATCTTTATTGTCTCTTCAAACGAGATTTCCTCCGGCATCTTAAGTAAAATTAGGTTCGTGCATTTAGCGTTTTCCTCTGTACCTAATTTTTGGACTAACAACGTAATTTTCTCCTCCTCAAATTATTGTTCACACCTTTTCGTAAGAATCTTCTCGTAACTACGAAAATAGAAAAGGGAGAATTACTCCATTGTCTGAGTCATACTTGAATTCTGATAACGAATTCAATATTCCTTCAGAGGAAAAAATCTGTAGCCTTGTTCTTTTGTTTTAGATATTATGTTTTGTGCACAATAGCTTACTATTTTCCGCCTGTTGTTTTCGTAATTGCATCAGTTCATGTTGAAAAACTTTTTGTGATTTGTCAAATTTTTCCTGTTGCTCTAACAACTCTTGACTGTAATTGTTGTCCCTGCTACTGTTGTAATTACAAATTAGCGTCTAATGCTTTAGTCAATTCAGCCAGCTGTTCCATTTTTGTTGAGTCATTTCACTGAGTATTTTCATCGGAAGTTGATCAAATCCGTAATTTCTACTACTGTACGTTTTACGAACAGTGTTTTGAGAACTTTCTCGCTGTGAGTTAGAATCTAATCTCTCGTCGCCACTGTTGTATCCTTTAAAGATGTTACAAAGAGGCAAGGTGGTGAAAGTGAAAGAACATCAACACGTGCGTAGATGAAAAAAGAGAGGTTTATTATGAAGAGAATACTCTAAGGCAAGATAGAGAATCTGGTAGAAGCAAGCTAGTAATTGTTGAAATCAAGTCACAGGTATCTGCTGTGATCACTATATATGGTTTTTAGTATAGCCAGTCTATAAGGCAATAGAGAGCGTAGGGCATTCCATTACAACAGATCTCTAACAAGACAAAAGTAAACAGAAGTTCTTAGTGGGAAAGGA
>JBBBDQ010001052.1:1272500-1295000 GCA_037127315.1 Ascarosepion bandense | reverse complement strand
TATAAAAGAAGTTGAAAGCCCGTTCGCTCTTGAATTAAAAAAGCAAATATCTTTTTCTTTGAAATGACAACCCACGTGACGAAAACAAAAAGGTGCAAAAGAGGAGATTAAAGAAAGAAGTTGAATGAAGCGGACGTCTATGGCTAGCATTGCTAAAAAGTGAAGCTTTGATCCCGGCTTCATGAACCTTAATTGAGAATATCGGCCTTCTCCTGAAAGAAAACATTTCCAATGAAAATGTCGACTTTTCACGGGAAATTCGAAGATGATTCTCACCACACAGGCATACCTTCTTTCCTCACATAGGAGTAATGGAAAGACACAAAGTCGGGGTAAATATATTCAGCATTTCTGAACAGTTTGAATCTCTTTTATAAACTCATATATGAAGTTTTGAATGTATTGCATACACCACATGCACATACGATACCCCCTATTACTGTTCTTTTATTTTGCTGTTGCCAAACTTCTTTTTATATCTTCGAACAGTCTCTACTAGCCGTTGATCATCACAAGTTAATTAAATGAATCTGAGCTAGGCTGGACGAAATGTAAATCCTATTTGTGTCCGGATAATATTGGTATTATCCACGAGGTGATTTTTTTAATCGTATCACCCAGAGCAAGGCGGTAACGCCACTGATGTGCAGGGGGCTACGTAATAGTGAAAAGTTTGGAAAAGAGAAAGCCGGAAACCACATCCTAAACAGGGAACAAGGGATGAGCCTCTTAACCTGTTCAATAGACATGGGTGGAGCGTGAACCAGGCGATAGATAGATCTATCTACTCCAATTGAAAAAAAAACAAAATGAGAAGATTGGAAAAGAGAAAGCCGGAAACCACATCCTAAACAGGGAACAAGGGATAAGCCTCTTAACCTGTTCAATAGACATGGGTGGAGTGTGAACCGGGCGATAGATCTATATACTCTAATTGGAAAAAAAAAAAAACAAAGTGAGAAGACTGGAAAAGAGAAACCCGGAAACCACATCCTAAACAGGGAACAAAGGATGAGCCTCTTAACCTGTTCAATAGAGATGGGTGGAGTGCGTTTAGTACCTTGTATTTGAATATCAGTAACAAATTTAGGGACCAATCCTAGGAAATCCAGGAAACGTAACTAATTATTTGGGATTTGTCCCTGGATGTATGTAACAATATATATATATATATATATATATATATATAAAAGGAAGTGGCTTGATGGAAAAATCTCAACAGAGATCCCATTAATATTAATTATCAAAAATTAAATATTAAAACTGATCCAGAGGGCTCAGTTTAATTAAAATTTAAGATTTACATATTATCATGAAAAATTTGAAATTTTTATATGTAAAAGTACAAAAGTACATATGTGTGTCTGTGTGTGTGTCTGTGTGTGTGTGTGTGTGTGTGTGTGTGTGTGTGTGTGTGTGTCTGTGTGTGTGCGTTATATATAAAAGTATATATATAGGTGTGAGTTTGTAACCCTGGGTTTCACGCTCTTACGATCGCCAGCTCTATCACTGATATTGAGCGCTTTCAAATATGTACCACGCATATATAATATATAAATAATATCATATCTATAACAAATTGTGTATATATATTGATATTTATAATTATATACATATTCACTTTTCATATATATATATATAAGGAAATACTCAAAGTTCAATAAGTTCTTAAATAAATTCTTCAAGGTAAGAAGTAATGGTCAGAAAAATGTTTTTTTTATTCCCTGGTAATGTCTGAACAGACACGGTCACCAACTCGAAAAATCAACTATAGTTCCTTGCACATGAGTGCATTGACATGTGTGTGAATGCATGACTCTAGGCATCTGTATGCGTATCTTCTTGCATACTTCGGTGTGTATTTGTGTGTGCAGGCGATTTTATGTACGCGTAACGTGTGTATATGTGTTTTCATGTATGTTCTTCAACATATCTGAATCTATGTCTGTTGGTGTATGCGACCGTCTATAGAGGCATGTGCGTGTTTTCCTGTGGATATATATGCGTTGTAAGTGTAAGTTGTTTACCGCATGTGTATATACATGTGCTTGTTCATATAGGTGTCTTTGTATGTGTAGATGTTGTGTGTATTTTTGGATATACGAATACGTGCATGTTTTCATGCATGTATGTGTATGTGTGTTATTGTGTCTTCGTGAGTGCGTTTGTGTGCGCATGACAATTGCATTCTGTTTTTCTTCTCTCAAAGCCTTTTTCGATGCTACGAATGTCTACTTCCTTCTGTGGTGGATTTGCTCAATGGAGGATAGGTACCTAATGGTGACGGATGGCACTGTCAAAAGTCATCAGTTCCGTCCCTACTTTCCCTCTGAACTTGTCCTTCACATTTCCTCCCATGAGCAGCTATGATCCCTCAGGAGAAAGGGTAAGAAACAAAATGCATAATGAGGTTGGGAGATTCAGAAAATTTTCTAATGGAATGTAGGAGAGTGATATAGTGTTTGTGCATTGATACTGATGGAGGATGGAAGCGATCAAAGCTTAAACATCTTCCGATAGAAAGAAAGAAAGAAAGAAAGAACGAAAGAAAGAAAGAAAGAAATAAAACGAAAAAAAGAAAGGAAGAAAGAAAAAAGGAAAAAAAGAAAGCTGAAGAAAGAAAGGGTAAAACAAGATTAGAAAGAAAGAAAGAAAGAAAGAAAGAAAAATGAAAAGAACGAGATAGATAGATAGATAGATAGATAGATAGATAGATATTAATGAACAGAATAAGAAAGAAAGAAAGAAAGAAAGAAAGAAAGAAAGAAAGAAAGTAGAATTCAAGGGTAAGACAAGAATACAGAATAAGAAAGAAAGAAAGAAAGAAAGAAAGAAAGTAGAATTCAAGGGTAAGACAAGAATACAGAATAAGAAAGAAAGAAAGAAAGAAAGAAAGTAGAATTCAAGGGTAAGACAAGAATACAGAATAAGAAAGAAAGAAAGAAAGAAAGAAAGAAAGAAAGAAAGAACGAAGGAACAAACAAAGAAGAGTGAAGAAAGAAAAAGAAAAACGAAAAAAGAAAGGAAGAAAGAAAAAAGAAAGAAAGAAAGTAGAACGGAGGGGTAAGACAAGAAAAGCAGTAAAGAGAAGTAAAGAAAGAAAGAAAGAAAGAAAGAAAGAAAGAAAGAAATATTAAAGCTTAGAATAAAAAGAATGAAAACAGGAAAAGGAAACGGGAATAAGATAAATTTAGAAAGAGTGGAGAAAAAAGAAAGACTGAAATACTTTATCTTTTAAATAAGAAAGAACGTAAAAGAAGGAAAGAAAAAGAAACAAATATTTAATGAAACATTAAAATGTACACAGTAATTGAAATATTTCCAAATTTTACAAAAATTAGGCAACTATCTATTAATGTGTAGTTCTTAGTGTGGTCGGCATAACAGCGTGTTGTAACGTTCTACAACGCGCTGAAGTCGTATGGCTATATACAGTATACCCAAGACCGTTCAAATGCATTGCAGAGCTACATTTCTTTGATGTTGCTACATATAAATGAATAATTTCTGCTACCTCAGCCCATGTATGCTCAATGGGATTTAAATCTGATGAGCGTGGTAGCTAGTGAAATATCTGAAAGCCAGCTTAATATTACCGAAATCAGTTTGACATCATTCACGCACAATGGCAAGGAGAAAGAAGGGGAAAATGTCTACAAAACAGACTTCAGTTTCAGTGTTAATCCTTGTTAACACCAGCAGCTTTCAATCTTCTAAGAGTCGCTTATATTGTATCCTCTACTCTTCTACTGTACAGTCAAGTTTGATCTTCAAAGAGTTGAATACAATGTCCACTGTTATCTTCTCGTCCTGTTATTAAATTGTTCTTAAAAGTATTTCTTTTTCTCGCTGAGCAACACCCTGTGTCTTAGTAGATTTATTGCCTTACTTAAGATGATTAAAAAATAAAAATATAAGCACGGTCGCGCATGTCGCCAAGGTTCAATGATGAATGTAATGTTTTTCTTTTTCTTATACTCTTTTGCACTCAGTAACTCCCTGTGTCTTAATGGCTTTATTGCCTTACTTGGGGTGTAACGATAAAAAAGAAGCAGCATCCATTATGACGAGTGAATATATATAAAGATGATATTTGCTTTATGGGAGCAGAGCCAAAAGTCTAGATGACCAGAGTCTGGCAACCGATCTTTAATCTGATCTTTCTCACACAGATCAGTGGGAAAATAAGTGGCTTGTCACATTGAATACTTCCAAAACCAAATTAGTAGGGTTTTAACCTCACAGAGCAGAGGCTATGTTTTTTCATGATTCAGTCGGGATGAATGGTTTTACTCCCTAAAAGTTACCGGGAACGTCCATTGGTAGATGTTCGGGCAAACTACATTACTTGATTCCGACAGTCCATGCTTTCATTGGTTAGAACGTAACTAAGCCATGGACATTGAACCGAATCGCCACCGTTCCCTTTATACTACATGGGTGAGGTGATTCCATTCAACATCTTTCATAGATGCATTATGGAATAGAATTCGGAGAGGATGCTTCCCCAATCATAGCCTCTTTAAGTCAAGGTTCTTATCTTTTTAATATGTATCCCTTGTCCCCTCTCTGTACGCCCTTACAACAATCTCATTCACTATCCTTGAGTGGTTCTAAGAGGATTTTATTAGTTAAACAAAAAATTAAAAACAAAAAAACACGCTCCATGCTCAGATGAATCTCAGTAATCGAAGTGTGATGTCATAATTGTACGCTTATTTGTCAATGATTACAAAATCAGTGGGATATATCATTCTCATTCCTTGTGCAAAGCTACTTCTGGTAGTCATGAGTTATCTCCCTCCTTAGATTAAAGAGAGATAACTCATGACTGTCAGAAGTGGCTACGTACAAGGAATGAGAATGATAGATCCCAGTGGTCGTAATAATGCAAATGCTGTTACCGCCATAATAAACTTGACAGAAATTCAATTAAAATCTCCTGTACAAATACCACTTTTAATTAATTTCCTTGTTAAATATAAACCACTTTCTTGTTAGTCCCTGTCAAGGTTGACAAGGGGAACAACAGAAGGGAAGTTAGTTAAGGACGAGTGGTTCCTTGCCAATGTTGATTCTGGCGAATAAAGATTTTCTTGCTGCTATTTACTTAAAGAGTGGTCATGAGGGAATCCTTTACCTAAACCAAGTGCTCTGTTACCCAATTTATGTAACGTCAATCATCGTTCAGTTAAAAACTTCTAGCACCTGAAGAAGGCCGGAGCGTACAACGGCCGAAAAGTTGTACAAATCTCAACAAAGACGAGGACAATTTAAAAAAACACGCTCCATGCTCAGGTGAATCTCAGTAATCGAAGTGTAATGTCATAATTGTACGCTTATTTGTGAATGATTACAAATTCAGTTGGGCATAACATCCTCATTACTTGTGCAAAGCCACTTCATGTAGTCATGAGTTATCTCCCTCCTTAGGTTAAAGGGAGATAGCTCATGACAGCCAGAAGTGGCTTCGCACAAGGAATGAGAATAATATACGCCAGTGATCTTGATAAAAGGTTTGGTTCGAAATCCCTAGCACCTGAAGAAGGCCGGAGCGTACAACAGTTGAAACGTCGTACAAATGGCAACAAAGATGAGGACAACAGTCCGATTAATGTAAATACTGTAAATACTACCTCATCTCATAAATATAGACAAATAGAATAATTTATTATTAAACGTCGTACAAATGGCAACAAAGATGAGGACAATAGTCCGAATAATGTACATACTGTAAATACTACCTCATCTCAGAAATATAGACAAATACTGGGTAAGGATTTAACTGAGAATTGGAATGTCTTTCTTCGGTTCGCGGTTTAGCGTCCATTTGATTTGCCGCCGACTGTTCTTGCTTCCTCTGCAGATGGCCTCAATTTTCACCTACTACTGACGTCAGTCCAGAATTTGCATATTATTCCCTAACTACTGTTGTCTGAGAAAAAATCGCGCTAAATTGTCACCGTGTTGATAGTGCTCCCAACGTATTCTAACTTCAACAATTATTCATTGTCAGACACTATTTCAACACCTGTCTGCGTCCAATTGCTGCCACAGCAACTCCGGCTCTTTACCATTTACACTGCCTGCGCATGCGTCATCTAGTTGAGAACAATTCCTTGCGTGAAAGAAGTTGAAATTTTCCATTGTACTGTTGTTTTTGAGATAAATCTAACTCGATAGTGATTTCATAGCAAAATCATATCGCGTAGTGACACATGCTCAAAGTTTTATTTATTTGGTAATAAAC
This sequence comes from Ascarosepion bandense, assembly GCA_037127315.1. Taxonomy (NCBI): domain Eukaryota; kingdom Metazoa; phylum Mollusca; class Cephalopoda; order Sepiida; family Sepiidae; genus Ascarosepion; species Ascarosepion bandense. Next base: position 1,288,750 of record JBBBDQ010001052.1, on the reverse strand, counting down.
ATGTTAGATTAGTAAGTGTTTGTATCTTACCTTTTGGGCATTCCTTATATTTTAAAACTAATGTTTTGTTGATGGATGTGGGAAGGGTAAAAAAGGGGAAATGCAGTTAAAAAAATAAACCCCAACTCACTGTTCTCTTTCCTCCTGTCTTTCTCTATCTATTCCTTTCTTTCTTTCTTTCTTTCTTTCTTTCTTTCTTTCGTTCAGTTTCTTTTATTCTTTCTTTCTTTCTTTCAGTTTCTTTTATTCTTTCTTTCAGTTTCTTTCACTCTTCATTTTTCTTTCCTTCTTTATTCGTCTTTCTTCTGTCACCTACAAATGCTGTTACCGCCATAATAAACTTGACAGAAATTCAATTAAAATCACCTGTACAAATACCACTTTTAATTAATTTCCTTGTTAAAAATACACCACTTTCTTGTTAGTCCCTGTCAAGGTTGACAAGGCGAAAAACAGAAGGGAAGTTAGTTAAGGACGAGTGGATCCTTGCCAATGTTGACTCTGGCGAATAAAGGCTTTGTGCTGCTTTTTACCTACAGAGTGGTCATGAGGGAATCATTTACCTAAACCAATTGCTCTGTTACCCAATTTAATGTATTTCAATCATCGTGCAAGATATGTGAGGGACGTGTGGTTTCATGTCTTTACAAAAGGAATTAGTACGAAATGAATACAAACAATGATAATTGGGTTAAACTCTTCTGCTGTAAGTGTCAATAAGTGTCACACTTCTCTGTATTATCATACATAAAACTAAACATAGTGAGAATGAATAATCTTTTTCACAATCAGGGCTGTGCTTAGGGCCCCAGCAGACCCTGCAATTGCTGGGGAGAGGCTCCTTGGCTCTGTAGATCTATTGTAACGAAACAAATTAACAAAATAATTATTAGGAAATCTATCACCTCATCTCGCTCTCTCTCTTTATATATATATATATATATATATATATATATATATATATATATATATATATATAATATAGTGATGATCCACGTATACTGTCTTAATATGTATAGGAAAAACTACTAAAAAGTTGTAAGTTTAAAAATGTATTTTTTGACAGTATTTATTTATTTCTATTATTATATTTGATATTTCAGACCGTCCTCGGCCTTTCATCAGAAACAAATGATTTTAAAATTTAAATTAGAAGCGTTTTCGCTAGGAGTGTTCGTCGAGAGATTGTTTACATCACGTGACGCAGAAAGCGATAGATTTTTTAATATTTGTAAGCGTAAACCTATCTTTAATCATACTTATAAATGTTGTTTTAAAGAAAATTTACATATATATATATATATATATATATAAAATCAGGATAACGTTCATAATGATTTTTCCGTTTTTTCGTGATCACAGAATATCTGCGTTCCAAAAGGATGTTATTTTGTTGAAAGTACTATTTATTGTGGCTTCAGTATGTTCGGGGGGGGGGGGTGAGTTGCATTCTGCGGATAGAGGAGCCGCAAGACGTATTCTGCAGGAGGGGCCGATGTTGCTAAGCACGGCACTGTTCACAATTACTTTCTTGTATGTGCCATGTCCCTTCACGACGTGGGTGATTATGTTTCTCCATAATGTCTTTTCCTTAGCAGGTTACGTCTTTTTTATATATTTCTTAATCTGTGTTTTACCAACCATTTACTCAAGCTCGATAGGCAACATATTCACGGGTTTCTCCGTCCCTCTAATCTTCGCTATGTTATTTGGGTGACAAATTATCCCAGTTCCTTTTTCTTATTCTGTTTACTAGAAGGTTCGACCATCTGTTCATGATTCTAATTATTGTTTCTAACTTCCTTAAAACTTCCTTGTTATTCACAGTCAGTTAAGTATGTATTTTTTTTTAAATCTTTACAACAAATAAATAAATAGACTAAAAATGATAAGTAAGTAAAAAAATATAGAATCGGTGCGAAATGTTAATACCACATCAAAAATAATAAAACTGAAAGGAAAGAAGGGAAAATGATAAGATCAGGTTAAAGTCAGGTTACCATCTTGACCATCAAGGAGGGAAAAGAAACAAGAAAAAAGGGTAGGATGAGGGAGAAAAAATAAGAAAAAGTTGGTTAGTATGTATTCTTTGGGGCCAATTCCCAAAATGAATCTCCACTCTGATTAGCCAAAAGAAACACACATGTAACGTTTTATATCTTCCCACATACATACACAGCAAACCAAAGGTTTTTGTCATTTAAATGTAAATCATCTGCACAATCAATAGCAACATTGCCTGATGATGAGAATCTATCTCGAAACATAGAAATTTCCGTCTCGCAATGTACAATTAATTCATAATTATAATTAAGCTCTATAATGCTCACTATATTGTTCATAATAAAATAAATGCCAGAACACTCAAAATAAAAAAAAAAACTTCAGTCCTCTTCACCTGGAATTATATATATATATATATATATATATATATATATATATATATATATATACCGTCATTATTAACTATCTAATGAGACATTGTTCTTTCAATGTCGAAACAAAATTTACAACTTTATAGTAGCTTGTAGTTTCTACGTGTTCTAAAGTATAATTTAGAAATATTCATTGCTCTATTTTTATCTTGATCACTGTTTTACATTTATGTTTTGAACGTTGCAAATATCTTCTTCATTATTTATTCATCTGTATATATATATATATATATATATATATATATATATATATATATATATATTAATGCAGGTTTCATTGAATAATATAGACAAGTTTTGTCTATTAATTTTGTGTAGGATCCGTTCATATCGTCTGATATAGTTGATGGTGATATCCTTGAAAGACAACAAAAAATCACAGTAATTGTTGATTTTTTTATCGGGTCTAAGCTTTCGGCTCACATCAACCATTATCAAAGAATAAATATTAACACACAGTAAACATAGAACATTTAAGCTATTAACAATAAAGAGAATTAAACTGAAGATACAAGTCCATCGCTACCGTGGCGGATGGCCGAAGACAGTGACAAAATAGTGGCGTTGTGGTCCCTGATCTGATTTACAGGCATTTGAGTATGTTAGTTGAAATATCAAGATTTATCGTATTCAAACCAGGTTTAAGTTGTTTAATGTAGATACCTTCCAGGATTTACTGTGATTTTTTGTTGTCTTTCAACGATATCGCCATCAAGTATATCAGACGGTACGAACAGATCCTACACAAAATTAATAGACAAAACTTGTCTATATTATTCAATGAAACCTGCATTAATGAAAAAATGCTGCCAAAATACACACACACACAATATATACATATATATATATATATATATATATATATATATATATATATAATACATTAAAATTATGATAATGAGAATCAATTGCATATATATATATATATATATATATATATATATATATATATGAATACATTTTCATCTGTCTATAAAGAAAATAAATGTACAACTATAACATAATAAAGATTATATAGATCTATACTGTGATATAAGTATTCAGTGCTCACACACACACACACACACACACACATATATATATATATATATATATATATACGCATTTACAAAGATCTACATATATTTTTAGAATTATTAGGGCATGAAGGTAGCCTAACAATTATTGACATGAAAAATGGAGCCTGTCCTAGAATTATAAAATAAAATCTCTGAATGTGCATACCTTTAGAGTTATGGATATTTCTTTGTAAGTTTAATCGAAACGATTGCTCTTAAAAATGAAAATCAAAACGGATCAAATTTAAAAAAGCAAATAAAATAACTGCTAGCAAACTGAAGGAACCTCTCACCCAGTGATATCTAATTCGATTTTCATATATAAGAAGAAGTGATTTAACAAATTTAGTATGTTGGTCCCAAGAAAACCGTGGAAACAAACATAACGCAACCGACTCAGTCCACGACCAAACAACCACAAGCTTTCGAGTTGCTACAACTATTATCTGTTGTACAAAGAAGGTGCTTGTAAAATCACAGACCTAGAGCCACACACAAAACCGATTAAGATATCGTGACAACGTCACACACCGAAGTAAGTGAACTCCGAATCCACTCGCCACCGGGACAATTCGTTCGTGAATTAATAAAATCAGTGACTAAAAAAAATCGATATTCCTACATTAAGTTCAATTTTAGTTACAAGAACTGATGTGACATTTACAATAACGCCATGTTTAACACCTTGACTTGAAAACTTGTCTGCTTCCATCTTGAAGTGCTTAATTGACATGAGTGAAAGTATTTTGCTTCCTAATGACATTAGTTGGATTTTGGAAAATGGTCCAGCGTCGAATAATGTATAAGCATGTTTGAGACAAATATGTCTCTTACTACCACTGAATTAGTACGTGTTTGCATCACTCGTTTGCATCACTCGGCAGTTGCCATCGGATGTTTTTTCTCACTCTTACTGACACTCTACACATACATATGTACAAGGCCGTGCTTAGGGCACACGCAGACCCCGCAATTGCATGGGCCCGCAATTTCTCTAAGAGCCGCAACGCCCCGGGAAGCCGCAAGCCTCCTTGTCTCCGCAGATCTATTGCAATGAAAATAAATTAACAAAATAATTATTAGGATTAACTAGAAAATTATTATCATACTTGTATGCTGAAATAGGCATCTATCAACCCGTCTCTCTTTCTCTCTCCCTCTCTCTCTCTCTCTCTCTCTCTCTATATATATATATATATATATATATATATATATATATATATGTAGGATAACGTTCGTAATGTATAACTTCAAAACGCCAATTCCGCGATTTCTTCCGTTTTCTTTTTTTTTTTTTGGGTGGGGTGGGGGGTCACGGAATATCTGTGTTCCAAGAGTATGTTATTTTGTTAAAAGTACTATTTATTGTGGGTTCCACATTTCTGGGGGCGCAAGTTGCATTCTGCGGGTAGAGGAGCCGCAAAATGTAGGCGATTACAGCTTTTCATAACTTCCTCTTCGCTGTAGCTCTTGGTAAAATTTATCTTTTCACTATTGCTCCTATTTTCCTATTTTTCGCTATTGTAGTATACAAATAAAGCAAACGTTAACAAATTCCCAGAGCCACACGTCCAAATAGTCGCAAATCTACTCTCCCAGGAGGTAGATTGTTTTTCTTTTGCGTAGTTCATTGCCAATGACAATATGCATTCGAAGGCTGGTGCGTTAATCCCCAGCCAGTACATCTTAACCCTGCCAGTACATCTAGGCTATTCCATCAACACTTTTATAAACGACGAAAATAACACTGACCCGGTTTTTCTTTGTATCATGGACACAATAATATCGAAATGTGCACGTTCGCTGCCTTTTTTATTATTATGTTGTCTTTTTTCATCATATTTCGATTTCTGCTTTGGTTGCACTACCTGCCAAGTCTGCGGGAAGACCTAAGACAGGTCATGGCGTGTTGTTATGGCTCCATTTCATGTTTTTTCTATCTTACATAGACAAAGATCTCCTTAGTGTGTGGGCTGTAGTTAACAAGACAATTTTTTGTATATCTCTTAAGCTGGGGTTTCTAGGGATTTTTTCAATGTGTTGTTTTGTTCCATTTTTTATCATTCCAAGAGCACCTACTATCACTGGCACAACTCTTGTTTTCAATTTCTACATTTTTTCTATTTCAATTTCCAGGTGTTTATACTTTGCCAGTTTTTTTCAAATTCCTTGATTGCTATGTTACAATCCGTTGAACAAGCCATATCAATAAATAGGCAAGTTTTCTCTTTCTGGTTTTTAACAATAATGTCCGGCCTATTTGCTTCAGTTTTTCTGTCTGTGTAGATGGTGTAATCCCATAGAATGGTGACATCTTCTATTTCTGTATTTATTATTATTATTATTATTATTATTATTATTATTATTATCGTATCGCCGCAGGCAAGGCATTATACTGCCACTGTTGTGCAGGGGGTTACATAGTAGTAAAATTATGAAAAGGAGTGACAGAATACAGGGGGTGTCAGAAAGCGGCTAGGAGAGGGATGAGAATACTGCAGAAATGAGATGAGAGCATGAGAGAGAGGATGCAAGCTAGTGAGATAGAAGATGACTATTGACTTTACATTTAAATTCTTGGAGATTGTAGCTATCGGGAAAGCAAGTAAATGGAACGGATTTCCACAGGTGAGAAGTGCAAGAAAAGAAGCTGATGGAGTAGAATTTGCGTTTACATATTATTGGTTTCACAGTAAAATGGGGGGACCTAGTTGTTCATCTTTTGGCTCGAGTAAATTCATATATAGGTAGCACCGGTGAGCTAAGTTCATCAGAGCAGAATCCATGAAAGTACTTGTAGAAGAAACACAGGGAATTCACACTGCGCCAGTGAGAAAGTGACTGTATCCGAGCTGCCAAGTCGGGATCGATCACATTACAGATTCTCCGTTGGATTTTGTCAAGGATCCCTAGGTGGATAGCAGGAGCACCTGACCAGGTATTCAATGCACGGGCGGATGGTAGATTTGTATATGTGCAAGATTGTTTCAGACGGGAACTTCTTCGTGGGCATTTTTTTAAATAAATCCGCTAGGTATGTTAATCGCTGTTTTTCTCTGTCTCAGACGCCTGGTTATTTGAAGCAGGGAAGCGATGTTCGGTGAGATCAAATGATGTTACATGATTTAATGTCTATTGTATTCAACCTATTAGGAATGACTTCAAAATATTTACCCAATCCCTTTTATAGGCAGTAACACACAAATCTACGCTAGAATTTGTTCTTCTTCTTCTATGTGCCCTGTTCCTTCAGGATGTAGGCGATCATGGCTTTCCACGTTTCCCTGTCCCTGGTGGCTCTGAGCACGCCTTCTCCTGTTACACCGTGCAATCCTCGTTCCGTCATCCACCTGATTAGATCCTTCAAATATGTTATCCGTTGCTTTCCTCTGTCTCTTTTCCTCTCTATTTGGCCTGTTAGTATCAGGTTCTCCAAGCCCTCTTTTCTTATTACATGTCCCAGGAACTTCAGCTGTCTCTTCCTGATGTTCAGTATTAATTACTTTTTTGTTCCCATCATTTCCAAAACCTCATCTTTGCTCACATTCTCGATCCATGATACTCGCAGCATCCTTCTGTAGAACCACATTTCAGTTGTTTTAAGTTTTTCATTCATCTTCGAAGAGGTTGTCCAGCATTCACTGCCATATTGAAGGACAGACATCACGTAGCAATCCGGTACTCTCTTCCTAGTTTCTAGCGAAATTGTCCTGTTTCTTAATACTTTACTCAACTTCTGGAATGCTTCCTTCGCAATGACAATTCGCCTTCGGATCTCTGTGTCGCACTTTCCATCTTCTGTTATAATGCTTCCCAGGTATTTTTGTACCTGCTTGATTCTGTTATCCCGGACCCATATTTGGCATTTTGGGCTGCCTTTTTTGCTGCCGACCATGCATTCAGTTTTCTTGCAGTTCATTTGTAGTCCTTTCTTGGTACTTTCTCCTGCTACTTTCTGTAAGAGGTTTTACTAACCAATAAAATAGTCCGATTCTCAGTTTCATTTGACTCATTCCTGATCTGTCTTTTTTTTAATCAAAATTCTACATTCGATAATCCGAACTTGCTTTTCTCTGTCGACATCGATTCTTAGTTTGTGAAATTTTTTACATAATACTCTTGCTTTGCTTTATTGCTGTTAAGCTGCCTTGCATATGTTGTTTGCTTGTCTTATATTCTTTTTTACCCTATTCTTTTCTTTCTCTTTGAAAATTTGTGTCAATTTTGTTTGTTGAGCAGTTCTATTAGTTATCTAAACTTATTTATATATGGAACTTTGTGTGTGTCTGTCTGTCTGTGTGTGTCCGTTACCTATAGACTCCGAAACGGCTGAAGCGATTTTCTTGAAAATTTACACAGTTGTACTATAAGCGTCTGCGAGTGTTCTTAGCTAGGTTTTGTGTCGAGGTACCCCCGATAAATATCGAAAATGATAATCGAAAAAAACCCGGTTATAGAAGGAGTGGTTCGATTTAAATCAAATTTGATATACTCATAGAAAAAGACATAAGAAACTATATTCATAAGTTTCAAGGTTGCAGTTCTTACAATAGTGCAGAAAATTGATAATATATATATATATATAAAAGGTAAGATGTTTATGTGTGTGTCTGTTTATCTGCCTGTATGTCTGTATTTTTCAACCCGTTTTTGCTTCGAGTTTGGCTCTAAGTAGGTATATTTGTAGTTCTTAGTCACTGGCATGATACCATTTACTCAGAGGACTTATTTAGCCTTCAAAATTCAGTTTACGACGAAAAAATTTATTTGATATCGATACCAGGAAATCAAAATTTGACTTACATCAAATTCATTTTTCTTTCAGTCTACGGTTTCGCTTTAACTGGAAACAACTATTGCTTTTTTTAGTCTTTCGTGCAAACGTCCAAAGAGTCTGAGCTCCAGGACCATGGATTAGTTTTAAAGCTTTCATTACACCCGAGCAACGCCGGGTTATACTGCTAGTTTTACATAAATAACCATGGCTACCTAATTCACATTATCTTTTGGTTAGACTAAGCGACTGGGATAAATATTTTCATTTAACGTCCGAATGAAACGGTGTACAACGATCAACAAACAGTGAGTTGCGTTGAGATTCTTTTCACTAATAGAGACATTTTGCAACTATTTGTTACCATTCATCGATTTTTCGATATTTACTAACATTCCGCAGATTATGACGTAAAAACGTTTCAGCGAAGACTCTCAAACTAGTTTTCATTAAAGTGAGTTTACCAATCAAAGCGCTTCTCCGGGATTGAAAAAAGTTAAAATTTGGTTGATTCAAGATCCGATAGATATGGAGGGTTAGGTTAAATAGACCAGTAGAGTTTCATAAATTGATCCCCTCTGTTATTCTTACTGTATGAGGTTTTGCCCTGCCATGTACGGGAACATTTTCCTGTTGACAAGTTCTAGGCGTTTTTGATACTATTTGCACTGTTCGAATTATTGTCCTCATCTTTACTGGCATTTTCACCACGGTTCGTTTGTTGTACGTTCTAGCCTTCTACGTTAAAATTTCCAACTGAACAGTTTATTTAGTCCACGAGGATTGTTCTAGTTTCACATGCCATGCCTTTTCCGGGTCTTACATTTCCACTTTTTAAATTCAACTCTCCATGTTTTTGTTCAACTGTACTGTAACCAGATATTGAACTCACAACTCTTTGAGTTAAATCACTGGATTACTTCAACCAACACTTTTATATACTGGATCATGTGTAAATAATGTAACTAGTTACAATACCTCATCTCAGAAATATTGAGAAGATTACATACAGTACTGTTAGGATGAATAAAAACATATTCCAAGGGAATTAAACCTTTTCTGTTCCAAAACAAAGTACCTCACTATTCACCTCTGAAAGTGGGTCCACGCGAGTCACTTCATCAACGCGACATTCAGACGTGAGACACACGACTCAACAGACCTGAAATATGGCCGTCAATGGTTAAGAACACATGTATATTCTCCTGCTCTAATGGTTGTGACACACAACCCGATAACTTGGGACCGATTCTGTATGTACCTATGTTGTAATGTTTCTCCGTGTAAAATAAATGTATACTTCCAGTCAACCGTAAGTAAATATCTACTTTTCTTTCGTTCCATTCATTTTCTCCACATGCTGCACACACGCGCACGCGCGCGCGCACGCACGCACACGCACGCACGCACACATATTCGTCCACGAATCATGAATCATACTGTAAATTTAAATTAAGGCATTTTAGTTATGAGACAAACACCCCGTTCATAAAAACTACTGTGCAAAAGTATTAGGACAAGAACTATTTTTATCTTTTATGAAGCATATTGACAGAAAATAATTTAATTAATGTAATTTTATTTGATTTACTCAACAAATACATTAACAAGAAAAAAATACTTGTTACAAAATAAATTTAATATTTAGTATAATAGCTTTTTGCTTTGATCACAGCCTTCATTTTGTCAGGCATTGACATCACAACCTTCTTTAATGTATCTAATGGTATCTCCTGCCAAGCAGCTTGTATTTGTTCCCAAAGTGTGTCTTGCGAAGTAACATTAGATTTATCAATTTTTTTATCCAAAATATCCCATAGATGTCTAATAGTGTAGTTTCAAAATAACTTGCTTAATAGAAAATAGGAAAAATTAAATATAACTTATTTTGGAAACATTTCTTTTACACCTAGTTTTAAATAATCACTATTTACTAGCAATTTACTTGGCTTTTCATCCTGTATTTGAATTTCAGGTTTTTTTTAGGAAAATCACCCCTGTCCTAATACTTTTGCACACTACTGGTGCTACAATATTTAGTTGTCCCTCCCACTAAGGGCAACATGTGACACATGGTTAGTTATAAGTGGGTTTTCTGGGCTATATGGCCCGGCCAAAAAATACCTGTCTATCGTTCCCAGTCGTGATTCTACCCTTCGGCAGAACTACGACTGGGTTAGTGCTCTCTGCCCGAGAGCAGAGAGCTGACAGTGTCAATAGTAGCACTGTATTTACTAGCCTTCCCACGCAAGGCCGGATGTGACACATGGTCATTTTAAAGTGGGTATTCCCGGCCATATAGCCGGGCCAAAAAAAATGTCTGTCTATTTTTACCGAGTCGTGGTTCTACCCTTCGGCGGAACCACGACTGGGTTTGTGCTCTCTGCTCGGAAGCAGAGAGCGCCCTCTACCCGAAGGTAGACAGCTGACAGTGTCAATAGTAGCACTGTATTTACTAGCCTTCCCACGCAAGGCCGGATGTGACACATGGTCATTTTAAAGTGGGTATTCCCGGCCATATAGCCGGGCCAAAAAAAATGTCTGTCTATTTTTACCGAGTCGTGGTTCTACCCTTCGGCGGAACCACGACTGGGTTTGTGCTCTCTGCTCGGAAGCAGAGAGCGCCCTCTACCCGAAGGTAGACAGCTGACAGTGTCAATAGTAGCACTACCATAATACTACCATTCACATCGTAATATAGCACTGGAAGAGTCCATGATGTAGGTAAGTATCGGTCTCACAACACCTCACTTCCAGCAGTTTTCCTCTGTTTTTTTTTTTGTTTTTGTTTTTTTAAAGGAGAGACGTGGAGCGTGTCAGGATCGAAATGTTCGAATATTACATCGATCGGTTCTTCGCAGACATTTTGTGGTGATTTCTCAGATTCATTCAAGAGGCATTTCCTGAGCTGACTCATATGGCATTTGTGGGTGTTTTTCGGTCGCTGGACAATATAGACCAGTTCGCCTATTCTCTGTTTGATGTTGCCTACTTCCCAGAATGTAATGTTGTTTTTGTAAGCCTTAAAAAGGACTTTGTCGCCAGGATGAAAGTATTTCTTAGGGGGCGAGACGGTTTTGTTGAACTTCGCTTGCCGTGGAATGAGTTTATCAAAAACGGACTTGATTTTTCTTGCGAACGTTGTTTCTACAGGCGATCGTCCCATAGGCGTGTTAGGATTAGGGGTTATCCTATACACCTGCAGAAACTGTTCTAATGCTCTATCCGTCGGTGTGCCTACTGCCTTTTTAGAGCTCTTTTTAGGGTGTCTACAAACCTCTCGGCCTGACCATTTGACCTGGAGTGATACTGAGGCGTCGTAATGTGGTTCACTTGATACGACTTGCAAAAATCTCTGAATTCCCTTGATGTGAATTTAGTGCCATTATCTGTCAATACACAATCTACCACGCCAAAACTCGCAAATAGCTCGTGTAAAAGTCCGATTGTGCAGTTGGTGGTTGGTTTTTTACATTGCAGGACCTCAGGCCATTTTGAGTGGCTATCCACAACAATAAGGTAGTTTAGGGGCCCTGCAAATTCCACATGAATTCTCTGCCATGGAAGGTTTTGTGTTTGACCATGGTTTTCACGTCGTGGTCGGAGATTTTGCTGCAGGCGCGCATCCCTTACAACATTCTGTCATGTCTGCTCTGTCTTTGTCCATACTTGGCCAATATACGTAGCAGCGCATGAGGCTTTTCGTACGGCTCTTCCCCGGATGCCCTATGTAAAAACCCTTGAGAATTTTTTTATTGTAGGCTATTTGGAATCACTACTCGGTCATTATACAGTAGAAGATCCTCACAGGGGGAGAAAACTTCAGGCACATTTAGGTCTTTGCTGCGAATTTTGTTTTTTATACTTTGGATGAATTCATCTTCTCGAGACTCCCTTTTTATGTCGGCCAAAGTAACTGGGAGCTCTCTAATTGTATTCACAATCATATTTTTGATTTTATAATTTGTTCTTAGTCTAGCAATTATGGAGTCTTCAAAAACCTCCGTATTCTTAGGAATGAGTCGCAATAAACTGTCCGCATAACAAATATTTTTAGATGTTAGAAACTCGATCTTAAAGTTATAATTCAAGAGAATCGTTCCCCAATTCACCGTATATACTGGTAGACCTTTCTTGGAACCAAAGATTGTTATTAGAGGTTTATGGTCCGTTTGCAGTATGAACCGTCTTCCATGTAGGTATTGATGGAACTTAGTGATGGTGAATATTATCCCTAGAGCCTCTTTCTCTATTTGGGAATATTGTTTCTGTGATGGTAGTAAAGATCTAGATGCGTATGCTATGGCTTTTCGCGAACCATCTGGCAGTTTATGGAGAATACAAGCACCGATGCCATATGGGCTTGCATCACTTGCGACTATGATGTCGAGATCAGGGTGAGGGAGAGATCCGAAGTAAGTGTTTTCTTGGTCTTCTCGAATACGTCTTGGCATTCAGGGGTTCATAATCATGCTTTATCCTTTTTTTAAGAGTTCGTTGAGAGGTCCTCTCAAATTCTGCATGTTTTAATGAAACCTTGGTAGAAGTTAGCAAGGCCGAGGAAGCTTTGTAACGATTGAACGTTAACTGGGGCCGGCGTGTTTCTGGTCGCATTAGCTCTTTATGGATCCGGCGGACGACCGTCTCTATTTATAATGTGACCTAGGTATTTGATCTCTGGTAAGAAAAAGTCACACTTTGCTTCCTTAACCTTAAGCCCGTATTCTTATAACTTCTCGAACACGTTTATTATATGGTTCTGATGCTCTACCGTCGTTTTACTGGTCATCGGTATATCATCCAAATAGGCTGTTGCGTAGTCAAGGTCGCCCAGCATGGCGTCTATGACCTACTGAAAGATTGCAGGCGCAAACTTGACCCCAAAGGCCAGTCTGTTATATTTGTAGACCTTTATGGGTGTTTATGCAGAGCAATTTGGAACTTTCTTCATCCACCTCTATCTGAAGGTATGCGTCTGAGAGGTCTATTTTGGAAAAGATTTTTCTGCCATTCAATTTGTGGAAGATTTCTTCAGGGCTTGGGAGGGGCTAATGGTGATCCTGCAAGGCATCGTTTAGCCTTATGGAAAAATCTGCGCATACTCGTATTTGGTTGGACTTCTTTTTCACATAGACCGTAGGTGCTGCCCATTCGTTATAATCTGTTTTTGATAAAATACCCGCTTGTTCGAGTTTATCTAATTCTTTGTTGATCTGCTCTAGAGCAGCAAAGGGGACATTCCGTTTCTTTTTGAAAACTGGTCTTGCACTGTCCTTCACCTTGAACTTAGCTTTTAATTTAGGACATTTCCCAAGACCGCCAGAAAAAAAAACCTAGGGAAATTGTTGTTCGGGTTCCTTTTTGAGATTTTCCGTTGTACTTTCCATTTCTCGGCAAAAAGTGCTCATTGGGCAATCCCATAGATTCACTTTTTCTATCCAATCCGTTCTGAATAGGTTATCCGAATTTTTTAGTACGTAGGCTTTCAGCTTTTTGGTAACCCCATTTAGTGTTACTGTAAGGATCACCTCGCCTAAGATGTTAATATTCTCGCCAGTTACGGATTTCGCTGTTTTATCTGTCTTTAATAGGGTCGGCTTGTTTAACTTTCGCCAAGTACGCCAGTTGATGATCGATAATCATGCTGGAATTTTATCGAATCATTGAAAATATCGACAGTCACAATTTTTTTAAATTCTTATCGACTATGTTGTTTGATTGGGCTTGCCTAAATTTACTTTAGTGTTTCCTAGTTTTGTTGCCGTACCAGCACTGAGTTAAGTTGTGACCATTTTTATTGCAATTTTTGTTTTCTTCTTGGATGGACAGAATTTCATCCAGTGCCATTTTCCACAATGGTAACATGGTCCGGGAGGTTTCTTTACCCTATTCGTGTTTTGTTTATTGCGGGATTTAGAACAGGAGATTTATCTTTTATTTTGCGGGGGAAAAGAGGTTGGGTTGCTTCTGGTTTTTCTAATCTGGGTCACACCTGATTCCTCTATCGTTTTTGAGTTACACTTGACAGAAATTACTCTTTGATAATCCTCTGCCAACTTTTGGAGAGTCGATCCCTGTTCGTTTTTTAGTTTGGTAAGTACCCAACGTCTGACCTCGGCATCTTCTACTGATACTAGACCTTGTGCGAATATCGTCGGCTCGGCTAGTTTGAAATCATTACAGAGCTTGTTTACCCACGCTGCAAACGTTAGAAAATCTTGCTGGTTGTTCTTGACTGTGTTCAGGCATTTCCAACGTTTGTGGAACAAGGTTATGTTAGGCCCGTATAGTTCCGAAAGGAGCTTAAGAGTCTCTGAAAAATTCAGGTCCGTAGTTTTCTTGGGTAATATGTAGTCTACGAACCTACTGTGTTCGATAGTTCCCAGTTTTCTTAATAACAGACGTACCTTTTTCTCACTAGGTCATTGTTCACAGTCTACGTTGAAAATATATTCATAGCGCCTGTGTAAAGCCTCTGGTATGTATTCGAATGTTTCAAATGAGTTGCAGATTGTACTCTTGGAAAATGTCGTATCTTTTTCAGAGTTTATAGGGTCGTTAAATGAATTTACAAGTAATTCTTTAAGTTGTTTTTGCTGTAGTTTTGTTTTCTGGTGTGTTAATTGTTGGAATTCTATTTGTTGTTTATGTAACTTCATAAACAATTGTTGCTGCCTTTCGTCTGATTTTTTGTTGGTAGAGTTGCTGTCTTTCTTTGCTTTTTTGTTGTTGAAGTTTCTGTTCTGTTTGTTGGTCCGACTGTAATTTGAGGAATCTTTCTTCCAATTTTTGCTGTCTTTCATCTGATTTCTGCTGGGGGTCCATCTGGACCTTTAACATTTGGATAATTATTTTTTGGAATTCTTCCATATTTAGATATAACAAAAATGACAGCGATTTTATATGTAGAATAAAGAGATGAATGATCACACAAAACAGAAAAAAATGACAGCAATTACTGTTGTTTGAAAACCCGTGTACCAAGGGGAGGGTACACAAGAAAATCTAAGATTTTTTTCTCCTTTGTAAAAAAAAAGAAAAATGGACAGACAATAAAATCAAGAAGAACTACCTACTGGTTTAGATCTTTCGAGATACCGTTGTTCTGTTAATTTCAATGTGACCATTTAAATTTTCTCTACACTTATTATTTTTTCCTCCAGCAAAAATTTCTTTGTAAGCGCTTAACAGTTCATTTGCATAAGTATTTGCAATTAAGCAGGGTTTTTTTTCTCTCTTTTCTTTCCTTCGCCGGGGGACTCTTGTAATTGTTGAGCAAAAAAGAATTTTTTTCTTTTTTTTTTTAGAAATGTGGGGAGAAGAATATCACTTAGACAGTAAAAAAAAATAAATAAATGCACTGTATTTTTTTCCTTCTTTTGGGAGAACTTCCTTTTTTTTAAGAAAAACTCACCTCGGTGAATTTGAGGGGGAGGTTAATTTTATGCACGAGATTTGTAGGAATTCAAATCAATTCCATAAAATTTTAAACACTGCTGAATTAGCAGCTTGGTGAATAGTTTTCAAACTTGTGCCAAACGTAGTACTTCGAGCGACCAGCGACTAACATCAACGAGTGAAAATCACTGATCAAGCGACCGCTTTTTTAAAAAATCCATTTTGGTCGTACACTACGAACTTCTAAATTAGAAGAAACTAAATGAGTATTCTATTTCATTTTGCTTTGACCTAAGTCAGGAATATTTTCTCATTGTTTTGTTACTGTGGTGTTGTATCAAACTGTTAATTCTTGTTGAAATGTACATTGCTTGAGTTCACCTCACGGTCAAACATTGGCTGTTTTGTACAACAAGTATTGCTTTTGACATGTTCAAGGAATTTCTCGCAGTCTCTGTACTAACTTGGATAAATTCAGGGATTGCGAAAATTACAATTATCTCCCTTTCTCGAATGTCTATCTCTTTCGGTCCTATATTTTTTTGTGTATCTATCTACTCTATTTCTACCTGGGTATATCGATAT
>JBBBDQ010001052.1:1082500-1267500 GCA_037127315.1 Ascarosepion bandense | reverse complement strand
CACAAGTTACGCCGAGTCGACGCGTAAATATAAATTAGTAATGGACGCTTCGTCCTCTTCACATGTATGATAATAATTTTACAGTTAATCCTAATTATTATTTTGTTAATTTTTTTTTTCATTACAATAGATCTGCGGAGCCAAGGAGCTTTGCGGCTTCCCGATCTTGAAAATAAGTGTATTTTTGTTTCCATTTTCCTTGAAACTTCCTACCAAACATTGAGCATGTAACAAGGGACTCACAGGGAAAAGGGGCAGAGAAAAACGGCGAGTAATCTTCTCAAAAAGTGAAAATTGGTGACAGAAGAGGGACTTGGAGGAGAACTAAAAAGATTGATTAATTTGTTTTCTACGGCTTATCAACCATTTGCTGGCTATTTAAAACAAGAATATATTTTCAGATGTTAAGAATTGTTTTTTTTTTTTTGGAGATAGTAATGATTACAAGTCTTACTATTTAATCCATAGTTGGGGGAGAATGTAATATAACAATCTGGGCCCACCCGAGGAAGCTGACGCAAGCGGGGGCGTTTCCGGTCGTTGAAAGGAACGGATGTTTGTTTGACCTTATTTCCGGCAGTAGCGGAAATGGCTACAAGAGGCAAGCAGAACAGGTGTCTCTGAGAATTACGTGGGCGAGGCAAAGCCGGAAGTCCCGGTTTGGAGATTATAAAAAGACCTCGGCGCACGGATTTCACCAGACAGAGAGCCAGACAGACCAGATAACAGGAGAGAGACACAGCAGATACTACGACTCTCCCGTCAACCCTTAGAAGCGCGCTCTCTCAACACTCTCTGTTCCCTAGGCTACACGGTTCACCGTCATTAATAAAAAATACAACTTATATTTTTATATATATGCGTGTTTGTTGTTTGTCGATATATAACAAGAAGAAGTGGGTTTATACTTTTTCCACGTGTATTTGTGCGTAAGTAAATATAACGAATCCAACAAGAATTAGAACTCATCTCTCCGATTAAAAGTTCCGAGCCACTATTCATTACGCAGTCACACATCCAAACACCTGTTATTCCCAAGCAGCCGCCTATCTACGTACTGACAAGGCACGTCGTTGCTTAACTTCGATGATCGTACAGGAGCTGGTGTTTCAGCGTGATGTGGCCATAACCCACACTAAAAAGAAAAACATTGCTACAATCTTCAAAGGAGGATTTTTTTGTGACGAGTCATGATCTGAAGGGACACGACACAGAAGTAAAAAGTAGGTAATTATACGCAGGGGTCGATACAAAAATAAAGCTGCTGATATTCGGCCAAATAATTCGTGGATTGATGACAATAGTTAAGTATTTCTGACAACACTTATGTCGTGGAAAGATGTCAGTAGTAACGAATCGATAATTCGAAGGGAAAGCTGAAGACATCATTATGAATGTCAATAAATGCAAGAATTAATCAATGGTTCACATCACAAGAGCAGATTTAAATTTGAATGAAATACACAAAATATAGAAACATCGATCGGTAAAAATCAATGTGGACTTTCAAATAATCAGGCTGATTTGAAATCATCTAATTCTTATCTACATATTCCCCACTTGTCCTTTGCTTACCAAACTAAGTTAAAAAAAATAGAAGGAAAGAAAGAAGTGAAACAAGAACCGATTAGAAAGAAATGAGGTTAGTAAGATTATATTGCGCCAAGTAAGCAGAGTATGCTTATCTGGACTCGATTATTGACCAATACCATCAATGTGAAACTAAACCTTCTTTCCCGTTCTCCTAAGTTCATTACCAACAGAAATAACATAATTTTTCATTTATAGTTTATTTTGCCAGTGAAGGCAATAAAGCTACTAAGACGCAACAGGGTTATTAAGTGTCAAGGAATGTGAGAGAAAGATAAACAATTGAAGAGAGAAGACAATAAAAGAAAACCGGAATTAAGGAAACGAAAAGATAACGATTTAAATGTTTGAAAATCAACGTTGACAGAAAAGCAAGAAGCGAGAAAAGCTTTCACAAATGAGAAGTGTGAGCGAAGAAACTTTTAGGAGTGATTGTCTGGTTATTTCTAGCAATTTCAATTGTAAAATTATGTAACCTAACTACCAATCTAGTACTGTGCTTAAATACGTTGTATCAAAGAGGAAAGCCCATCACAAAAAATATGAAAATATTTATAGAAAAGACACAGGAAAGCTACATAACGGCAATGAAAAAATGACTGAATCCGAAATGTCAGATCAAACCCGATAATATTGCAGATACTTATTTGGATTTCATCAACAACCACTAAATATAGCAGAAACATTAAATCTCACTTGACAGTGCGTGAACGAATGATAGACTTATTAATGTATAAGATAGGCTTTGGTGAAAAAAAAAACGCCTAGCACAGCACAGTGAGCTACTTTTCCTAGAAGCTGACTTAACAATTGATTCAATACAATCTTTCCGGCTCATGTCAGTAAAAAACGTTAGCCCGAGAACATTTTAATGACGCAATAATAGACTAAACTATCGCCCGGTTCACACTCCACCCACATTTATTGAACAGGTGAAGAGGCTCATCCCTTGTTTCCTGTTTAGGATGTGGTTTCCGGCTTTCTCTTTTCCATTCTTTTTACACTTACGTAGCCCCCTGCGCATCAGTGGCGTTACCGCCTTGCTTGGGGTGATATGGTTAAAAAAAAAATAAATAACAGTGTCCTCAGATGGTCCATATAGTTTTTGGTATCAGTCTTGATAATCCATCAGCCTCGCCTAATTTTTTGGACGCTTGGTATCTTATCGTAAAGTCGTAATTTAATAAGACAGTGCCCCAGCGTTATTCGTTGTATGCGTAGGAATTCTTTTTTTTTCGAAATTTTAGAGGTCTGCAGTCTGCCTGCAACCGAAAACTCCCCTCAGTATATAAGTTTGTGATATTTTTACTGCAAATATATTGCTCTTTTTCTATCAAACACTATTTTTTCTGCTGGCAAGAGCAAAAAAGAAACATGTGCGACAGTTTTCATATTACCATCTTACTTATAAACATTACTGCTCTTATTCTATAATCAGTCAGTCAGTTAAGTGCCATACGTGATACACGCTTGGGCGATCATGTCTTGAAAGAGACATGACTGACTGGGCAGAAGACTATCCCGCAGTAGATTGCCATTGCTTTCTGCGGTAGACTGGTTGCCAACCAAGGCTACAGAACCCAATCTGTCCTGTTATTTAACCCATAACTGGAGGGAAGAGACGGATTAATACCTTTCCCAAGGGTATTTGCGCGTAAGTGAATGCATAGAATACGACTAGAATTCGAACTCGGCTCCCAGGTTTCTCGTTCCGAGCCGATATCCACTGCACCACAACGCACATTCCTATAATTATCTATTCTATAATCATTATCATGTGAAGCCACTACGATTCCTGTTTTTTTTTTTTTTGGGGCGCTAACGATAAATCTGACATTAGAACACTTCTGACACTTATCAGTTCTGTTCCACTTTAGGCCTTTTTTAAATAGATGTCACAGTGAAGCTCTCAAATTCTGCATAACAGGTACATAAATTTGCTAGTAGTTTGCTAGTCTCAGAAAATCTTGTAACTGAGTAACATTTGCTGGGGGAAGAATTTTCTTAACTGCATTTGCTCGCAAAGGATCTCATTGACAAACATATTTGTCAATGATATATCCTTGTGTTCAGGTCAAACCTATAATTTTCAAGGTAGATACGCAGGTCCTACTTACTT
Source organism: Ascarosepion bandense (assembly GCA_037127315.1). Taxonomy (NCBI): domain Eukaryota; kingdom Metazoa; phylum Mollusca; class Cephalopoda; order Sepiida; family Sepiidae; genus Ascarosepion; species Ascarosepion bandense. The sequence continues at coordinate 1,263,791 of JBBBDQ010001052.1, read as the reverse complement.
TGAACGTTGGCATCACATATTTCTTCCTCTCTACTTTGCTGTGTGTCGGGTTAAACTGACATAAATAAATATTATTCTCTCTTTTTGGGCACCACGATCCATCAGAATGTAGGCGATAATGGCACTCCAGAATTTATTTTGCCTTCTTGAAAGAAAAAGATTACATTGGAAACATAATAAAGATTACTGGACTGTTTGCGATATCTGTCTCCCTATATGGCAGCGAATGTTGTGTTATTTCTTCAAAGATAAAGCAGAAACTTGAAGCAACAGAAATGTGGTTCTACGGGAGGATTCTGAGAATGCCATGGACCAAGCATTGAGCAACGACAGGGTTTTAGAGGGGGACGCGAACGAAAAGAAAAATTATATTTAGTAATCATGAAGAGACAACTGAGGTTTGTGGGACATATAATGAGGAAGGCGGGCTTGGAGAATCTAATACCCACAGTACGAATATAGGGGAAAGATAAATAGGGTAAAGCAACGTTAGACATACTTGATGGGTTTGAGCAAGGGAATGGGGGAGAAGAGTTTGGGTGAGATACCAAGATAAAAATTGTTATGAGTGACATGGGAACAACAAGGCTTAGGAGAGGATGCATAAAAAAGGAAACATATTTAAAATCACGAAGAGAGAGCTGAGGTTTCTAGGACACGTAGTGAGGAAAGATGGATTGGCGAATCTAATACTCACTGGGCGGATAGAGGGAAAACGAGACAGAGGAAACGCGTGACATACTTGATTGGCTTGAGCAAGTGGATGACGGAGCTGGGTTTGGGCAAGATAAAAAGAGTGTTAAGAGTGACAATGGCTATGGAGTAAATAGAGATCCATAATCGCCTACGTCCTGAAAGGACACTGCGCATAAAGAAGAAGAAGAAGAATGTCTGCTGTGTACAGACATGATTGATCTTGAGAAAGATATTTGAATGTTTTCCGTGTTTCTGTCTCCGCGATTTTTAATTCAACGTTGAATTCCTCCTAGACCGATTCTTAACCAAGACTAGAGACTCATCTGCTCTACTATTTATCCCATAGCTAGGGGTTGTCATACTTTTCCCTATAAACAAATAGTTTGAACTCGATTTGTTGGTTTTATTTTCCGCGCTAAAACACGGTACTGAATCGCATAGAGATGAAACTTCACATTGCTACACAAAACGCAGAGGCAGTAACTTTATCCCAACCGATAAAAAGAAACATTCTTCTAAATATGTTCTTAAATTCTTAGAATATTGCTGACATACATATTTCGGTGTCCCTGCTATTTATCTTGAACACTTTCATTAAATCCAAAGAGGAATCAGCAATATTATTGGTCCTGATCTAACGCCTCGGCTTCAGTCAGTTTCCCATAACCGTGAAATTACCTTTATGTGTCTTTTCTACAAATACTATCTTGGTAATTGTTCAGATGCACTGCTCGCTTTGATACCTAGACTTTTTTAAAATGTAAGAGCAGTACTAGACTGACGAATGTGCATGGTGGTGCAGGATGTGCATTGTAGTGCAGTGGATATCGAATCGGAACGACAAATCAGGGTGCCGAGTTCGATTCCAGTTGAATTTCTTGCATTCGCTTACGCACAAATACCCTTAGGAAAAGTATTAATCCGTCTCTTCCCTCCAGTTATGGGTTAAATAACAGAACAGATTGGACTCTATAGTCTTGGCTAGCAACCAGTCTACCGTAAAAAGCAATGACAACCTACTGCGGGATAATCTTCTGCCCAGTCAGTCTTGTCTCTTTCGAGACATGATCGCCCAAAGCGTGTATCGCGTATGGCACTTTACTGACTGACTAGATTGACCTCGAGATCTCATCAGTTTAGAGCTGAAGTGGCTAAATGACACAGTAAATTCTATGCTAACAATATCTCTTCTCGCTCTGTTTTGCTTGTGGAACTCTCTTCTGGCTCCATGCTTTCTAGCCAACTTTAATGTGAAACAATTTAAATGCAGTATCAATTGCTATCTGCTATCCTTATAACTCTTAAATCTTCGTGGTCATTATTCTCGTTTCATTTCCTAATTCTTACACATCCTGTAAACCCCCTGGCGTCTTAGAGGCTTTGTTGCCTTGTATGTGATGATACTGATTAAAACAACCAAAATATGTATATATAATCCCCAAGTTCGTGAGATAAAATATATTTCGTAGCGGGATTTTAATAAGACGTTTGCACTGTGTATACTCGACGTAAAGTAACGACAAAAGAATTAAGTTTATTAACAATGAAGAAATTACGTTTAAAAATAAATGCATGATTTGAATTGTTATGTACTTATTGAAGTACTTACTAATATTATGCAAATAAGTATATATATATGTGTGTGTGTGTGTGTGTGTGTGTGTGTGTGTGTGTGTGTGTGTGTGTGTGTGTGTGTGTGTGTGGTGCAGTGTATATTAGCTCGGAACGAGAAATCAGAGAGCCGCGTTCGGATTCCGGTTGAATTCATTGCATTCGCTTACGCACAAATGCCTTTGGGAAACGTACTAATCCGTCTCTTATCTCCAGCTATGGGTTAAATAGCAAAACAGATTGAGTTCTATAGCCTTGGTTGGCAACAACCAGTCTACATCAGAAAGAAATGCCAACCTATACGAGAAACTCTTCTGCCTAGTCAGTTATCGATCGACAGAAGTATGATTGCCCCACTGTGTATCACACAGGACACTTAACTAACTGAATCCTGCGTTCGGTACACATTCACACGGTATAAACTAGAGTCGTTCTTTGATATATGAGAATAAAATGGAATGTATTTCTGCTTCTTTGTTGAATTTTTTAAATTAAGTTTATTAAAAATGAATGTATGGTTTGCATTGTTATGTAGTTATTGAAGTACTTATTAATATCTATCTAAACTTATTTATAAATGGAACTTCGTCTCTGTGTGTGTGTGTGTGTGTGTCTGTGTGTGTGTGTCTGTGTGTGTGTGTGTGTGTGTGCGTGTGTATCCGTCACCTATAGACTCCGAAACGACTGAACCGATTTTCTTGAAAATTTACACAGTTGTACTGTAAGCGTCTGCGAGTGTTCTTAGCTAGGTTTTGTGTCGAGATATCCCCGATAAATTGATAATCAAAAAAATCGGGTTATAGAAGGAGTAGTCCGATTTTAATTAAATTTGATACACTCATAGACAAAGACATAAGAAACGATATTCAGAAGTTTCAAGGTTTCAGTTCTTACAATAGTGCAGAAAATCGATAATATATATATATATATATATATATATATATATATATATATATATATAAGGCAAGATATTTGTGTGTGTGTGTGTGTGTGTGTGTTTATATGTCTGTATGTCCTTTATACAAATCCACAATTTTTATCCGATTCTCACCAAACTTCACACAAATATTCTTTAGGCTGAGTCTGAGCTCAAGGACCATGGATTAGTTTTAAAGCTTTCATTACACCCGAGCAACGCCGGGCTATACTGCTAGTTATATATATATATAAGCTTAGAAGAAAACCAATAAATAATTATCCAAATGTTGGAGAATTTTTGTCTTTATTTTCAACTGAAATTAAAGCAAAAATACGACGTTTAGAACGGCTCATGATTAAACATAATAGACATTCATTGTCTCTTATATTTAATAGCATATGTCTAGAAATATATATATATATATATATATATATATATATATATATATATATATATAGGAAAAACTACTAAAAAGTTGTAAGTTTAAAAATGTATTTTTTTGACAGTATTTGTTTATTTCTATTATTATATTGATATTTCAGACCGTCCTCGGTCCTTCATCAGAAACAAATTATTTTAAAATTTAAATTAGAAACGTATTTCGCGAGAGCGTTCGTGGGGAGGTTGTTTACATCACGTGACGCAGAAAGCGACAGATTTTTTTAAAAATACTTGTAAACGTAAACCTATCTTTAATAATACTTATAAATTTTGTTTTAGAGAAAATCTTTTTAATTGTATCTAAAAATATTTAACCATTGAACTATTTATAAAGATTCAAAACACCTAAATCCCTATTTAACCCTAGCCTGTGTGTATTTAATTTTAAAATCCAGTATTTTTTTTCTTTCTGCGTGAGTGTGTATATATATATATATATATATATATATATATATATATATATATATATATATAATACTGTTAAATATAAGCGACAATGAATGTCTATTGTTTAATCATGAGCCGTTCTAAACGTCGTACTTTGGTTTTAATTTCAGTTGAAAATAAAGACAAAAATAAAGACAAAAACGTTGGTTCTAAGCTTTCGGCTCATATGAGCCATCTTCAGAGAGGTCACCAAGACCGTAACACAATAACATCCACCATCACCGACGATTTTATTTTGTATTGACATAAAACTCCGCTAGGCAACGGCAATAGTTACCAAAAATAACAAACGCAGTTCGCAAATTTGCAATGCAGTTCTATGACGTCACACCGCGTGACAGCGTGAAATGGCAACAGAACCATGTATTCATATGCAATGTAATGTGTTATGGCCAGATTTAAATTAAGTGTGGGTTGTTTGGATTTAATGTACTAGCGGAGTTTTAAACATAATAGGCATTCATTGTCTCTTATATTTAACAGTATATGTTTAGAAAATTATTTGCTGCCTCTATACACTAAATATATATATATATATGTGTGTGTGTGTGTGTGTGTGTGTGTGTGTGTGTGTGTGTGTGTGTGTGTGTGTGTGTGTGTGTGTGTGTGTGTTGAATTTAAGAGCAATTCTCGACTGGCATCGAGATCTCATTAATTTATAGTTGAGCTGGCTTGATATACCCGTAAATTCTATGCTAACGGTTTCTTTTTTCGTACTTATCTCTTGCGGAACTCCCTTCCGGCTCCATGTTTTCCAACCAACGTTAATCTGAAATTAGATGTAATGTCAATCGCTATCTACTGTCCTCCTGATTACTCTTTCCACTACCCGCTCGTTATTATTTTTGTTCTTAATTCTTCCACGCTATGTAACCCCTTGTATCTTAGTAGCTTTACTGTCTTGTATGGGGTGATATCGATTTCAATTCACCTGCTGCGTATATCATGGACCGAGCATGTGAGCAATGACGAGGTTTTGGAAATGATAGAAACGAAAAGGAAATTAATACTGAGCATCAGGAAGAGAAAACTAAATTTCCTGGGACGTGCAATAAGGAAGGAGGGCTCGGAGAACCTGTTACTAACAGGCCAGATAGAGGTAAAAAAGACAGGGGAAAGCAGTGGATAACATATTCGAAGGACCTTATCAAGTGGATGACGGAACGAGGGTTTGATGGTGTAACAAGAGAAAGCATGCTAAGAGCCACCAGGGACAGGGAGATGTGAAAACCATGATCGCATACGTCCTGAAAGGACATGACACATAGAAGAAGAATGTGGTATAAAATGGGGGATTAATTCTATATTATAATCAATATATAAACTGATCCCTCATTTTGTGGCCTGATAGTTTCTATACATTTATATCGAAAGCCATGATCGCCTAAGTCCTAAAAGGATAGGGCACATAGAAGAAGAAGAAGAAGAAGAAGAAGAAGAAGAAGAAGAAGACAATTCAACTAGTTTAAGACTTAAGACAGTGGATTACGATTAAAATAATAATAACGAGAACGATGAACGATATGAATGAAAGAAGATATGGCATATATGATCGGATAGGAGCTAAAGTGTACATAGAACAGCGCAAGTAATCTCATCAAATTAAGAAAAGAGAAATATGCACTAGTTCAAACCTTTATAGCTAAGTTTTGCAATGCGTCCTCAAATCAACATCATGATCTCCGTGTTCCATTTGTAATGAGGAAGTTCCACCTTTTTTTTAAGAATTGCTACTTTATAGAATAAACTCCTATATCATTTTTTGGATCTAGTCAGAGACTTTCTAAAGCAGTGTTAGTTTTTCTTGTTCATATCTTCGCCTTGAAGGCCTTCCATGCCATATATAGGATGGCGAATTATCCTCTTCCCTTTTGTATTCCATTTGTAATGAGGAAGTTCCATTCGAACAGCGTTTTGAGATCCGATCGTCGAGGGAATGTTTCACCAATCAGTAGAATCTTAACCACATTATTATCTCTCTTACATATCATCATAATCTACAATTTCTGCGTCCATAAAACGAAGCCGTTCAGTGAGAATGTACCTTAAGGGGCTCTTTGAACCTTTTCTTTGGAAGGAAAGCGTAAAAAGTCACGTTTATTTAAAGTTCAGTCGTCCTTATATATAAGTTTAAAATGGACAATATATTTTGGAAAAAGATAGAATAGTGAATAATGTCCCGATGTTGCCACTGTGGGAGAAGTGTTGTAGGACTGAAAAGGTTGTATAAAGAATTTGGAACTCTGTGTGGGGAGAGAAGATTGAATCGCTTCAGCCCAAATATGGCAGCAATACTCGATTTTGAATCTGATCTGATTCTTGTAAAGATAGATCATTTTAGATAGTATCAGGTACTTTATAGAGTATATATGAATGGATCGCATATATGAGCGCCACTAAAGGTCTGAATTAAACTTCAGTCCATTCGGACCTTCATGGAGAGAAGTATCATCGTCACACGTGAGAATTAAGAGTCAGTTCGCTGATTATGAAAAGTTACCAGTTTGATTTTGGAGGTATTTAAGTTGTAAGTCAGTTTTTCCCCTAATCGGCTGTTACAACTCGTTCAAGAGAGAGAGAGAGAGAGAGAGAGAGATTAGCTACCAGTCTACAAAAGTATTTTACAACGGAGAGTCTCTAATGTGATCGATACCAACTTGGCAGATAGCCTGCAGTCACTCTCTCACCGGCGTGAAGTGGCTTCCCTGTGTCTCTTCTATAAATACTTTCACGGTTTCTGCTCCGATGAACTTAGATCACTGGTGCCCCCTAGGTACGAATTTGCACGAGAGGCTAGATTAGCAACTAGGTCCCACCGTTTTACAGTGAAACCGATAAAATGTAACCGCAGTTTCTACTCCAACAGCTTCTTTTCTCGCACTGCCCTCCTGTGGAATTCCCTTCCACACACTTGCTTCCCCGACAGCTACAATCTCCAGGAGTTTAAATGTAAGGTCAATAGACACCTCCTAACACACTAACTCGCATCCATTCTCTCAAACACTCTTCCCATTTGCCCAAAACCTCATCCTCGGTATCCTTACCCGTCTATCACCCTCCTTCTGACATTTCCTATATCTAACCGCTCTTTCTCGTCACCTTCCCCTATGTAACCTCCTGCGCAATAGTGGCAGTGGAATACATTACTTGGGGTGAAATGGTTAAAAAAATGTTAAAATAATTTTTCCGATAACTTTTCTTTTTTTTATTTTAATGAGGGGATCATAGCTCTCCACTACTTTTTATGTTATTTGTGAATCACCATTACTTCCTGAGAAATAGAGCGGAGTGCTTTACCGTTACTTACTTCACAGTTTCAAATTCAGATTTGTCTTTCTCCTAAACTAGCTGTCGCCCAGGGCTAGAGAGTTGAAACTACTCAGCTGTTTGAAATCTAGCTGTAGAAATTGAACTATAGATATTTTCGCCAAAAGACTGTGAATTTATTTAGTTTTCATTTCGTATATACGGTGCGAGGAATGAGTTCTGTTCGAAATTACGCAAAACTAAAAATATCATTTTAACAGATATATTTGCCAAATTACACAAAAATATCTTAAAATACTGAAGGGTAAATTCATTCAATAAAATTGCCATTGGCTTCAGTAGACGTCTTCAGAATTTCTTGGAACTGTTCTGGGCGGTTTTCTTTTTTAACTTGGTGAATGCTGCCATACTCCTTGCCTTCAGTTCATCTTTGGTGTTGCAAAGAATTTTGTTAGTATTTCCCACAAATAATAATCAAGAAGTTTGTAGTCTGGGGAGTTAGGTGGCCAGATGTAAGGGATTATGTGGTCGCAGAATTTATCTGACAACTATGACTGGGTTCCCTTGCTTGTATAGCATGGTAAAGGGTTCTTTTGACAGACATAGAGTCTTCCAGAAGCCCGCCTCTTAGCGCAGGGCACCACTACATCCTCAAGACACGATGTAGGCGCCTATGTTGAGTTTGAGGCCCTGTAAAAAAAATGACTGAAAAAATAACATCGAATCATTAATAATCAATCCAAACACCTTCGTAATCAGCATTAGGCTCTTCCAACTCTTTGCGAATCCACTGCACGTCCTCAGATTGACACCCAAACGCCCTGAAATGTTCGTATTCGAGATACCGGCGCGAATGCCAAGCAGTACAATATGCTGTTTGACAAAATAAAAAAACAAACAACGCGTACGCGCAAAATTAAGAATATACAATGGTGACAATTTACCATTCAATAGACCTTGGGTTAATTTGTTTGATTTTTACGGTATATCAACCTTAATGAGTTATTTAGTGCGGACATGACTTTTATTATAGGTTTGTATGAATAGAGTATATATTATTTGTAAGAAAGCTACATCTCCCTGTATATCCTGTCTACATCTCCCTGTATATCTTGTTCTTTTCCTTTCTCTCTACCTTCGCAACTGTCTTCACACCTGTGTACCCATCCTTCTCTTAACCTTTCTCTGGCACCCTTGTAATTGGTTCGTCTTTTTCTTCACTCTCCTCCTGTCTAAATTTTTACTCTTATGTAGCCCCCAAACATCACTTTGCTTGGGGTGATACGGTTAAAAAAATACTTTGTAGATCAGGTTTCATTTATATATTTATGTAAAGAGGGTTTTTGTAGAAATGACACTCGACAAAAACCCTCCTTGCAAAAATGCAATCTATTACTGGTAATATATTTTAATGTATTACTGATAATATTTTTTCCGAAAAGAATTGTTGCTATTTTTACTATAACAATCTATTTTCATACAAGCTTGAAATTCAGTGTATGTTATTTCACCGAAGTGTAAACAAATTTGTTTTTCATAGCGTTAAACGTCTTGGATTTCGTGCCAATGAAAGTGTATTTGCGGGGAATTTTACTGCACTACTTTATTCAAAAGAAATCTTCACCTGAAGCGAATAGAGTTCTTGCTGAGACGTACGGCGACCATGCTCTGTCGGAAACAACATTCACAGATTGGTTTAGACGTCTTCAAAAATAATGATTCTGATGCTGAAGATAAAGAACGCTCTGGCGCACCATTGGATCCCGTATGAGTTGAAGCCGAGAGACGCCGAACAGCGTTTTGGCACGTGTGAACAGCTGCTTCAACGGCAGAAAAGATTTTTGCATCGTGTCGGGACCGGCGATGAAAAGTGGATACACTACGATAACCCTAAGCGTAGAAGATCATCGGTTAAGCCCGGGCAGGCATCAATATCGGTGACAACTCCGAATATCCATGATTCGATGCTTCTGCTCTGCATTTGGATGGATCAGCTGGGTATAACTTATTATGAGCTGCCCAAATCAATCACAACCATCACAGCAGATCGCTATCGACTACAAATGATGCTTTTTAGACGAGCATTGATGAAAAAACGGTCGGTATACAAGCAAAGACACGACAGATAACTTTGTAACATGACAACGCTAGGCCACTTGCTGCAAAACAGGTGAAAACCTACTTGGAAACGCTTAAATGGGAAGTCTTAATCCACTCACCGTATTCACCAGACATTTTCACTTGTTCTGATCGATTGCATATGACCTGGCTGAGCAGCAATTCTATTCTTATGAAGATGCCAAAAAATGAGTCGACTCATGATTAACCTCAAAAGACGTGTCGTTTTTCCAACGTGGAATTCAAATGCTGCCAGAAAGATGGGGAAAGTGGTTGCTAGCGATTGACAATACTTTCAGTGACATGTTTCTTATTAATTTTTGTAAATAAAATATTACTTTACATGAAAAATCACCAAGAACTTGTTCAAGGTCCTAAACGTAATACTCGGGACGCTTAATTGAGTCTAAATGCTTTGATGAATTATATATTGTGATAGGGAATATATATTTATATTTATGATATAAATTGTTGTACAGACATGCGAGGTCGGCCAAAGGTCAGAACATTATTTTTCGCCTTTTTATTATTGTTGTAGGAAATGGGTAAATGACTGTCGTTATCTTGTCGTTATCTTGCTGGCATTGACTAAAGTAAGGAATTGGGTTTACTTGATACTCAAGACATTTTTTGCGAATATTTTGTCTGTAATTTGGTTCTTTGCTTTAAGATCGTTTTTCAAATTCTTAATTCCTAACCCCTTCAAAACCAAAAGTTTACCTCGTTAGACGCTTTAACAGTGTTTAAGCGTCCGCTCTTCTTTTTCCCCTTTTTATTCTTTCTTTACTTCTCAGTTGAAATCTCTAAAAATGATGTCTGGAAAATTACAAAGGAAAAAATTTATATCATGTATCAACCGGTACATTGACAACTCATTAGACGGAACAAAAACGAACAATAAAAAAAATGAGTTTTTCCAAAAGACAACGCGAAGTGCATTTCGATTCTAAATCTACAAAAGAAATCATATCAAATGAGAACAGAGCGAGCTAAATGATTTTCAATTGCTGAGAAATTTCTCTCGAATTATGAACTGGAGAGTTGCAGACAACTATGCTTAGACGCTCAGGATTACAATTTCTTTCTCTGGTTTGGATGGTCTCTTCACGTTCTATCGTTTTACTTAGTGTTACCGCTTAAGAGTACATAAAAAATCGACCGCTCACGTCGTCGAGCCTAATAATTAAGAAGATAATTTCTATTAGTAGTCTAGTGTTAAACCATCATCATTTATCCATCACACCCAGATGGTCCATAGATGGTTGCTGTTTCTGTAACAAACTGTTTTTTACGGGGCATAGTTGTTAGCCTTGCACCCAACCCCCAAACCTGGAGGACCGGTGGACTATTCTTCGTCCGTACATCTACAGCACCTATTATCCCCAAATGGTCACCCATTTAAGTACTAACCAGGTTCGATGTTGCTTAACTTCGGTGATCTGACGGGAAACGGTGTATTCAACAAGATACATCCGTAGACTAGTGCTAAATACAAGGTTCTAATTTATAGAATTTAAATTTTGTGATGTATTTCTGGCATAGATTTGAAAGACAGAGAGAAAATAAAAAATTAAACGTGAAACTAATTTTTTCTGAGAAAATATATATAAATATTTGTGTATTTACATTGTTCGAACTGTTGTCATTATCTTTTTTTGTCATATTCCCGACGTTTCGGCCGTTCTTCTTCAGGTGATTTAAATTTCGAACCGAACCCTTTATTTCGATCACAGGGATATATTGTTCTTGTTACATGATCCATGCCACTTACAAATATCTTAGTTATCTCCCTTTAACTCAATTCTCTAAGTTATTTGCTCACCACTGCTGCAGCCAACTACTGAACTCACAACACTAAGGGTCAAGTAACTGAAACTAATCAACACTTTTATCCACTGGGTTCTCGAGGACATATGGCCCAATGGATAAAAAAGTTGGTATGGCTCATAGAACGAAAACAATATACCACAGTGAAAGGGTTCAGTTGGAAATTGCAATCACCTGAAGAAAGTCGTAGCATACACTGATCGAAACATCGTGAATATGATTATAAACATGAGGACAACAGTCCGAACACTCTAAATAATGTAAATACTCCCTCATCTCAGAAGTATGGATAAATATATTTTTCTATAAAATTATATATTATCTCATAAAAAACATTATTTTACGAGCATTTATTTTATGAATCAATGGCACTTTTTTTTCTTCATTTGCCTTTTTAATGCTGACATGATTTTCTTAACAGTATATCTAAACTTATTTATAAATGGATCTTTGTCTGTGTGTGTATGTGTGTGTCTCTGTGTGTGTGTGTGTGTGTGTGTGTGTGTGTGTGTCCCCGTTACCTATAGACTCAGAAACGGCTGAACCGATTTCCTTGAAAATTCACGCAGTTGTGTTATAAGCGTCTGCGAGTGGTCTTAGCTAGGTTTTGTGTCGAGGTACCCCAAATAAATATCGAAAATCGATAATCGAAAAAATCGGGTTATAGAAGGAGTGGTCGGATTTTAATCAAATTTGATACACTCATAGACAAAGACATAAGAGACGATATTCAGAGGTTTAAAGGTTGCAGTTCTTACAATAGTGCAGAAAATCAATAATATATATATATATATATATATATATATATATATATATATATGTATGTATATTAAAGGCAAGATACCGGGTCTGATCAAAATCAGTTTTTCAGCCCTTTTATTTTAGTTTTTGCTTCGGATTTGGCTCTAAGAAGGTATAATTTTAGTTCTTAGCCTCAGCAATGATACCATTTACTCAGAGGACTTATTTAGCCTTCAAAATTCAGTTTACGACGAAAAAAGATTATTTGATATCGATACCAGGAAATCAAAATTTGACTTACATGCGAAATCGGAGAACCGATTTAGAATTATACGTCGTTACACTCAAATACCATTGAGAAATTTATGATTCTATTTCTTCTGCATAGAATTGATTGAAAATCAGTCTTAGAGAACAACAACTGATTTCAAACCAGCCTGGAAAGTGTTGGGCTCCATCAAGCTACCTTGCACAACGCACAACATGCTGCAGTAATTCTATGGCTCCAATGGCTTATAGGAATAGTGACCCGACAATGTTTAAAAACCTGATCATGGGGTGAACAAGAAAGTAACCCCCCGCCTCACACACTACTATTTTTAAGATATGTCTATGTTTCTGAGATAAGGTATTGTACCGGTTTACATTGTTCAGACTGTTGTTCTCGTATTTATTTTCATATTCACGACATTTCAGTCGTTGTACACACCGGCCTTCTTCAGGTAATATATGTTTAAATTTTTAACCGAAGCCTTTATTTAGACGACTACGGGAGATTATTTAGTTCCACTTGCCTTGTCTTTTCTGGGTATCTCAGGCCCAAAGAATAAATGTGTTGGTTGAAATAATCAAGTGACTTGACCCAAAGAGTTGTGAGTTCAATACCTGACCACAGCAGAGGTGAACAAAAACTTGAAAAAATAACTGAAGCTGAGATATCTAACAAAAAAGCGGGTAGAGAGGGCATTCTACCTGGAACTAGAACAAAGTTGACTTAATAAAGTGCTCAGTCCAAAATTTCAACGTATATCACCGGAAGAAAGCCGTTGCGTACAACAGCCAAAACGTTGTGAAAACGATAATAAAGATGAGGACAGCAGTGTCAACGATGTAAATACTGTAAATAATATAATTAAGTTGCTAATTAGACAATGGAGTTGATATCGGCTCGGAATGAAAAATCGGCAAGCCAAGTTCGAATTCGAATTGAATTCGTTGCATTCACTTACACGCAAATACCCTTGGGAAAAAGTATTAATCTGTCTATTTCTTCCAGTTATGGATTAAATGGATGTGCGTTGTGGTCCAGTGGATATCGGCTCGGAACGAGAAACCGGAGAGCCGTGTTCGAATTCCAGTTGAATCCATTGTATTCACTTACGCGCAAATACCCTTGGGAAAGGTATTAATCCGTCTCTTCCTTCCAGTTATGGGTTAAATAGCAGGACAGATTGAGTTATATAGCCTTGATCGGCAACCAGTCTACCGCAGAAAGCAATGGCAAACTACTGCGGGATAATCTTCTGCCCAGTCAGAAGACATGATCGACACATGATCGGCCAAGCGTGTATCACGTATGGCACTTAACTGACTGATGGATTAAATAACACGAAAGTAATGGCAACCTGTGGGATAATCTGCTGTCCAGTCAGTCGTGTCTCTTTCAAGACATGATCGCCCAAGCGTGTATCACGTGTAGCACTTAAACTGACTAAACTGACTGAATTGGACAATACATTCTTCAAGTATTTATTCTTAAATTTACAACATTATCTCCATTAATCCATTTAGAAATCTATAACCGTATATACGTATATGTCTATCTATTACACTATCTAAAACAAATCCCTATGTCACTTCAAGGCGTCAGTGAATTCCGTTTCGTTATTAACACCGTAGAAAATTGCTTACCAAAGATTGTGGAACGGTTTGATGTTGGTATCTCCCCGATTTATAATTCAAAGTGTTCCTTCTTTTGCACGTGTTGCCATGCAAGGCAAAAAATCCCAAATCTACCGTTCTATTTAATAAATCAGATGATTAATTGGTGTTTTTACCGTGCCGTTTGTGCAAAAGCAAAAAAGAATAAACGGATTAGGTCAGGGACTGAACACGAATTGCCGATTCCACGCCGATACCTGACACATCCGAGCAATCAACGCTATGCTCTTTGAATAACAACAACTGACCTTTCATCTTTGTCGGCGTTATTACAATAAATGGATATTAAAACGGAAGTATTTGTGCAGATATATATATATATATATATATATATATATATATATATATATATATATATATTATTATTATTATTATTATTATTATTAGTTTATTATCAAGAAAATTATTGCTGTTTTCTTATCCTACGAGTTTATTTCATTAGACTATTATATCTATATATTATAAGAAAGTGCGTAAACAAGTTTTATTTAGTATATGTATAATTGCGCACATATATACGCTCACTTTACATCGTTCGGACTTTTGTTCTCATCTTTATTGCCAAATTCACGACTTTTCAACTTTCGAACTCACCGGCCTTCTCCAGGTGGTTGTAATTTCAAACAATGTAAATCATGTAAATAATTATAATAACTTATCACCGGAAAAAAAAATATATATATATCCAGAAGAAAATTATAATATGAGTGAAGCTTTCGAATGTCGTAAAAATTACGGACAGCAACAAAAGAGGAAAAAGAAAGAAAAAAATCTGAGGGGTTTATTTTTCTCAAACATGCCCGTAATTTTTTTTCTTTATTTTCCTCTCTTGTTGCTGTCCGTAATATGTTTTTCTTCTCATACAATTTCATTTTCATCTTTAATTTTTTAAAAAAGATGAAATAAATGTTACCAGTTGATCCTGAAGAGGTCAAGATTGAAACCGGTCAGTCGTTCTTCCTGTGTGGTTTTTTTTTTTTTTTTTTATTTATCATCCTGCTGTTTTACACGATGCCTGTAAGTATTAAACTTAATTTATTTCTTGGCATAATACGATTTTGTACTACTAATAATTTATATATATATATATATATATATATATATATATATATATATATATAGTGTTTGTGTGAATATAGGAATCAACACTGTATGTTGCATATTGGAAAATTTTACCATAAGTACATAGATAGATAGATAGATAGATAGATAGATAGATAGATAGATAGATAGATAAAGTACCCAAGAGACAAGC
Source organism: Ascarosepion bandense (assembly GCA_037127315.1). Lineage (NCBI taxonomy): Eukaryota > Metazoa > Mollusca > Cephalopoda > Sepiida > Sepiidae > Ascarosepion > Ascarosepion bandense. Next base: position 1,248,528 of record JBBBDQ010001052.1, on the reverse strand, counting down.
AGATAGATAGATAGATAGATAGATAGATAGATAGATAGATAGATAGATAGATAGATAGATAGATCATGAACAAGGTTGGGTTGGATAGGTAGATACATAAATCATGAAGGGTTAGGGATTAGATAGATAGATAGATAGATAGATAGATAGATAGATAGATAGATAGATAGATAGATAGATAGATAAAGTACCCAACAGACAAGCAGATAGATAGATAGATAGATAGATAGATCATGAACAAGGTTGGGTTTGATAGGTAGATAGATAAATCATGAACAGTTTCGGTTAGATAGATAGATAGATAGATAGATAGATAGATAGATAGATAGATAGATAGATAGATAGATAGATAGATAGATAGATAGATCATGAACAAGGTTGGGTTGGATAGGTAGATACATAAATCATGAACAGTTTGGGTTAGATAGATAGATAGATAGATAGATAGATAGATAGATAGATAGATAGATAGATAGATAGATAGATAGATAGATAGATAGACCCAACAGACAAGCATAGATAGATAGATAGATAGATAGATAGATAGATAGATAGATAGATAGATAGATAGATCATGAACAAGGTTGGGTTTGATAGGTAGATAGATAAATCATGAACAGTTTCGGGTTAGATAGATAGATAGATAGATAGATAGATAGATAGATAGATAGATAGATAGATAGATAGATAGATAGATAGATCATGACCAAGGTTGGGTTGGATAGGTAGATACATAAATCATGAACAGTTTGGGTTAGATAGATAGATAGATAGATAGATAGATAGATAGATAGATAGATACATAGATAGATAGATAGATAGATAGATAAAGTACCCAACAGACAAGCAGATAGATAGATAGATAGATAGATAGATAGATAGATAGATAGATAGATAGATAGATAGATAGATAGATAGATCATGAACAAGGTTGGGTTTGATAGGTAGATAGATAAATCATGAACAGTTTCGGTTAGATAGATAGATAGATAGATAGATAGATAGATAGATAGATAGATAGATAGATAGATAGATAATGAACAGACTGTGATAGAGACATAGACAATGTATTCCTGCACATGGAAAATCTTTGCTTTTCAGTGTAAGCATTTGTAAATAATAAATGATTTCCTGAATCATTGTTCATACTGTCTGCGAGAGAAAAGGTCTTGAACTTCAAATAACGTTTCCAAGAACAAAAGAAAATAACATCATCATGCAAATGACGAAATAAAAAAATAAATAAATCAGTGTGAATTTCCACACAGGAAAACTACTTCCCCCCAAGCTATATTTCGGTGTTGATGTCAGACGAGAACACTTCACATGGGATCGGGAAGTAAAAGTCAAATGTGATGGTCATTCTTAAATGGTAAGAACTGCATAAAAGTTGATAAATTACAGATGGAATTTGCAGTTCCTACACACAACGTTTCCGCCTTTTTCAGTAGCCGACGGCATAACAGACTAGAAGACCAAATCGTTGGTTTGTGAATTTAATAATTGTAAGTGTAATCTCTTGACCGAGTAGTACAGAATTCAGACTTGGTCTATAATAAAAATTTAAGAATAAGAGGAAAACTCAATAAAATATTCATCAAATTTTCTAAGTATGTCATAATGCTTGAAAGAAATATATATATATATATATATATATATATATATATATATATCGTTAGATACAGTTTTCAGTTCGAAATTTTATTTGTATCTAACGATATAATATATATATATGTATATATATATATATATATATATATATATATATATATATATGTATATATATATATATATATATATATATATATATACATATATATATATATATATTATATCGTTAGATACAAATAAAATTTCGAACTGAAAACTGTATGTAACGATATAATATATATATATATATATATATATATATTATATCGTTAGATACAGTTCCCCGATCAGCTGACATCTGAGGAAGTCTGGAGAGCATGTTAACTGAAATGCTGTGATCGTAACAAAAGAGTTGACTTCAGAATAAACTTTCGTCACAAAAGATTGAGACTGAAATGTTTACTTTATTTCATGCTTCACTTCTTTATTCACGTTTATCCGACAGCATCTGCTCTTGATTCCAGTGACAATTTTAACGGTTTCAATGTTCGAAACACGTGATATTATCGTGCGTTGTTGGAGAAGATCTAAAACCGCTACTAAAACCAATAACAATATCCACCTCATCAATATTGACATATTTTTATATCTTGTTCTTTCCAATAACAACATCTAAAGCGTAGGGAGATGGTTAATGTTTCTTTAATTCGGCCTTTTGTCAGACTTAACCGAACTACCTACAGCTTACAAGTTTTATGCAGAATAATATTCATCAGAAGGTTTTTATCATCAGAAGGTTGGTTTTCAGTTGGAATGTCTGGATTAGTGTAGAAGAGTGGAATAATAAAATATAAATTTTGTATGTTAAAATTAGTAATTTATTAAAAGAAGGAATAACAAGAATTCGTAGAAATTAATGTTCAATGAGAAAGTTAAGGGTATTAAGAATTCATACAAAATGTTCGTAGTAGTAATTGTTGAAATATATAAGGAGAAAGAGAAACAGAGAACAATCTCCGGGTCGTTTGAAGTTTGAAGTTACATTTTAGTTGTTTGTCTCGCGGCTCCCATCTGACTATCAGGCTGGCTGACACTAATGAAATCCTTTTATTGTAATCTAGATCTGTCGCACTTACTTGCGAAGTCCTCAATTCTTGCAATTTTCTCCCATTGGTCAAAATCAATTTAACACCTACTTGCGAAATCTGGTTTCGACTTTTTCTTTAAGCAAATGGTCAATCCTTCTTTTATTTGGGAAAAACCAAGATTTCATACATCATCGAGAATTTTCGTAAAAGTGAAGAAGGTTAATTTTAATTAATTTCTTATTCACTACATATCCACTTCATCAATATTGACGTATTTTTATCTCTTGTTCTTTCGTCCTGCATTATAAATTATTTTGCTCTTTTCTTTTATGTACTATGTCCCATGAAGACGTCGGTTTTTTGTTGAGCTGAGTCACATTTGAGACATTTTAATAAGATTATGAATTACGATTATCGATTTGATTAATCAGTTTGTCAATTCTTTCTTTATTATTAAAGGTCATAAGATTTTATTTTTGTAACAAACACCAAATATACAAAAGATGGCTCATTAATATCAGCACGTGCACGAACGTAGACCGCACCCTATTATTATTACAATTACCAGTACTTCAACTACTACTACTAGATATAGCCTTGAAAAATTTCACCGTTTTCTTGTAGGAAGAGTGGTGATATAGACCTATCGTTTCACCTCGCCTCAGTGAAAAAAAATCACAAGATATCAAGTCAGGCGAACGTGGTGGCCATTTCCACAGCACATAGTAAATATCACTGGTACGCCTGATCTATTTTCCTGGTAGACTCTCATTGAGATAAGTCCGCACAGTCAAATTAGTTTTTACATATTTTGTTCAAATTTGAGATCATTTGAGCGAGAATCGGCTATGCTTTTAGACTACAACATTTGGGGAGGCTCCCTATATTTAGATATTTTTACATATCTATTCAAACGCATATGTACTATTTTGTCCCACTATATTTCACAATTTTATATAACTTAAAATTAAGATTCTAGGCTAATTCATATTTTAAACTGAGATAAACGGAATATCAAATGACGTATAAATCGTAATGCTTCCAAGTATTTTGAATGTTATATATATATATATATATATATATATATATATATATATATATATATATATATTGATTATTTAATTACTTGATGGATGTGCGTTTTGGAGCAATTGATTTCTCAGAACGAGAAATCGGGGAGCCGAGTTCAAATTTCGGTTGAATGCCATGCAGTCACTTACGTGCAAATACCCTTGGGAAACGTATTAATCCGTAATAATATTACAGATTGGGTTCTATAGCCTTGGCTGACAACCCGTCTACCAAACCAGGATAATTAAAAAAAAAATGCCTACCTAAACGCTGTGGAGCGCATTCAGCGTACAGTGGAAAACAATATCACTGTTGACCATCCACTGCATGCCTGACTGTCTCCGGCAAGTCGAGCCTATTATCGTGCCACCAGATCCAGATGGAGAGAGTGAGGCTGACGACCATGCGCAACTCTCCCTCATTTAAATCTAATGAAAGCGCAAGTCATGACTTCTAACATCAGTTCAAAGCCCTGTGGCAATGGACAAGTGGCAAAAAGCGACAGGTGTGGACCCACTGTCAGTCGCTGCCACAACACTGCTACATCAAGATCTTCTGTGCAAAGATTGGACTTATCAGCCACCGCCGCACCAACTTCAAAAACCCATTAGTGACTAGAAGTCGTGGTCTTCCTCTCCTGCGAGGGACGAACATAAGATTTATTACTTCGTTTTTGGTCATAATACATTAGACAAGTACACAGTTGTATTAAAAAGTGTTCAATAGAATTATATTGTAAAACCTTTTACTATTCTTCATTTGTAAACAAGTTATTACGCGACCTAGGTTTCTACCATGTGGTGTCTTGAGGCGACTTGCAATATCGCCTGAAGACACCACATGATAAAAACGTAGGTCACGTAATAACTCGTTTACAAATGAAGTATATATATATATATATATATATATATATATATATATATATATATATATATTAATAAAATGATAATTTAATCAATTTAGTTTAATGTTTACATCTGTTCTTTATTTTTTTAGATTAATGTTTTATTTGCGGTTTATCTTTTTAGAATAATGGTTGATCTTTAGTTTATCATTTAAAATTTATGTTTAGATCTTTTTTATCTTTTTATAATTATGTTTGATCTGTTATTTTACTTTTTAGGTTAATGTTTGGTATGTTATCTTTTTAAATAAATGTTGAGACCTTTTGTTCATCTTTCTATAGTTTTGTGTGATCTGTCGTTTTTCTTTTTAAATTGATGTTTGATCTGTTGTTCATCTGTTTTGATTAATGTTTGATCTGTTGTTCATCTGTTTAGATTAACCCCTAACTCTCTCTTTCCCTCTCTCTCTCTCTCTCTCTCTCTCCCTCTCTCTTTCTCTCTATCCATATATGTACATATGTATCTATCTATCTAATCTTTATATATGTATAGAAGACAAACTCTCTTTAACTATCCAGCTCTGATCGTTGAAAGAAACAAACTGAAAAAAAAGTGAAACGTCTACTTGATAAATTTTATCTCATCTTCACTTGTTTCGGTAGAAACTTTTAAATCTAAAACTGGATTCCCTACAGGGAAAAGTCTATTCGAACTTATGATATAAGTTACTATAAGTTGCATATTATTAATACTCATTTTCTCCCCAACCACTGTCATACTAAAACTTTCCCGTAATTACATACAATACTAACAGTGAAGTGTAAAGCTCTTGATCGGCACAGGTATGTATAAAATAATTCAGAACGTCGGCTAACCCACTGCACGGTCTTGTGAGTAAGGCAGGATGTTAGCAAGCCGTTGTGGGCGAAAAACAAGACTTACCAAAAGAACGGAAGAACACTGAAAGAGTCAACAGCCATCTAACTAGAGGCGGTGTCTCGAGAAATCACCGTGGAGAAGGTAACGAGCAACTACTCCACTATCATTCCCAAGAATAATCATGGCCTTGAAAAATCGATATATGAAACCCAACGGCGTGAAGGGGGTTAAGTCTAAAAAAAATAACACCTCGACGGTAAGGACCGACATGGGCAACCGGTGTAAGTTGACCGTCATTTTGTAACTGTTAGCGCTAATGGCGTAAAGAAGACACAATTCCGCGACGTTTGTCCGTTGTCCGTCGTCCGGAAAGGAACGTTACCCTTCGACTGTGCGCAACAAACAAAAAAATTACCCTAGCGACATGGAACACCAGGACGCTGAACAACTGTGGACAACTGAAGAATGTCAAGCAGGAGATGAGCCGATTAAACATCAATATTCTGGGAATATGGGAAACTAGATGGTCAAACAATGGAGAATTCATCAGCGACAACCACAAGAACATATACGCAGGATTTAAAAATAACGAAAAGGGAGTAGGCTTAATACTGGACAAAGAAATGAAGAAATGCGTTATGGCATCCGAAAAGGCTCCTCTTGTTTAAACTGAAAGGGAGACTCTTCATCATAGCTGTTAAAGTAGTCTATGCACCAACGATGCAAAGCGCTGAGGAAGGAAAAGAATCTTTCTACTCCACACTGGACATTAGTAAGGCTGAGTGTAAAATCCAAGAAAGTAGAATCGTCATGGGAGACTTGAATGCGAAGAGAGGTAATATGAGGGAAAGGGAGACAACTGGTAACTTTGGATTGTAACCGAAATTGACCGAGGAAAAAATGGGTCTAAAAGGGCACAGCAATTGACCAGGTAATAACCAACAAGACGCTTATGGACATGGAGAAGCCCAGGAGGAGACACAAAAAAACCAAATCGATTACACAACCATAAACAGGAGATTCAGGAACGCTGTGGTCCAATGCTATATTTATCCAGGTGCCGACGGTGGAAGCGACCACCTGCCAGTTATCTTTAAACTGAGGGTGAAACTTCGGAGTGTAGCACCCAGACTACAAGACAACAAACTCGTAAATTACCTCAATTTGTAGAAAAAATACACTGACAATGTGATCAATAAATACGAAGAACAAATTGGAAACGGAAACACGAAATGGAACGCACTAAAGGAAGGGTAGTGACATCAGCAAACAAAATTGTTCCAAAAGAAATCATACGTAGAAGAAAAAACGAGTGAATGACTGAGGAGACTCTTAACATGATGTAAAGGAGACAGAAAACGATGCCAAACAGAGAATGGAATAGAGAAAAACTACACAAGGAAATAAGGATCAAATGCAGACAGGCTAAAGGGTAATGTCTCAACAATAAATGAGATTGAGCAAGTCTAATAAAGGACACATGCATAAAGAAATAAGGGGACTGACAAAACAAAAGGCGTGCTCCTTAACAGGATGTACAAAATCCAAGGACGAATCGCTCATATTAGACAGAGAGGAAATACTCCAGCGATAGAAAAAATTATAAAAGATATCTTCTACGACAAGTGACATCAACCGACAATACACAAACCTGCTGACTCACCAGAAATATTAAAATTCGAAGTAGAAGCGGCAATGGCCAAACTGAATAGAAACAAAACATCTGGACCAGTAGGCATTGTAATAGGGATGTTGACAGCCTTAGATAATTTCGGCATAGAGAAAATTACAGAAATAATAAATTAAATCTATAACAGTGGTGAAATACCGGACGACCTAAGCAGGTCGATTTTCATAGTACTGTCTAAAACGCCAGGTGGAAAAGAATGATAATCCAAAAATCAGCTTAATGAGCCATATAACAAAACTTATCAACCGAATTCTGATGAACAGAGTGCCAAGAAAAATCAAGCCAGAGATAGGACCGGAACAGTGCGATTTTGTCAAGGACACTGAAACAAGGAACGCAATAGTTATGGTTAGGATGCTATAAGAAAGGGCAATACAAATGAAAAAGGAGGTGTACTTGTGTTTTATAGACTATGGCAAGTTGTTTGACATAGTACGCTACAAAAATTGATAGAAATGCTTAGCAACGGACAGGAAATGAATTCAGCAGATATACAAAAATCGAAAGGTGTGTAAGACAAGGATGGGTCTTCTCACCGGATCTGCTCAACTTATACCGCGAGATTATTCTGTAGACCCTAGATGTTATGCCAGGATTCGTCATCGGAGGCCACAATTTGAACAACATAAAGTACGCAGATTATACAGTGCTAGTAACAAACACGGAAAGGAAACTACAAGACCTCCTACAGAAGGTAGTTGAGGAAAGTGGAAGAAAAGAACTACAAATAAACTACGAGAAAACTGAATGCATGGTTATCAGCAAAAAGAAGAGCCCAAAATGCCAACAAGTGTTGGATGATAAAATCAAGCAGGTACAAAAGTTTAAATACCTGAGAAGCATTTAAACAGACGACGAAAAGTGCGACACTGAGATCCGAAAACGAATTTGCATGGCTAAGAATGTATTCCAGAAGCTGAGAAGAGTATTAAGAGACAGGAAGATTTTGTTAGAAATAAAGAGTGTACTGGATTGCGATGACACCCTTATGCCCGGGGCTGACTCGTTAATTGTGACGCTCGTTCTCGTCGACATTCGTGACGGCACCAGTTGTGACACTGCCGCCCGGCTGGTCGGTTGGTTAGGTCGCTGTTGTTGGTCGTAATGATCTCGTCTGATGATGTCGTCACAGGAGCTGGTTTTCAAGACGTCTATTGCAACAACACGCCACTGTCCCACGTTGTGAATTGATCCCAGAGGTCACGTCGTGCAATTTTAGTAGTCGCCTTTCTATTAGAGTCAGTCCGGACACTGGTGTACACTTGTGGTTGAAAAAATAAATACGGCACCAAAAAAAAAAATTAATAAAATAAATGAACAAGGCTGAACACGCCTGAAGAGCTACGAAGAATTTTTTTATATATAAAAAAAAAAATGTTTTTTTTGTTGTTTTTTTTTTTTTCACAGAAGCAGACAATACAGTTGTCAGAATGTCGGTTTACAACGGAGAGAGAGAGAGAGAGAGAGAGAGAGAGAGGTTGTTTTTAAAATCTCAGAGTTTTCAATCTTCAAATAAAAATGTCTTTTCTAAGTTTCGTTAAAGTAAACAGAGCTCTTCAAATTTTCACCAAAGTCTTTTCACGTATTCATTAAATTTTCATTAAAGTCTTTTCACATTTTCTCTAAAGTTGGAGCTATCCGTTTTCTAGATAATGTTAAAAACAAATAACAAAGTTCTTTCAGGTTCTTAACGGAACTTGACGGGATTTGCCGAATCAGAGGCGGCTAATGGCGGCGACGTGGCGGCGGCGGTGTGGGGTTGGCTTCCTTGTCGTCTGGAAGCTTGCTCCTGACTTAACTGACTTTCTCTCGTCGACTCTCTATTTTTTAACCCTCTTCAATCTTCTCGGGGGATCTAGCCGATTCCAAACCTTCGGCCAATGAAATCATTTTCCACCCACTCGACTTGCGGGAGGGGTAACTCGACGAATGAAATATCACCAGCTCACTTCCTTTCGATTACATCATATTCAGATTTTTTAATTTCCCACAAAGTTTCTGTTCTCAGGGAGCATCTGTTGAGGGAATTTAACCTCGCCTGACCCCATCAAACCAATCCTGACATTTGTTTTGGCGACTCATAAAATTTTAGTTTTACCCAAAAATATCCGCTTCGAACACGAAAGAAGAAAAATTATATTCCTACCTTTCTTACCCACAAATAGTTAATTATTCAATTTCCCTGGATTTTAGAAGTACATGATAGTATTAAAGTAATTATTTTTTCTATCCCCGGATTTTACAAGTATACGATAGTATTAAAATAACATTTTACCTTAGCTCACATCGCGAATTACAATAAAACACAACGAATAATACCACTAATATTAATTTCTCTCTCTCTCTCTCTCTCTCTCTCTCTCTCTCTCTCTCTCTCTCCCGCTGTATTATACCAAACAAAAGAAAGTATACCCGCGAGAGATAGTGTCACAAGGAGACAGGAAGATTTTGCTAGAAACAGAGAAGTGTGTACTGGATTGCGATGTGATGTCTGTTCATCAATATGGCAGTGAATACTAGACAATCTCATCTAAGATGAAGAAAAATTTTGAAGCAATTGAAATGTGATTCTACAGAAAGATGTTGCAGATAAAGTGGATCGAGGACGTGATCAATGATGATGTTTTGGATTGTAGCTGTCGGGAAAAAAGTAAATGGATGGGAATTCCAAAGGCGGGAAGTGCGAGAAAAGAAGCTGATGGAGTAGAATTTGCGTCTACATTTTATTGCTTTCACAGTAAAATGGTGGGACCTAGTTTCTAATCTCGTGGCTTGAGTAAATTCATATATAGGAGGCACCAGGGAGCTAAGTTCATCGAAGCAGAAGCCGTGAATGTATTTGTAGAAGAGACACAGGAAACTCACATTGCACTGGTGAGAAAGTGACTGTATCTGAGCTGCCAAGTCGAAATCGATCACATTACAGCATTACAGATTCTCTCTTAGATTTTGTCAAGGACCCCTAGGTGGATAGTAGGGGCACCCGACCAGATATGGCAGCATTCCATTCACGGGCGGATGGTAGATTTATATATGTGCAGGATGGTTTCAGACGGGATATATATATATATATATATATATATATATATATATATATATATATATATATATATTGTAATTTTGTTATTACAATGGTTTATAAAAGCATAATATCACTACGCAAAAATTTTCATGTTTCGGAAAAAACTGTTCCTCTTCAAGTGATATGTTAAAATAAAAATTTTAATTTACATTTTTATTTTAACATATCACCGGAAGAGGAAAATGTTCTGAAAATATGCGATTTTTGTGTAGTGACATTATGCTTTTATAAACGATTGTAATAACAAAATTACAAAAAATGACAATATTATGCTCTACTCTGTATCGAGCACTCTTCAATAAAGTAAATGCTTGAACAGTTTTTTTTAATCTACGTGTTCTTCCACTTTCTTGTAATATATATATATATATATATACTAGCAGTATTGCCCGGCGTGGCTCGGGTTTAATGCAAGCTTTAAAACTAATCCATGGTCCTGGAGCTCAGACTCCTTGGACGTTGGCACGAAAGTCTAAAACGCAATAGTTGTTTCCAGTTAAAGCAAAACCGTAGACTGAAAGAAAAATGAATGGATGTAAGTCAAATTTTGATTTCCTGGTATCGATATCAAATTTTCTGCACTATTGTAAGAACTGCAACCTTGAAACTTCTGAATATCGTTTCTTATGTCTTTTTCTATGAGTGTATCAAATTTGATTCAAATTGGACCACTCCTTCTATAACCCGATTTTTTCGATTATCGATTTTCGATATTTATCGGGGGTACCTCGACACAAAACTTAGCTAAAAACACTCGCAGACGCTTCTAGTACAACTGTGTAAATTTTCAAGAATATCGGTTCAGCCGTTTCGGAGTCTATAGGTAACGGAAACACACACACACAGACAGACAAAGTTCCATTTATAAATAAATTTAGATTATATATATATATATATATATATATTTCGATCCATATTTGATCACAAATCTTACACACATATCTGTGAGTGTGTGTGTGTGTGTGTGTGTGTGTGTGTGTGTGTGTGTGTGTGTGTGTGTGTTGGAGAGATTTGTAATCAAGTATGGATCGGAATCCTACAGAATTATAGGATAAAGAATAAATAAGAAACGTCTGTCAATGTAATATGTTTCACTTTTATTAAGGTTTCGTTAGAGAATGAGATATGGAAAAAAAAGAGCCATTCCGTTTCTCTATATCACAGCAACTATTCATGTGTAGCCTAACATCACGAAAAGACTCACCCAAAGCTCTTACTAAAAAGACATTACAGAAGCAAAATCATTGTGAACTTTGCTTACAGTGCAATAAACAATAGGATCAATGTTTTTCTTCTCTTTAAAGTGCACTTCTCTCCCATTTCAGTCGAACAGATCTCTTTGGGTTTGGTTTTTGTTTTTTTTATTTTTGTTTTTGTTTTTTGTTTTTGTTGTTATTTTAAATAACGTGACTTATTTAATATCACTCTGAATAAAATATTGTAAGTACGCACAGGGGGGGTTTCTTCTGTGCAAGTTTAAAAGAAGTGAATGTATTTTTGTAGATATTTGTTTTACGTATTTAGTGTGCTTAGACACAATAGTGTTTCCGACAGTGTAAATACGATTAAACAAATGGTGACTATGTGACTGCGAAATTTTAACGCACGTGTTTCTTCATGCGCACATCAGAAAGTTTTCTGTCACCGTTGTTCAGTTAATGAAAAACGGAATTAAACAACATGGCGTCAGTCGGTTTAAGAAAACAAAACAATCGGAATTGAATTGAGCGATACAATAACGAATTATGCAATGTTAAACCTTTACAACAAGCCACTGTCTGTAAATGTTTATTTGTCTTAATCATATCTTTTCCTTTTTATCTTTCTTATTATCATAACCTCATTCATGAAATTATTGCGGCGAGCTTTCAAAACGATTTTTCACTCAGCTATCAGTCTACGTATTTATTTATCTGTCGGAATCATCTTAAACTTGTGCCCGTATCGATTTAGACATCACTTGGAACTTGCGCTCTCTCACACGTTTGAGATATCTTTAATATTTTCTCCCGCGTCATATCCTCTAAACCCTTATTGATTTTAAAACCGTTACCATTACAAAGCACTCGCTTTTCTTTATTCTGCGTGAACTGACGTTGATATTTTATTTCTCTTGTGATTCTCTCTTTGTAACTGTTCATAAATATATATCTACATAAATAATGGCAGGCTTCTCCGAACACACGCGTCTGTTAGGGTAGCTAACCAGGCTCTGTTATAGACGGTATATTTGTGTTTCTTCGACATCCACAGAACCCATCTCTGGTTTATATTGCAACTACAATGAGTGGAACTTAGCTACAGTTTTTATTTAGGGGAGAGCGCATAATCTGGCGTGATCAACAGTTTTAAGCAAGGCCAGTACTGTAGGAGTATCGGTTACAATGACTTGTGTGCTCGTGCGATCACAACCATTGAGAGCTTCCATAAAGTTCCATCTATCCAATTTCACTCACAAGGCTTGACTCATTTTGTACAATGGTCAGTGTGCTTGTCTTGCTAGATCAATTATGACTGGATTGTGAGTTCGATCCACACAGGGTCTCCTATACTTTCAGCCAAGTGCCACATCTAAGCTATGCCTAGAAAACTACTATATTTTGGTACTTGGACGTGATGAAATCGTTAGCATGCGTGTCTAGCTGGATAAATTTCAACTGAATAGTGAATTTGTTTTTATCTGGGTTTCCCCGCACTTTCTGTTTTATTCTACATCTAAGTTACAGATAGAAAATCATCACAACACTTGTTCAATCTGGGATATTTTCGTGAATTTCCCAATACTTCTGTATGATGTAAACGCCTTTCCAGGCGGGTAACATCAACAAATAATATATATATATATATATATATATATATATATATATATATATAGGCCATAAACAAATTTTATAAGAAATCTGTGTGAAAACATAAAACATTTCCGTGTGAAGCGTTTTGCCCTTTAGCACTTCGTCGGACTAAAGTGTTGCCAGAGGGGCAGAGAAAGGGATTAAAGACTCGATAATAGAAGAAGACTTTTAAATTACGTCTGTATTAATGAATCAAAAAATCAAAATTTAACCGTGTCACAGGAATAGAAGTGGTGGGGGCAAAAGAAAAGGAAGAGAAATATGGAGTAGACAGGGGAAGAGTTTAAGGAGAAATAAGACATAATAAAAATAGATAATACTATTTACATCGAGCCCGCCTGGATCATTTTAATATTAATAAAATTAATATTAATAGGATCTGGTTTTGAGGATTTTTCCTACATGATATTACTTTGTGGATTTATATATATATATATATATATATATATGTGTGTGTGTGTGTGTGTGTGTGTGTGTGTGTGTGTGTGTGTGTGTAGGCTGGTTAATGATGAATTATATATCTTCTGTATTATTATTCTTATATTAAGGAATAGTCAATCAATAACTTTCGTCTTCTCTCTTCATTACTGTGGGAAATTACCATCAACAATTAGTCGTCTCATGAAGTGTTGGCCTTAAGGTCCCTAAAGAAAAATATCTGTGCTTTTTTAAATCGTTATTCATGTTCTCTCTCTCTCTCTCTCTCTCTCTCTATATATATATATATATATATATATATATATATGGCTCTGAGAGTTTTCGATGAATCTATTAGCCATTATCAGGTGTATTCTTTTGCCTAACTGGGTATATATATATATATATATATATATATAAATTAGAGAAAAGTTTCAAAATTCAAAGGTGTCGGATGTACATTTCGACATAGGATCTCTAATAGAGATTCTACGTCACGTCAGCGACATTGTTTTTTTCCAAATGGCGAAAGCCCTGAGGTAGAGTCTGGAGGGCTTTTAGGTTAACAACGGTCACAAAGTAGAAAAGGACAGAGCTGGTAGTCGCGGGGTTACAGGGTGTTGAAATGGTATACTTAGGAAGGGGAGGAATAGGAGTTCATATTTTATAAAGATAGATAACTAAATGAGTTAAATTACTTTTTTAAGGTTAGGATTTGGGGCTATTTGAAGAGGTGTATTTAGGCAAGAAGGAATGGGTTTCAATATAAGATTTTAAATTTTTTTTATTTAAGTTTATTTGATTAAACCTTTTAGGTAGAAGCGAGCTAAATGTCAATTACAGGAAGTTATCAGTTTTTAAATTAATATTGGAGAAAAATCTTAGAAAAAAAATATTAGAGAAAAAAAAATATATATATACACATATATGTGCTAACCATGGAAATGGGGTTTAGTAAAAGAATCCATATTTTCTAAAGATAGGCAATTAAAGTATATATATATATATATATATATATATATATATATACGCACTACCAACCACCGGTAGTGTATATATATATATTTATTTAATTATTAGGCCCACGTAGTATTTTATATGGCTATTTAATGTATCATGTCTTCACACCTCGTGTCATGTAATAATATATCATGTCTTCACATGTCATTTCAGGTATTTGATGTATCGAGTCTTCACGCCCGCCCGTGTATTTTTTGTGTCTCTTTTTTCTGGAAAAATATTTAGAATGCGTGTTTCTGATTTTGGTAAAATCTAAATAACTGTAGCCTTTTTTGTTTTTACAGTTAATGCTTCGAACATTTGCAGTCATTTTTTACATTTTATGTGAAATAGTGTTTTATGACAGCAACATACGTACTTAAAAATATGAGATGACATCTGGAAGCGTTCTAATGTTTTCTTTCTATTTCTTCTTAATTAAATTTCCATCTCAGATTTAATTTCCGAAAGTTAAAATTCAGAAATATAATTATTAAATATTCATTATTATATTAAAAAAAATTTCCGGTGTTCTGCTGCCATCGTCCGGTGTCAAATAGAAATATCCAGCAATATTTTTATCGAAGCCCCAAATACGTGATAATTTTATTTATTTTTTCAAACTTTTCAAATTTTAATGGCTACAGGTGAGGTGTATTAAACAAATGGTGCTGTTTATATTTTTGTCAACTAATTTTCGTATTTTTTCCTCATTGAGTTATATTTTTGAGCAATCTTTTATAAAAATGTAAAAGAAATAGACGTTTAATTAAACCTCGAGAGAATTGTTTTAATGTTAACATACAAATATTGAACTAAACCGAACAAAAATTGATCAAGGGACTTTAATACATCTTGGTCACAATCTGTCTAGCAAGAACAATCAAAAAGTTGCAGTAAAATCCTGAAATTATCTTTCGATGAGTAGCTTAAGGAGAACATAAGGTATGCTCAAATCAACAAGACTACTAAAACGACCCTACATACATTCTTGCAGTTGTTCTATATGGGTCAGATTGTGCGGCACAGGTTCCAAAACGTTAAGCTCAAATTGAAATATTCCAAAACAATCGTTACACTATCACAAGCCGATTTTTTCTATGTGCCGTGTCCTTTCAGGACGTTGGCGAAAATGAAACTAAATGAAACTAAAATTAGTGTCAATTAATTCTAGTCGTTTTTAACAACATTACGAATTATTTTTTTTTTTTTTACTAAAGTTCTACTAATACAAACCTCAACACTTACTAATCGTAGAGAGTCACCGAATGACGTGATTAAGTTAAAGTAGAAGATTATGAGGATAAGGAGGATATATATAGATTGACCTTTGACATGACGAAGCAAAGATTGTAGTGTTCAGGGAAATTTGTTTCCACAAGGTAGCATTTTCGGATAAAAATTATCTGAATCGAACATCCTCCTTACAATTGGAATACGTGGGAAAATTTCTGTAATTCGATTCCGTGTAATTAACATAGCGAGTCGTTGCTGTAAATGTTTGAACTGGTAGAATTAAAGAAAGGAGTCCATCTGAATATTTGCAATTATTATTTTTATTTTTTGTTATTAAAGTTCACACAACACAAGGCTCAAAAATCACTCAAGGTAGAGCGCTAGTGTGTGGTGTTGCGTGAGTGTAAGAACTTAAGTTCATGGAGCTATACCAAAAGACAATGATTAACCCTGGACTTGAAGAGATCGTGATTTTAGTGAGAGCCTCTTCCACAAAGAATGTGCGTTGTGGTACAGTAGATATCGGCTCGGAACGAGAAACCGGAGAACCGAGTTCGAATTCCAGTTGAATCCATTGTATTCACTTACGCGCAAATACCCTTGGGAAAGGTATTAATCCGTCTCTTCTTTCCAGTTATGGGTTAAATAGCAGGACAGATTGGGTTCTATAGCCTTGGTCGGCAGCCAGTCTATCCGCAGAAAGTAATGGCAACCTACTGCGGGATAATCTTCTGCCCAGTCAGTCATACCTCTTTCGAGACATGATCGCCCAAGCGTGTATCACGTATGGCACTTAACTGACTGACTGTTCCACAAGGTAGAAGATCTTGGGAAGAAGCTATCTGAATGGAATTTACTGATTAATGTTAGACGGAAATGGAGATAATTCGCTTTTTATGTGGTATGCCAATTCCCTATTTTTAAAGATTAGGGGTAGGACTAAGAAATCTACCCCGTCAGAACACATGCTAGGGAAAAAGCGATAGAGCAGTGAGAGGCTGGCAACGCTTCATCTGTGAAAAAGGGACTGTTTTCTGGAAAATAATTCATCAAGCACGCGTCTGTGTAGACACTTTTGGGCTCTATCAAGGAAAGTGAAGACTGAGCAGCTCCAGCTCAGAAATGGCAGAAATACACCATTTTTGGTGTGATCAATCTCTTGTGAAGAGTATAGTAGGAGTCAGATACCTACTGGGGCGACAGAACGAATCCACCATTTTTCATCATCTTTAGCAATAGATCAGATGGATACAGAGTAACATTCTCCTTCTTCTATATGCCCTGTCCTTTCAGGACGTAGATGATCATGGCTTTCCATGACTACCTATCTCTGGTAGCTCTTAGCACGCTTTGTCCTGTTACACCACGCAACCCTCGTTCCATCATCCACCTGATCAAGCCTTTCAAATATGTTATCCGCTGCTTTTCCCTGTCTCTTTTTTCCCTCTATCTGGATTATTAATATCAGGTTCTCCAAGCCCTCCTTCCTCATTGCATGTCCCAGGAATTTTAGTTGTCTCTTCTTGTTGCTCAGTATTAATTTTCTCTTCGTTTCCATCCTTTCCAAAACTTCATCATGCTCGAGCCATGATATCCGCAAGGTAGAATTAGGCTCTCAAAACTGCTCTTGTTAGAATTCGCCCCTAAATAAACTGTGTAAATCACTTTGAAGTAAACAAAGAAAGTGAGGAGAGGGTAGCTTCAGCACCAGATGTGACAGTAATAACCTATTTTTGCTCTAATTTGATTCTGGTAGAAATAAGTTATGGAAGGAGTTATTTAAGAACTTAAGTCAAAAATTATCCGCGTTTTCGCCATAGCATATCTTTAGACAAAAGTATAGACAAATTTTAACTTTCCATCGTACCTGACAGAACAGTAAAATGGATCGACCATTTTGCCAATCTCTTTCAAGAAAGTCTCCGTAGTATTTACACACACACACACACACACACACACACACACACACATATATATATATATATATATATATATGCCAGAGACCAAATGGGAAATAAACAAGAAAACAGTTATGAAAAAAGGGTCGAAGTTTTACAGATAATGCTTGAAAGAGGAAATAAGCGATAATAATAGATAATGACCACAGGAACTGGCCAAACAACAGATATCAGGTTATGACAAAATTTCAACATGAAAGAAAGCTTCTTCTCACGCAATGGGACTCGGGATTGGTACTTGAGAGAGAAGGAAAAAGACGTCTCTGCAAACGTGAAAAATTAAGAACAAGATGAACATTATGTTTTGTCTGAAGACATTAAGTGGAACAGAATCGATATTTTTAAATACATTGGTGAATATATAAGAATATAACTAAACCAACCTAAAAATCTGAGGAGTAAAACCACAGTAGGTTTGTAAATATTTTTAATTTTTTTCACATGCTATTTGCGAATATTGCTCTACGGACGATAGAAGAATAGGCTTGTGATATTTCGTGAGTTTTTTTTTTCTTTTTTTTTCAATCTAGAGGAATTGGTCTATTTCAAAATAAAGAATTTATCCCATAGTTTATTTTTGCAAGATGACAAATATATATATATATATATATCATTACACCCAATGGCGTTTTATGACAGTATTTTTGCTGTTTCCGTAACAAACAGTTTTTCATGGGGCAGGATTGTTAGTCCTGCCCCAACCCCCAAACCTGGAGAAAGGTGATTTCTAAGCAAAGCTTAGACATGTCGCACCACCGAAAGTAAGGGACACCCAGTGCGGATCGAACTCACTGCTCAATTGAAATGATTCAAGCGAGACAACCATGCTAAGCATTACACCACCGCTAGGTGCCTATATATATATATATATTAAGATACAAAACAGAGTAGAGATATTTATTTCGAGAATCGGGAAAAATCTATGTTTAAGAGCATTATTCGGGCTTTGCTTTGCCATCAGAAGCCAAGAGGTCAAAGCACATCAGATGCAATGACCGTTTTCCCTCGGGAAATGCAGGTTTGAATCCTGCCGAAGAGCTCATTTTCTAATACGATTTATTGAATATTTAGACCGGTAGATAAAAATAAATCAATGACTGTTTAATAAATATACAGAGCATCTGTACTTAAATATGGGTATTCACTAGATAGATATATATTTAATAAACAGGTTGAGATAGATATACGATTTTCTAAGCGCCGCTTGGATGTGACACAAGGCCAAAAGTATGAAGTACCCGGTGAGGATCGAACTCACTATCATCTGGTTGGGTGCTCCTGTTATCCACCTAGGAGTCCTTAACAAAATCCAACAGAGAATCTGTAATGTGATCGATCCCGACTTGGCAGCTCGGATACAGTCACTTACTCACCGGCGCAATGTGGCTTCCCTGTGGCTCTTCCACAAATACTTTCATAGCTTCTGCTCTGATGAACTTAGCTCACTGGTACCTACAATGCATGAATTTGCTCGAGCCACAAAATTAGCAACTAGGTCCCATCCTTTTACTGTGAAATTAATAAATTGCAAACCCAAATTCTAGTCCATCAGCTTCTTCTCTCGCACTTCCCTTCCGTTTACTTGCTTTCCCGGCAGCTACAATCTTCAAGAATTCAAATGTAAAGTCAATAGTCATCTTTACTTCCTCTCTCTCTCTCTCTCTCTCTCTCTCTCTCTCTCTCTCTCTCTCTCTCTCTCGTGCTTCTTTCTCTGTCCGCTCATCAGTATTCTCATCATTCTCCCACCCTCTTCTTGACACCCCCTGTAACCTATCACTCTTTCTCATAAATTACCTCCTATGTAACCCCCTGCTCAATAGTGGCAGTAAAATGCCTTGCTTGGGGCGACACGATTATAAAAAAATGATTCTAAGGAGTTAAGTTTTCTAATTATTACATTATTTCGACGTGGCTTCAGGTTGAGATAGATAGATAGATAGATAGATAGATAGATAGATAGATAGATAGATAGATAGATAGATCATGTATATGTGGGACATAGATAGATAGATAGATAGATAGATAGATAGATAGATAGATAGATAGATAAGAAACTCGGGTTTTTCATCACTTTTCTAAGGCTTTGACACCTTAGGAGAAATTGTAATTTAAATTTTCAATATTATTTCCTTTTCCTTTCTAATCCTACTTTATTCAAAGACATTTGGGGCCATCGGGTATCTATGCGGAATCTGGTTTACTTTTTTAGATAAGCATATCGTAATCACTTTTAGATTGAATAATTCTGTACTCTTCCGGTGTCATATCGTATATTTTTTGGACTATTTCCTTTCTGGTATGTCACGATGATTCTTATTCAAGAACAAATGTCAATCTAAAAGAATCTCAGAACGAAAAATGGAATGAAGAGTTACAAGAATGAAAGAAATAAGGAAAAAATAAATAAATACAACAATGATTGAATGAATGCAAGAATAACTGAAAGAAAGAAAGAAAGAAAGAAAGAAAGAATCGATAAAAGATTGAACGAATGACTGAATGAAAGAATTGATGAAAGAGGAGATTTACAAGAAAGAAATGAAAAAATAAAGTATCAATAAAAGAGATTTACAAAAAATAACTGAAGAAGGACCAGTGAAAGAACGAGAAAGAAAGAAAGAAAGAAAGAAAGAAAGAAAGAAAGAAAGAAAGAAATTCAGAGAGAAAGAGAGAAAAAAACAGCGAGGAATCAATGAGAGTTACAAGAATAAAAGAAACAAGAAAGAGGAATAGTTTTAAAAATGTATGAATGAATGGAAGAATGATTGAATAAAAAGTGAATGAAATAATATATAAAAGAAAGAAAGAAAGTAAAAATGACAGAATGAATGAAAGAATGAAAATATCAATGTAAGAATGAATTAATGAATGAATGACTGAATGAAAGAATTGATGAAAGAGGATATTTACAAGAAAGAAAAGAAAAAAGAAAAATCAATAAAAGAGATTTACAAAAAATAACTGAAGAAGGACCAGTGAAAGAACGAGAAAGAATGAAAGAAAGAAAGAAAGAAAGAAAGAAAGAAAGAAAGAAAGAAAGAAAGAACGAGAAAGAAAGAAAGAAAGAAAGAAAGAGCGAGGAATCAATAAGAGTTACAAGAATAAAAGAAACATGAAAGAGGAATAGTTTTAAAAATGTATGAATGAATGGAAGAATGATTGGATAAAAAGTGAATGAAAGAATGTATAAAAGAAAGAAAGAAAGTAAGAATGGCGGAATGAATGAAGAATGAGATTATCAATGTAAGAATGAATGAATGAACGAATGACTAAATAAAAGAATTGATGAAAGATGATAGTTACAAGAAAAAAAGAAGAAAAAAATCAATAAAAGAGATTCACAAGAAACAAAATAAAAGATAAGATAGAACCCGTGATAACGATCAGTAAAAGAAAGAAAGAAAGAAAGAAAGAAAGAAAGAAAGAATTGGCTGGAAATCAATAAAAAAGGATAGTTAAAAAAGAAAGAAAGAACGTTGTAAGAAAAAAAGGAAAGTTGCAGTATAGCAAGAAAGAGGAAACAGAGTTATGAGAGAAAAAAAACGTTATCCTCCCATCTTCTTTATACGTCGTATCCCCTCAGAACATAAGCAAGCATGGCTCTCCACAACGTCCTGTTTTGTAGCAATTGATAAATTTTTTTTTTCTGTTATTTCTCCAAAAGCTCACTAAATATGTTATGTGCTGTTTTTCTCTGCCCCTCTTGCCTTCAATCTGTTCTATGAGTATCAAATTTTCCAAGCTCTCTTTCCTCATTAAGGGTCCTAGAAATTTAAACTGTCACTTCCTGATCTTAATTATAAGCTTTCTTTTTGTTTCTATTTTCTCTAAAATATATCGTTGTTCGCATGTTTGGCTCATGGTATTCTCAACATCCTTACATACATAAAACAATCCTTACATTCAGTTAAAATAAAATAATCCCTGATACGGCTTAATGTAGAGCCGAAAGCTCTTAGACATACAAAACATTCGAACAATTTCTACATACTTTAGCCCAGAAAATAATAAAATGATAAGAACAAAGAAAAAATAAAAAGTAAGTCATTTTAATTAAAACACGCACGCACAAACATACATATATATTAGGTATGATTATGATTAGGTGTTGAAGGCTATCACAATGCGTTTAGTAAAATAAAGGAAGGTAAAGAAGGTGTTGGTTATTACCTATTTATTATTCATTAATATTTCGATTATATATATATATATATATATATATATATATATATATATATATATATATATATAGGGTGTTTTTAGAATAGATGGCATAACTTTAGGACTAATGAAAAAAGTCCTTATGAACATATCTCCGGAAACGCTTGGTTACAGAGTTATAGACTTTTCAAACATAGGCTAACTACGATAACTTTATCTCTCACAGCTGGTACCTAACTCGCTAAGCAGAGGAGCAGAGAACCAGTCAGATCGCTTCTTGCCGCTCACCGGACGGGACTTCACCTTGTTTCTCGCCTGTGAAGTGTAGCATGATGACTGTTAGTGGTGCATGTTGTTTGGACATTTACTCAAATCAGGAGAGGGCAGATATGCATTTTGTGCATAGGTTGACGGACGGTGACGCTGTGCAAAGTCGTCGTCTCTACCAGGAAAGGTCCCCACACCGACAATGTCCCGATAGGAAAACATTTGTGAATATCCACTGACATCGGAAGTCAGTCGAGGAAGTCAGCCGAGTGAACGAGTCAGTCGGGTATTTCCGGTATTGGACCGGAAGTTGTTCTATTTGTCAAACTCTTACGTCTCACGACAATACGTTCTAGTAAACCCTTGTTCTGTATTTCGACTAACCGCGTCTTTTGTAAATACTTCTCTTCCTGGTAATACACCAACTTTATACTATTACGTTGGATGTATTTATTTCACAATAATTCTGTACATGCAACATAACACACTCAAATCAGGAGAGGGTAGATGTGCACTTCCTGTATAGTTTGGCGGACGGTGACGCAGTGCAAATTCGTCGTCACTACCAGGAAAGATTCCCACACCGACAATGTCCCGATAGGAAAACATTTGTGAATATCCATCGACACCTCTGTGAACATGAGACCTTCGAACCACGTGCTGGTGGCAGAGGACGAAAAAAGTCTACGACGCCTGAGGGAAAAAAAGCAGTTACTGAATAATGCGCATGATATTCCTGAAATCAGTCCACGATAGTTGGCAAGGCAAGTGGTTATTCCCTATTCGAATGTCTGTACTGTATTGCGAGAACAATAGTTATACCCATAACTTTCCTGCCTTCGCTATCTTCATGAATAAAGCACGGTTTACACGGGATGCAAAAGTCATTTTCCACTATCACCATGTATGGGCAAAGGAAAATCTACATCCAATTGTTCTATCATGTCACCAACTGTCAACATCTAGGCTAGCGTTGTTAGTGATAGGTTATTAGGACCTCATGTACTTCCGAAGAGGCTTACAGGTGATGTTTGCAAGCGTTTCCTGAAAATCAATCTGCCTGATTTCTTGGACGATGTTCTACTGGTCACTCGTCGACAACTGCACTTCATGCATGATGGTGCTCCCACACACCTCACTCACACAGCTCGCAAGTACCAAGATCGAAAGTTTACTGGTCGGTGGATAGGAAGAAGTGGACCAATGACATGGTCTCCACGCTCACCAAACCTGAATCTCTTGGTTTTCTACGGGTGGGACCATTTGAAAGGACTGATGTATTAGTCTCCAGTTGATGATGTGGACATTCTCCAAAACCGAATTCTAGCGGGGTGCGATAGAATACGAAACACGCCAGGAATTTGAGAGCGTGTTCACGAGTCCATTAGACATCGATGTGACGCCTGCATTAGGGTAAAGGGTGGCTGCTTTGTGGCCGTTTATAACGATTTTTTCTCCAAACGCACCAATAATATATATAATATTCCCTATTGATGGTTCTTCCTTACTCAAAGTAATCGATGTACAAAATACCCTACGCATCCCAAAATACGGAAGCCAAAATCTTGCCCGCTGATGTTTGCGTCTTTGCTCACTTTGGACGGCTTTTACCTGCTGCTGTCCGCTCAGCTGACTGCCGATTTGGCTCTAGAGTGAAGTGGTGGATCTTTGTTTTATTCATTGCAACGTATTTACGCAAAGACTTATTGTTCGGTTGGAATAGTTGCAAACAACGCTCTGAATCGTAGACGCGTTGTTGTTTTTGATCGACCGTGAGCAAACGCAGCACCCACTTTGAACACAGCTTCTCATTAACAAATATTCATCAAAATGCTGAATACATTGCCTTCTGATATGTTCAACTCCTCTGCGATCTCACGCAACTTCAATTTACGATCGGCCAAAACGAGTTTGTGGATTTTTTTGGTGTTTTCCTAGATAACGACCGATTTGAGGTGAGCTGGGCGTTTAGCATCATTTGCGTCTGTACGACCGCGTTTAAAGTCAGCATACCATGTCTTAACCGTTGTTTCCGGAGAGCAGAATCTGGTTAAGCCATTGCTTTGCTTGAACAGTATTTTCTACGCTCTATCTACATCCCGATATTGAGCCCTTTATGATAAAAACACCTGCTCACCAAAATACATCTTATCAATAATAACCTTGGCGCAAAATACTTTCAGAATTAAGCCCAATATATATATATATATATATATATATATATATATATATATATATATATATATATATATATAGTAGTAATTATTATTATTATTATTATTATTATATTATTATTACTATTATTATTTTAATTACCATATATGTATGGTCTACTTTTTTATTGAGCACTTTTAAAATATCTAACTGTGGAATATATTTCCATTTGTAGCCATTGCTAATATATATATGTCATTGATTATATGCTGACAGTCTTTGTCCACTTGTGTATATAAGACTGGTGCTTAAGCGCACTTGGACGTTGTTTTTCGACCTGCTTTCTTTGAATGACCCAGACTGGTCCCATGTAGAACAATCCATTCTGAGATGATGAGCAACAAGTTCAGAGTTCACTGAAGTGTTATGAAGTGACTGTAAACAACTTGGGTTACTGCAGAAACCTTCTTCTGATTAAAAAAAATTATATCACTAGAAGTATTTTGGGGATGTCTTCAACTATTTTTGATCAGAGAAATATAAAATATGAACGATAGTGACGAAAAATAGAATGGCCGAATACATTTTCCATATAATACTATGAAACATCCAGTTGTATTTTATTATACATCACGTATGTATGTATATATGTATATGCGTTCATTGTAGTAATTATTATTTTTATATTATTATTATTATTATTATTATTATTATTATTATTATTTTAATAATTTTCAACGCACAACCCACACAATTGGGACGGTTAGTTAGGTAAAAACGCTTTGCGATATTAAACAGTTTTTAACTTTTTAGCAGATGCCAATAATCGGACAGGACTGAGGAATCAGCGCAAGTAGTTTGTAAGCTTGTTTTTTAGCACATTTGTGGTGCAGGATGTGCGTTGTGGGGCAGTGGATATCGACTTGGAATGATAAAAAAGGAACAAAACAACACAATGAAAGAATCCTTCAAAAAACTGTCAAATCATAAAGACCTGGAAATTGAAATAGAAAAAATGTGGAAATTGAAAGCAAGAATCGTGCCAGTGATAGTGGGAGCACTTGGAATGATAAAAAATGGAACCAAAAACAAATTAAAAGAATCCTTGGACATCTTAGCTTAAGAGATATACAAAAGATTGTCTTATTAAGTACAGCCTACACACTAAATAGGACTTTGTCTGTGTAACGCTAGTGATGTTATGGGAGATGAGAACAAAATAATATATAGCCATAAAAACACATCAAGATCTGCCTTAGATCTTTCCGCAGACTTGGTAGGTAGTGCGACCATAGCAGAACTCGAAATATGATGAAAGAATGATATAATAATAATAATAATAATAATAATAATAATAATAATAATAATTGAAAACAATAATCATACCAGTGATATTAGGGCGCTTGGAATTATATAAAAAAAAAAAAAAGAACAAAACAACACAGTGAAATAATTCCTGGAAATCCCAGCGTAAGAGATATACAAAAATATTGTCTTGGTAAGTACAACTCACACATTAAGTAACACTTTGTCGGTGTAACGCTACGGGAGATAGAAAGAAAAGAAAATGTAGCAATAACAACACATCACGACCTGCCTTAGGTCTTTCCGCAGATTTTGTAGGTAGTGTGACTATAGCAGAAATCGAATTATGAGGGAGGAAAATGATAACAACAATAACAACAACAAAACAACAACAACAATAATAACTGAAATAAAGAAAAAATAATAATAAATTTAAACATATAATAAATGAAATGAAAATATGAAAATTTACACGTGAAGACATCAGTAATTACAATAACGGCTGAGCCGTAGGTTTGATTAGGAAAGCTTCTGATAGACTCATTGAAGGCATCCTTTGCAGGTTATGTTTTAAAGAAATACAAAAAAAAAGTCCTCACAAGCACAGCCCGCATCTTTCGAGGGGCTATATCAAAGTAAAATGTGTGTGATCTTAAGTTGTTTTATTTTTATTCCTTTTTTTTTTATTATTTTTTTTTTTTTTTATTAACAAAAACGTTATAATGACATTTCAGACCCACGGACTCAGGTTGTAATTCAGAAGAAAATGAGTGTACACAAAAATCGAAATAGATAATAATAATAATAATAATAATAATAATAATAATAATAATAATAATAATAAATATGTAAATTTTGCTTATAAATATTAAATAGTTATTATTAAATCATAAATTAAGTACGTTAATATTAATAAACTGCAATAAGAAATATGTGAAATCAAACAAAGATATCCCCTCTATCTCTCTCTCATTGTTATCAACCATTGCAAACTACTGGATGAATGTCATTTGACAACCATTTCCATCACTATTGTTAATTAAGTGTCATACGCAATCATGTTTTGAAAGGGACATGACTAACTGGACAGAAAATTATCCCGCAGTAGGTTGCCTTTGCTTTCTGCGGTAGACTGGTTGCCAGTCAAGGTTATAGAATCCAATCTGTCCTATTATTTAACCCATAACTGGAAGGAATAGACGGATTAATACATTTCCCAAGAGTATTTGTGCTTAAGTGAATGCAAGGTATTCAACTGGCATTCGAACTCGGCTCCCCGATTTGTCGTTCTGAGTCGCTATCCACTGCACCAAAACGCACATCCACCTTTTAATATAAGTCCCCTAAAATACGAATAATGACTTTATTTCTGTAGGCTGCACGGAAAAATTAAATAGACACATATATGATGTTAGACACAACCATGCTACGCTAACGGAGCTTCGAGAACATTTTATTGCAAACGTTTGTATTTTCGGCACGCAACTTAATTTGCACATTCTGAAAAATAATCAGAATCTTTCGACTCTTAAAAAGCATGAGCATAGTTACGTATGCAAATTACTAATTCCTCGATCCGAAGGAATGAACAGAATGACATGATCATTCCGTTAATATTAATTCTTTTTTTTTTTAATCATATCACCCCAAGCAAGGCGATAACGCCACTGATGCGCAGGGGGCTACATAAGGGTAAAAAAAAATGGAAAAAAGAAAGCCGGAAACCACATCCTAAACAGGGAACAAGGGAGGGGCCTCTTCACCTGTTCAATAAACGTGGGTGGAGTGTGAACCTGGCAATAGTTTAGTCTATCTACTCCAATTGAAAAAAAAATAAAAGAGAGTGACAAGAATGGAAAAGAGAAAACCGGAAACCCGCATCCTAAACAGGAAACAAGGGATGAGACTCTTCACCTGTTCAATAGATGTGGGTGGAGTGTGAACCGGGCGATAGTTTAGTCTGTCTACTCCAGTTTAAGTAGGTAATTAACTAAAGGAACATTCTAAGAGGATCACCATCACTATCAATTTGCGCACGTTTCAGTCGAATGCCATTTGCTCTGGCGGCATTTCATTCGTTTTGACGCGTTGATTACCAGTACGGCTGTTTTCTTTAATTACAAAACAAATCAACATAGACTTTACTTAATTACAAAACAGTCAGCATAGACATAGTTTGTACATAGACTTATATTTTGGGGGAGATTTAGATATTTTTCTATTTGATTTTTTTAAAATTTAACTACAGACATACTGTCGAAATATCATTTAACATTGTAAATTACTTTTTTCTTTTCTTTTCTTAAATCACGTTCTTCTCTCATAATCTGAAAAATATTAGACTTCCGTCAATCATTTAGTTTATTATTATTATTATTATTATTATTATTATTATTATTATTATTATTATTATTATTATTATGTCATTTTTCATGATAATTCGATTTCTGCTATGGCCGCACTCCCCACCAAGTCGGCAGAAAGCCCTAAGGCAGGTCGTGGTGTGTTGTTATGGCTCCATTTCATGTTTTTTCTGTCTCCCCTAACATCCCTAGCTTTACATAGACAAAGTTCTCCTTATTGTGTGGGCTGTACTTAACAAGACAATTTTTTGTATATCTCTTAAGCTGGGGTTTCCAGGGATTCTTTCAATGTGTTGTTTTGTTCCATTTTTTTCATTCCAAGTGCACCTACTATCACTGGCACAACTCTTGTTTTCAATTTCCACATTTTTTCTATTTCAATTTCCAGTTTTTTATGTTTTGACAGTTTTTCGAATTCCTTGGTTGCTATATTACAATCCACTGAACAAACCATATCAATTAATAAGCAAGTTTTTTTTCTTTTTGATTTTTAACAATAATGTCCGGCCTATTTGCTTCAATTTTTCTGTCTATATAGATGATGTAATCCCATAGAATGGTGACATCTGTAACCGGTGCTGGGTGATGTTTATACCAGTATTTATTTACATATTTTTCAAAGTGTTGTCACATTGCCGAGTGTCGGTGTGTGTGTGTGTCGGTGTGTGTGTGTGTCTGTGTGTGTCTGTGTGTGTCCGTTACCTATAGACTCCGAAACGGCTGAACCGATTTTCTTGAAAATTTACACAGTTGTACTATAAGCGTCTGCGGGTGTTCTTAGCTAGGTTTTGTGTCGAGGTACCGCCGATAAATATCGAAAATTGATAATCGAAAAAATAGGGTTATAAAGGAGTAGTCCGATTTTAATCAAATTTGATACACTTATAGACAAAGACATAAGAAACGATATTCAGAAGTTTCAAGGTTGCAGTTCTTACAATAGTGCATAAAATCGATAATATATATATATATATATATATATATATATATATATATATATATATATAGAACTAATATATATATATATATATATATATATATATATATAAAAGGCATGATGTTTGTGTGTGTCTGTTTATATGCCTGTATATCTGTATTTTTTTCAGCCCTTTTATTTTAGTTATTGCTTCGGGTTTGGCTTTAAGTAGGTATAATTGTAGTTCTTAGTCTCAGCCATGATACCATTTACTCAGAGGATTTATTTAGCCTTCAAAATTCAGTTTACGACGAAAAAATCTTATTTGATATCGATACCAGGAAATCAAAATTTGACTTACATCCATTCATTTTTCTTTCAGTCTACGGTTTCGCTTTAAATGGAAACAACTATTGCTTTTTAGTCTTTCGTGCCAACGTCCAAAGAATCTGAGCTCCAGGACCATGGATTAGTTTTAAAGCTTTCATTACACCCGAGCAACGCCGGGCCATACTGCTAGTTAGATTATAAAATGATGTCAATTTTGACGATCACCCTGTATGGTGAACATAAACTATAAAATAAGGTAAAATGTATCCTTCTGTAGAACCACATTTCAGCTGCTTTAAGTTTTCCTTCATCTTTGATGATATTGTCCAGCAAATATAGGACGAAACGGCCATCCAGTGCTTTCTGCATTTTGTTGAGGTCGAATAAAACTCGATGAATTACTTACTTTATATATATATATATATATATATATATATATATATATATATATATATGCAGTGGCGATCATAAAGATCAGAACAATGTTAAGAAAGAGTCTACAAGTGAAAGGACTTTTTATTTTAAAGCTTCATAGAACATTCTATCAAGAAAAAATATAGATTTAAAGGTAAATTATATAATTCCAAAATATAAAACTCAATAAACTTAAACTGGAGCATTAGAAGCCGGTTCAAGCAACGATATACAGATGAGAAATTTTAGGAGGATTTGAAATATTAAGTAAGTAATTCATCGAGTATCAATTCCTGGTAGTGGATGCGCATTGCTGATGAGTCCCAGATATAGGACGAAACGGCCGTCCAGTGCTTTCTGCATTCTGTTGAAGTTGTATAATACTCGATGAATTACTTACTTTATATGTATGTATATATATATATATATATATATATATATATATGTGTGTGTGTGTGTGTGTGTGTGTGTGTGTGTGTGTTTAGGCAGCAAATTTTCTTTTAGGCATGTCAGATTAAATGATTTGCAAACATTGTGTCTGCTTATTTTTAATAAAATCCCTTCATACACATGGCTAATCTTTCGCGTACTATAATTGAAAGATGTAAGAAATGAGCTGTGACTTTGACAGATGATTTATTATTCATTTCTCGATGTTCCCAAGTACTTTCAATCTCCTTCCGAGATCCTCTTCAGAGATGTGAGTTGTGGTACCAAAAAATAAACGCAAAACTGTGTTGTTGAAAATTACTATAAATTTTCTTCTTGTTTCAAATGTAACGGTTGACAAATTGCTTAACGTTCATTAAAACGTGACGATTAACCAAAATGGATTTTTTATGTTGGTCATGCACGTGCCAAAGAATGAAAAACTGTTCTTTTTATTAAAATTTTTAAACATTATTACAGTATTCATAGCTAATTCTATTAATTGACGGCTTAAGTTTTTAGTGAATATTGCCTCGAGGATCTATAGTTTGCTTTTGTTTTTTCTTGGTGTAGAATTGTGTTATCGATCATTAGTTTTTATTGTGACTGTAGACATGAATGTTATTGTAGATGTCTAGAAATGGACTAATGATCAGACAGGTATAACGTAAGACATCATGTTAATGTAGTTGTTGTAAATCCAACATATATATCTGTTTTTTGTCGGAGATACATTCTCCCAAGGGACATTTGTATTGATATGTAGTGTTGATTTTACGTAATACATCAGTTGGTGGGGAGGAGTTATTACGGATAATTAAATTAGTAGTATTCTATTTTTTATAATATATTGTTCATTTAAATTTTTATTAGGATCAAGAGGATATATATTAGTACGAATGAGATTTTTGATGATTTTTTCCTCCTGTTTGTAGTTATCGTGCATCTGGTTACAATAGCAGAGTTTCATATGTTTACGGTCTTTTGTGGAAGTACCATATTCTGTTTGAGGTTTTTGAAATATCGTCTTATTTGTTCATCTGATTTGGGAAGTCATTATTAATGTGAGTCTGCTTAATAATTTTTAGTTCAGAGTAAAATATATTTTTTGTGGAGGAGTTGATTTGTGATCGGTTAATTAAACTGTGTGTAAGAAATAGATAATAAAATCGTCGGTCAAAGTTACAGCTCCTTTCTTACATCTTTCAATAATAATACGCGAAAGATTATCCGTGAGTATGAACGGAGTTTATTAAAAATAAGCAGGCACAATATTTGCAATTTATATAATCTGACGTATATATATATATATATATATATATATATATATATATATTACAGAATATTACAGAAATGCTATATGGAATTTTGAGTCCTGGGTACTACGATTAACTACGTCCAACAGCAAAGCATCTGGTAAGAAAATGGAAGATTTAAGTAGCGTGAAACCATCTCTTAATTGCTGTTGATTCGAGGTTCATTCTGACAAGGGGCAGTAGCACCTGCTAAAGTCCCTGGTATGGGAAAATAATGAACCCACAAATAAAACATAACAATATAAAAAAATATCAAATTCATTTTTATATTTTAAAAAATACCAACAGGATATATTTATAGTAAATTTACCAATAATACCTATTTATAGTAAGACTAACAACAATATCAATTTATAATAAAAATTATCAACAATAACTATTTATAGTCAAATTGACAACAATATCAATTTATAATAAATTTATCAACAATAACTAATTATAATAAAACTGACAATAATATCAATTTATTTTAAAATTTTCAACAATAACTATTTTAAGTAAAACTGACAACATCATCAATTTATAATAAAATTATCAACAATAACTATTTTAAGTAAAACTGACGACAATATCAATTTATAATAAAATTATTAACAATAACAATTAACAAGTAAATCTAACAACAATATCAATTTATAACAAAATTATCAACAATATCTGTTTATAGTAAAACTGACAATATCAATTTATCATAAAATTTTCAACAATAACTATTTCAACTAAAATAGAAAACCATATCAATTTATAATAAAATTATTAACAATAACAATTTATAGTAAATCTAACAACAATATCAATTTATAATAAAAGTATGAACAATAACTATTTATAGTAAAACTGAAAATATTAATTTATATTAAAATTATCAACAACATCTATTTGTAGTAAAACTGACAACCATATTAACTTATAATAAAATTATCAACAATAACTATTTATAATAAAACTGACAACCATATCAATTTATAATAAAATTATCAATAATATCTATTTATTATATTTAGTTATATCAATAATATCTATTTATTATATTTAGTTAAATATCTATTTATTATATTTAGTTAAATATCTATTTATTATATTTAGTTAAATATCTATTTATATCTATTTATTATATATAGTTAAATCCCTAAAGTTGTGTTCAAAATATTTAGATTTCATAAAGAATAGATGTTTATAGGCCGCTATAAAAAATCAGCCAACAAATATAGAATTTTCAGAAATCAGGAATTTCATAAATATTAATGGCTTGAGAGTATTTGTGCGTCAGTTAATATAACGAAACCGCTTTAAATAGTAAATCGAATCTTCGATTCACAATTCATGACCGTTATTCATTAAACCACCCGCACATCCAAACCACCCGCACATCCAAATTTACAACACCTGGTATTCTCAAGTGTACACCCATCTAGATATTAATCAGGTTAGACGTTGCTTAACTTCTGTGATCGTACCGGTAAGCTAAGGGAATTAGAGATATAGTATTAAATAAATTAACATAAATTCAAGTGATTTATCTGATTAATCGACTTAACAGTTTTGCATCAGATATTCATCGAATATACGAGGTCTTATCAAAACGTATCGGGACTGGTACTATAAAAAGAAAACTAAAACATGTATCAAATCGGCATTTAATCTCCTTCGAAATAACCTCATTCTGAATCCGCGTACTTCATCCGTTTATAAAAGCTTTCCTGGAACTATTTTTGGGAATAATTGGCAAAATAATGAGCAAAATACTAACACACAGGAAAATCTCAATAGAAACAAAGAAAAGAGAGCTGGACTGCTACGTGATGTCAGTTCTTCAATACGGCAGTGAATGCTGGACAATATCATCGATAATGAGAACAAAACTGGAAGCAGCCGAAATATGGTTCTACAGAAGGATGCTGCGGATATCGTGGACTGAGCATGCAAGCAACGATGAGGTGTTGGAAAGAATGGCAACAATATGGAAATTGATACTGAGCATCAGGAAGAGACAACTGAAGTTCCTAGGACACGCAATGAGGAAGGACAGCCTGAAGAACCTGATACTGACTGGCCAGATAGAAGGAAAGGGAGGACAGAGGAAGGCAGCGGATAACATATTTGCAGGGCCTGATCAGGTGGTTGACGGAACGGGGGTTGACAGGAGTAACAGGAACATACATACTAAGATCCACAAGGGATAGGGAGACGTGGAGAACCATAATCGCCTACGTTCTGAAAGGACAGGGCACATAGAAGAAGAAGAAGAAGAGCAGCTGTCTCGTCTCATTCTCTTGGATTTCTTCGACGTCTTAAAATTTTGTTCCTTTCAAGTAAGATTTGATTTTTGAAGAGGTTAATAAGTCGCAAGATGACGAATCTTAGGAATATGGTGGTTGTCTTACCTGGAGAAGTGTTGTGTTTGGCCAAAAAAACTGCTGTACAAGACATGGTCACTCACGGAATGGAGTGATGAGTCGACTACACTCTACACACTTCCATTTCAAGCACTGGTATAGACAAAGAAAGCCAGCGAGAACGTTATAGTTTAGTTCAAAGTCAGTCTGCACCGAGCGGCTTCGTTCTGCGTACTTTAAGTCAGTTACCATAGCAACAGTCCTGATATTTTTGGATCAAACATCGTATGCATGATGTAAATGGTCTTTTTTTTTTTAGAAATAAATTGCAATTCTCCTATACTATTATACAGCAAATTATTTAACTAAACAAATGTATTGAAAATAAGGAAGAAAAATTATCAGTGACTTTGAATTGGGAGCATTGTTCTTAGGTATAGGGAGACTACACGCATAATAGGAAGTTTAGACCCTTTCTTTCATCTATTTTTATTTATTCGTTTTTGTTAGGAAAAAAATAAAAAACGCCTTCCATTTCCTTCAATAAATGACAAAATAATGCCGCAATACTTCTGTTCAAATCAGACGTCAAAATCTCAGTTCAAACATTCTGATGTGACTGATCTTCATGCTTGAACACAGAATACATCCAAGATATTTTTATACTCATATTTTGTTTTTGCTTTTTACTTTTACTTGAAACTCTACCATTTTACTATCAAAATAACATTCGATTTTCTTTCGTACAGAAACAAAAACTTTAAAACAAGGAAGAGAACAATGGAGAAACAAATTAAAAAAAAAAACAAAAAAAAACAAGCAGCATAAATTAACAAACATAAGCTGAATCTAGTAAACACAGGTGAAATAACATATTTGGGGAACAAAAAATCTACAAATAAAGATTTCCTAAGTATTACAGAGACGAACGAACATACGAACGAATGAGAGATCAAAATAATGAGCCCAGAGCAAATACGAAAATAGACATATGGAAAGAATGAAAGAAATAAAGAAGGAAAAAAAGGAAAGAAGAAAATGTACGAATGAATAAAAAAAAACTTAGAAAGACAAATGCATTTTATGACTTTTTCTGTTTGTTTCTCAACAAGTGAGAAATAAAGAAAACATTGTGAAAACCTCGAGGGGGAGTAAAAATGTGAGACCCATGAGATCAAACTAAATTCAGTTTTGAAAACTCCTGAATCATAATAAGCAGAAATTCCCAAAGTCCCTGGGAAAAACTTTGTGCCAATATTTCTTGCTTATTTCTTTCCGTTGAACTTAGAGCATCGCCTTTTGTTTCTTCCGGTCGACCAATGGTCTCAAAAGTTTCCAGTACGTGAGCCTCATTGTATATTTTTTCAGGTTTTTGTAAAACAACAAAAATAAAATCGGTTTTATAAATGAATTAATAAAATGTAAACATACGTTATTTTCTTGTTTTTTTTTGTTTTTTTTTTCTGAATGCATGACTGTCAGTGAAAAGAAGATACTAACATAAGTATTACAAACTAGAGACACTAAAAGGAACCAGGGCCGTGCTTAGGGCACCCGCAGACTCCGCAATTGCAGAGGAATATATATATATATATATATATATATATATATATATATATATATATAAATTTAGTGTATCGAGGCAGCAAGTAATTTTCTAAAGATATGCTGTTAAATATGAGACAATGAATTGAATGTCTATTATGTTTAATCATGAGCCGTTCTAAACGTCGTATTTTTGCTTTAATTTCAGTTGAAAATAAAGACAAAAATTCTCCAACATTTGGATAATTATTTATTGATTTTCTTCTAAAATTTCGGCTCACATGAGCCATCTTCAGTGAGGTTGTTTAGCCTGAATTATTATAACATCCACCATCACCGACGATTTTATTTTGTGTTGACATAAAACTCCGCTTGGCAACGGCAATAGTTACCAAAAATGATAAACGCAGTTCTTAAATTTGCGATGCGGTAGTAAGTTGTTCAAATCATAATACTACTAATTATTATTTATTGTTCTTTTCAGTGCCGTGCTATTTTACCTATATATTGGGGGAGAAGATATGCATTCATACCTTTACCAAGGTTATTAGCACGTAAGTGAATGTAATGGATTCGACTGAAATTCAAATTGGGCTCTCCAATTCGCTATTACTCCACCATGCCTTCTTAAGATTAATAGTTAAAATTTAATAAGATCTTTAGGTATTTTGCGTAAATAACTCCACTATTCCAACGTACACTTCAGGCAACTACAAGAAATAGAGTCATTATCCATTACACCACCTAAACTTATTATAACACCTGATATTCCAAAGCAGTCAACCATCTAGGCACTGACCTGGCTCGACGTTGCTTAACTTCGGTGATTGTGTTTAAACGTGATATAGACTTTCTTTCTTCAATATCCGTAACTACTGTCTTCTTGATTCTTTTTTTTTATTGTTCTCGCTCATTAATAATCTTTCCCTTTTACTTATTCTTTTACATTCAATATCTTAGTGGCTTTACTACCTTGCTTGGAATGAAATGATGAAATAAAACTGAATTTTACCTTTATTTTGAGTATTAGAATATTCAAGAATCATAACTCGAGTGTCTATCTCTATAGAATATAGTGATATTGATTTAAGCTTTTCATCTGACGATTTTATTTCCCGAATCATAAATTGTCTGTTTTCGTCCCATGTTTAAAATTCAATGACAAGATCACACTCTCATCTTTGGATACCGTTCACAATCAGCAATATCAATTCTGTTATTATCAAGGCCAAATTCGGCAGGCCGGTTATGTTACTCATATAAACCAATTTTTCCGTGGTGTACGACAAAACCAAGTGGTCAATAGCGGTATGCCGGAAATCAGTCACGCTTTAAAACCACAGGCAATCAAGCCTCAGCAAATTTCAGGGAAAACTCATCACTATGGAAAAATGACAGCACAGAGCAACACGGGCAGCTGTTATAATTATTGGTTTTCAATGGCCGTACCGTTCCTGAAACTGAAAGGCTAGAGAATTCAGTAGTGAATGTTTAGCAATGGTCTTCTTCGTATTCGAAGTGTAGTTATTATTATTGTGTCATTTTCATCATAATTCAAATTGTGCTATAGTCACACTACCTACCAAGTCTATGGAAAGACATAAGGTAAGCGATGTGTTGTTATGAAGATGTTTCATTTGTTTTTCTACCTCCAATAACATCATCAGCATTGCATAGACAAATTCTTCTTAGTGTGTGAGTTGTACTTATCAAGACAATTTTTTGTATATCACTTAAGCTTGGGTTTCGAGGGATTTTTAATGTGTTGTTTTTTAGGGTTTTTTGGTGGGGGTGTTTTTTTTTCTTTGTTTATAATTCCAAGTGCGCCTACTATTACTGGTACTATTCTTGTTTTCAATTTTCAAAGTTTTTTTCTATTTAACTTTCCAGGTCTTTATACTTTGATAGTTTTTCAAAATCCTTGGTTGCTGTGTTACAATCCACTAGACAAGATATATCAATTTGCAGGCAAGTTTTTTTCTTTTCTTTTCGGGTTTGGACAATACTGCCCAGCCTATTTACTTCAATCTTCTTGTCGGTGTAGATGGCTCAATCCCATAGATATATAACGTCTTCTATTTCTGTAACCGGTGTTTGATGATGTTCATACCAGTGTTTGTTTATATATTTTCCAAGATGTTTGCACATTGTCCAGTGTAAATATTGCCCTATTCTATCGTGACGATTTTTATATTCATTTGAGGCAAGTATAGAATGCTCTGATAGTATATAGTCTACTTTTCCTGATATTTGTCACAGAACCTACGTTTTAGATTCACATTATTATGTATGATATTTGCCTGAAAGTTCCTAGTGAAAAGACTGGTTTTGCGCTGCAAGAATAAAGTCTTCAGTTTCATTATTATTATCAGTATATTATTACCGTATATCAGTCAGTTAAAGTACCATACGTGATACACGCTTGGGCGATCATGTCTCGAAAGAGACATGACTGACTGGGCAGAAGATTATCCCGCAGTAGGTTGCCACTGCTTTCTGCGGTAGACTGGTTGCCAGCCAAGGCTATAGAACCCAATCTGTCCTGCTATTTAACCCATAACTGGAAGGAAGAGACGGATTAATACCTTTCCCAAGGGTATTTGCGCGTAAGTGAATACAATGGATTCAACTGAAATTCGAACTCGGCTCCCCGGTTTCTCGTTCCGAGCCGATATCCACTGTAAACACAACGCACATAGACACTAAAAATGAGGCAGCGGCAACAACAATAATGGGTTGATTTTTCAAAGTTCTAACTTCAGAATTGTTTCAGGAAAAATGGCCAAAAGTAATAAACAAGATATCTCTGAACCTGGGTAGTGGAATATAACAATTCTCTCTTGTATACACCATGAATGGTTCAGTTCTAACTTCCTTGGATGTTATCTGGATCTCCAGATCTCTGAAGAAAGACGGTGGAAGCCACGGCATAAGCGTTGTGATTGTAATGGCAAAGATAAGGACATTTGTCATACTTTATCTATAAGTAACCGACATCAAATTCCAAAAATGTACTTTTCACAGAATTCATTTAGCCCACACAGCGAGATAAATGAAAAAAATTAAAAGTTTAACTAGGATTTATTATCGGTTGGCACTCATATGACATGAGATACACGGATGATACATGTAGCGATATCAGTTAAATGAAAACATCTGAAATATGTTACAGAAATTGTTTCGACTGTTATTGCCTTGATGGTTATCAACTAAGTGAAGTGGACTTCACAAGCCCATGTCAAACGACCCTGACAAAGAAAGTCACTGAGTTGACTAAGACTGGGTTCTTGCTAAATCACTTTTTTAAACAAAGATGACAAAACAAAGAACACTGTTCTCTATGAGATAGTGGTCACTAGCAGTTGAAAGCAGAGAGAGCTATAAAGAGCTCAGAAGTAAGACCCAAGAATATTTTATAATTTTGTAAATGAAAGCAAGAATCACTAACTATTTATTATTAGAAGATAAAAATACATGGTCTATGTATTTGAGACATTAGAATTAAACAGGCACGTCAATTCAACTATATGGGCAGTGTATTAATAGATGACGGAATACACAAAACAGGCTTGCGACCTATCACGTTGAAACATTGGTTCCCGTACGATTACCGAATTTAATCAACATTGATCCTGGTCAGTACCTTGATGAATGACTATCTGGGAATATCAGGTGTTGTAAATTTAGATGTGCGGGTGGCGTAATGAATAATGTCTTGGAAATGTTAATCGGAGAGCCGAGTTCCAACTCCAGTTGAATTCGTTATATTCACTTACGCACTTGGGAAAGGTATGAATCGGCTTCTTCTCCCCCAGCTATGTATTAAGACTTGCACAACCAGACCATTTTTATCGAAACAAACAGTCGAAAAAATTTTCTGGCTTTAAATAACTTGAATAAATGATAGATTGATTTGTTTACTAAACCGTTAGAAACGAATCAACCAATCAATCAAAACACGATACAGAAACCCAAAAATTAATATGAGCAGAGAAAATATCTCTAGAGTCTAACTTATAAATTCGAATAGTATCGGTTGGCTCTCTCATGACAACATGAGATACACGGATGATACTCGTAGCGATACCAGTTAAATGAAAACATCTGAAATATGCTACAGAAATAGTTTCGACAGTTATTGCCTTGATGGTTATCAACTAAGTGAAGTGGACTTCACAGGTCTATGTCAAACGACCCTTTAAAAGTGGTAATAGGTTACATTATACCTAATCTCCTATATGGCAATGAATGCTAAAAATCTCCCCAAAATGAAGAAAAACCTTGAAGCAATAAAGACGTAATTTTATAATCAAATGCTGATAATACCATGGACAGAATACATAAACAACGCTGAAAGCTTAATGAAAATGAAATTTTATACTTACAATAACAAAGAAACCCTTTAAATTTATGAGGCACGCAATGAAGAAAAAATGCTTGAAGAATTTAGTGGCATAATGACGGCAAGAGAAGCAAAGAGAAACAATGAGTAACTTAACGGGTTTATGGTAATGGATGCTAAACAAACACAATTCAATATGATAAATTGTCAAAAAAAAAAACAGGAACTCTCGAAAACTATGATTGCTCACATCCTGAAGAGACATTGCACATAAAAGAAAAGAAAACATCTACTGAAAGCAGAAAAATGACATCGAAATAAAGTAAAGCGTTAAAATTGATTTCAAGCAAGAAAAACCAAGAAATTGTACTGAAACA
Organism: Ascarosepion bandense; assembly: GCA_037127315.1. Taxonomy (NCBI): domain Eukaryota; kingdom Metazoa; phylum Mollusca; class Cephalopoda; order Sepiida; family Sepiidae; genus Ascarosepion; species Ascarosepion bandense. Next base: position 1,208,566 of record JBBBDQ010001052.1, on the reverse strand, counting down.
TTGTCGTCTGCATCCTGAAAAGACATTACAAATAGAAGGAAGACGGGAAAGCTTTAATACAATTGTTTTCGTTGTTTATACATTGATTATAAACATATTTTGTACAAAATATCTCCAACTTACGACTGTTTGGCTTAAAGTATTGAGGCGTTGTTATCATTTTTTATACTTCAAAGTTAAAATAATATTATTATAGAATTGCTGTTTCGTTTAATTGATAATCAATAGTGCGAAAGTTCCATTTCATTTCATAAATAAATTGAATTTTTGTAGAATTATCAAATTCGAATGTATAATGACAGTGGAATTTTTCAATTGATTTTTTTACGTTTTTCTTCAAATATAAACAAATTTCAAACGTGAATATTTTATAACAGATAAATTTCATTTTTTTTTTTCAGTTTTTCAATTTAATTACATACATTTGGTGAAAATTAAACATGTAATAATGCATGCGATAATGGAGACACGATGGAGTAATGGATTGCAGATCGGATTAAGGAATCGCTGAGCCGAATTCGAATTCTAGTTGAGTTTATTACATTCACTTGCTAATACCCTTGAGGAAAGTATTAACCCATCTTTTCTCCTCCCATCTACGGATAAATATTAGGACACACTAGGTCCTGTAGCCTTGGATCTATAGGAAGGAAACACTCTAAATTCAAAATGAGCCCAGATAGGGTTGGGCTCCGTCAGGCTATCTTATCAAGGAAATAACGCTGCTGTTTTATCTGCAGTACGTATCGTGCCCCTACTAATCTAATTGGTCACGTGATCGTTATGGATGTGCGTTGTAGTGTAGTGGATATCGGCTCAGAACGAGAAATCGGGGAGCCGAGTTCGAATTCCAGTTGAATTCCCTGCATTTACTTACGCGCAAATACCCTTGGGAAAGGTATTAATCCGTCTCTTCCCTCCAGTTATTGGTTAAATAGCAGGACAGATTGGGTTCTGTAGCCTTGGCTGGCAACCAGTCTACCTCAGAGAGTAATGGTAACCTACTGCGGGATAATCTTCTACCCAGTCAGTCATGTCACTTTCGGGACATGATCACCCAAGCGTGTATCGCGAATGGTACTTAACTGACTGACTGATCGTGAAACTCAATTGTCTAAAATTTCGACATTTTCAAAAGATGCTTAATTATATATGTCATAATGGAACCTGAATTAAACTTTTAATTTCGAGTAAGAAATATTTATTCCAGTGCGAAAATTTTAAATTGGCTTACAACGAATTACCAAAACAAATTTACAGGAATTCAGAACTGTTTACAACATTTACATTGTTCGGACTGTTGTACTCATGATTATTGTCATATTCACGACATTTTGGCTGTTTCACGCTCCGGCCTTCCTCAAGTGATATACGTTGGAATTTCGAACTGAACCCTTTATTTTGTCTACCGGGGTAGATAATTCTAGCGCCACTTGAAGTGTTGAGTTACTAAAGGTGAAACTGAGATATCCAGAAGAGGCATGATATGTGCAACAAGAACAATCTCCCCCGCTAGATGAAATAACGAGTTCAGATCGAATGTTTAATGTGAATCATCTGAAGAAGACCAAAGAGTACAACGACTACAACGTCGTGAATATGACAGTAAATACGAGTACAACGGTCTGAACAATCTAAATAATGTAAATAGTTACTATTTCTCATATCAGAAATGTAGACAGAAATTCATACGTTTTCTTTTTATTGATGCATTTTCTGCAAGAAAATATCTTTCTTTATTATAATTGTACATGTCAAGGGCAACACAGAAGCTCCGTTATCGAGTATTAAAGATGATTGCTTCCTGACTTCAGCCTTCGGGATTTGCGAAATGGAACTGAATTAGAGGAAAGAATGCACTGAGTCTAGATTTTATCTCTGCTTTTGTAATCCGCAAATGCATATTTCCTCTCGACATACTACCAGTGTATTATAACCTAAGTACGTATCCAAAATCTTGGTCCATTTTTCGTCCCTGTCTTCTGTCAAAAAGTCCTTTGATAGAAAAGAAATTTTCTAAGGAGACGTTGTTGTCAGCAGAGTCGTGTGTACAGGATGAGCCAAAATTGTGTTTACACATTATTTTTAAGATAAAATATTTTGGGAAGCAAACTATCTTGCTCACTCTCTGACATGAAGAATTATATTTCTCGTTGCAGCGCATCTTTGAAAAGATATCCCCAAAACTATCCCCAAAAATAATTCTGCTGAAAGGTCTGTGTTATATCGACAAAACTGCGTCAGACCAATTGTAAAGTAAGAATGCTCACTGAAAGATAATTGCTTACGAATTAATACTTTATACTAGGCTACTGTAAGATTCAAATAAATCTAGAAAAATGCAGAACAGAAGGTCACAGAAAACAGAGAAACTGCTCAAACAAAAGAGCATTTAACAACAAAAATATACATATACAACTACACTATCAAAAATATACGGAACCAGAAAAATACTAACTAAATTGCACTTAATTAACATTCTATATATGAAGAAACACACCAATGTTAAATAAAGTCTAAAAAGAGAATGTTTGCCCTGAGGAGAAAATAGCAAGTGTCACATTTATAGAGCAATATTTTTTTTATCGTGTCACCCCAAGCAAGGCATTCCACTGCCACTATAGCGCAGGGGGTTACATAGAGGGATTGGGTATGGGAAATGTCAGAAGGAGGGTGATAGACAACTTAGGATGTACATAGGGAGAGAGTTGGAGAGAGTGGGTGTGAGTTAGTGTGAAACTCCTAAACAAAATATTCAAATGCAGATATGAAAAGGAATTCATACTACGCCAACTATAACCACATCACGGTTCCCAAATCTCAGTTAAGTGCCATATGTGATACACGCTTGGGCGATCATGTCTCGAAAGAGACATAACTGACTGGGCAGAAGATTACCCGTAGTAGTTTGCCATTGTTTTCAGCGGTAGAATGATTGCTGACCAAGAATATAGAACCCAATCTGTCCTGTTATTTAACCCATAACTGGGGGGAAGAGAAGGATTAATGTCTTTCCCAGGGGTATTTGCGCGTAAGACTAAAGAAGTAATAAGTATAAATGAAAGTTAATTAATTTAATTTAAAAATAAATACAAATCTCATATATAATTAATATGGAAATCAACCAGGGGAAGTAACAGCTACAGTAATTTAATAGAAAAAGGAAAATAAAAGAGAAAGAGAGAAAGAAAAAGAGAAAATAATCTGAGCTAAACGGTTATTGCTTCTCTAATCATTAGAACTTTTTTTTCTCTTTTTTGTTAAATAAGTGCGGGTGATTTTCCCCATTTTACATTAATTTAACCGAAATTAAGACATGTCCAGCCTGGTCAGTACCTAAATAGACGACCAATTAGGAATACCAAGTGCTGTAAGAATGTGCTGGTGGTGTAATGGTGTTAAAATTTCTTGTTTGATTCGTTATATTCACTTACGCGCAAATACCCCTGGAAAAAGAATGACTCCATCTCTTCTTCCTCAGCTTAATTATTAAGACTTGTATTGCCACGCCATTATTATTTCCAAAGGTTTTAAAATCTCAAAATATTTTCAAGCTTTAAATAACATCCAAACCTGCATAAGCCGTAGAAAACAAATCAATAAAAAAACGTTCTTCTTGCTAAATATTGTTCCTTCAACAAGATCTTTAAAAACAAGTACCAAATTCTGTAACTTAGCCAAGCATAAAAATAAATAACTAAATAACAATAAATTAAAAAATCGTATTGAATAAAGAATAATATAATCAAATATATTCAAGATAAACAAAAGAGAGATCCTCAAGATCACAACTAAAAACAATCTTGCAGATATCATTTATCCTAACAAAAGAACAAAACCCAATAATTACCTTCACACACTAATATATATATATATATATATATATATATATATATATATATATATATATATATATATATATACATATATATATATATATATATATATATATGTATATATGTATATATATACATATATATATATATAATATATATATATATATATATATATATATATATATATATATATATATATATATATATATATATAGTATATATATTATGTATATATATATATATACATATATATATATATATATATATATATATATATATATATATATATATATATATATATATATATATATATATATATATGTATGTATATATATATATGTATATATATACATATATATATATATGTATATATATATATGTATATATATACATATATATATACATATATATATATATATGTATATATATATATATATATATATATATATATATATATATACATATATATACATATATATATAATATATATATATATATATATATATACATATATATATACATATATATATACATATATATATATATTATATATATATATATATATATATATATATATATATATATATATATATATATATATATATATATATATATATATATATATATATATATTAATGGTGTAATCCCAAGCAAGGCATTTTCCTGCGACTGTTGTGCAGGGTGTTACATAGGAGGAAAGTTATGATAAAGATTAACAGGTTACAGGAAGAGGGTAAGAGAAGAGTGAGAATACTGATGAGAGTGGGGTGGACTGAGAAAAGAGAATGAGAGAGAGGATGCAAGTTAGTGAGACAGGAGATGACTATTGACTTTACATTTTAATTCTTGAAGATTGTAGCTGTCGGAAAAGCAAGTAAACGGAAGGGAATTCCACAAGCGGGAAGTGCGAGAAAAGAAGCTGGTGGAGTAGAATTTGCGTTTACAATTTATTGGTTTCACAGTAAAAGGGTGGGACCTAGTTGTTAGACTTGTGGCTCAAGTATATTTATATATAGGGGGTGCCAGTGAGCTAAGTTCATCTGAGTAGAAGCCGTGAAAGTATTTGTATAAGAGAACCAAGGAAGCCACACTGCGTCGGTGAGAAAGCAACTGTATCCTAGCTGCTAAGTCGGGATCGATCACTTTACAGATTCTCCGTTTGATTTTGTCAAGGACACCTAGGTCGGAAGCAGGAGCACGCGACCTGATATGGCAGCAGTATTTAATGCACGGGTGGATGGTAGATTTGTATATGTGCAGGATTGTTTCAGACGTGAAAAACTGCCTGGCCCTGCACAGAGAACCGACCTTCTTAGCAGCGGAGTTAGCTGTGGATTCTATATAGGTCTGACGTGAGAGTTAACCCGAGGAGGCGCAGTGTTTTACTTTCAGGGAGAATAGCCTGATCAATGCTAATGGGGGTCAGGGACGATTGTCGGTGATGGTTAATAGATAGCAGCTTCATTTTGGAAACATTAAAATTCACGAGCCATTTCTTACCCTAGTCAACCACGAGGTTTGCTTTGTCAGCCTTGGCAGAATTTTGATCGAGGCTAGAATATATAGAGGTCATACAAAAAATAATAATATGATATGATAATCACACATGGCGTAAAACTGCCAAACAGTATATTACATTCTATATGCATACTTCTTCAATTGATAATGTGAATATTTTCATGGACGTTATTAGATATCGGACTGAGGCCGAGATTAACCTACCGACAAACAACACTCAGAATTTAAGGTTTCTTTTTTTAGAATTGTAGTATAAATCAGTCAGTTAAGTGACATACGTGATACACGCTTTAAGCGATCATGTCTCGAAAGAGACATGACTGACTGGGCAGAAGATTATCCCGCAGTAGGTTGCCATTGCTTTCTGCGGTAGACTGGTTGCCAGCCAAGGCTATAGAATCCAATCTGTCCTATTATTTGACTCATAGCTAGAGAGGAAAGAGATGTATTATATTATTAAGTAGTAATATGTGGGGAATCAGTTTGTTACTACATAACAATATAAAACTGATCCCCCACTTTATGACCAGTAAAAGCCTTAATCATATTTTCACCTATTATATTCATTCAGTCAGACAAGTGCCATACGTGATACACGCTTTGGGCGATCATGTCTCGAAAGAGAAATGACTGACTGGGTAGATTCTCCCGCAGTAGGTTTCTGCCTTAGACTGGTCGCCAGTAAAGGCTCTAGGACCCAATCTATCCTGTTATTTAACCCATAATTGGAGGGAAGAGACGGATTAATATTTTCCCATTCGCGCGTAAGTGAACGCAAAGAATTCAACAGGAATTCGAACTCGGCAACCCGATTTGTCGTTCCGAGTCGATATCAACTGCACAAGTAAAAGACAACACTTAATTTTTAAGGGTAATTTTGGGGATTTAGTGATCGCCTTCTACTCGGAAATATACGGTACTTATACAGGTTCTTGGTAATACAGTTGTTGATATTACAGCTCTTTTATCAGAAAAGGCTTTGTGTCTGTTTCTTGTTTTGTTTTGTTGTTGTTGTTGTTGTTGTTTTTTTGTACAAAGATTCATCAGGAAGTGGTTACATAACTATGAAAAAAAGCATTTATAATAAACAAAATCATTGTAATAATATCATCATCATCATCAGTCGCTTTCTCTGTGTTATTGCAGATTACATGAGATATTATTCTCATGTTAATTTTTGGCCTACTCTTCCATGCTGGCTCAAAGCATGTTGGAAGAGAGCGTTTGAAGGTTTTACTGCAGTAGATTGCCAGTTATTTTCTGCAGTAGACTGGAAATCAGTCTGTCTAGCTATTAAGCTGATTTTGAATTCAAACAGTTTGCCACCCACGATTATAGAGCGTTATTTTCCCATAACTGGTGGGAGAGAAAAAAAGAGATGGATTCAGACCTTTCCCAAGGGAATTAGCACGTAAGTAAATGTACCGCTATCCACATTATCCCACCGTGTTTTAACAGTCAGTCAGTTAAATGCCATGTGATACACGATTGGGCGATCATGTCGCGAAAAACACATGACTGACTGGGCAGAACATTTTCCCGCAGCACTTTGTCATTACTTTCTGCGGTAGACTTGCTGCGAACCAAAACTACACAACCCATTCTGTCCTGTTATTTAAACCATAGCTGGAGAGAGAGAGGCGATAGATTCATAACCTTCCGAAAGGTATTTGCGCTTAAGTGAATGCAAGGAATTCAACTCGAATTTGAACTCGTCTCTCCGATATCTCGTTTCAAGCCGATATCCCCTGCACGATAGCGCACATCCAAAACTAAGCAAATATTAAGGAACAGAAAAAATATCACTAGAATCAAAGAAAAGAGCACTGAAATGTTATGTAATATAAACTCTCTTTTGTGAATGCTAGACAAACTCTTCACAGATGAAGAAAAGACATGGACCAACAGAAATCTGGATCTACACAAGGTTGCTGCAAATACCATGGCCTGAACATGTGAGAAAAAAATGATGTTTGATTGTTTCAAGATTTACCGATTATCAATCCTTATGGGATTATTTAAGGTCATAACAAATGATTTTGGGTAAGGTTATATTATTTTTACAGAATTTTGGAAGATGCCTTGCTTTTTAAACTTTTCCATTGCTTTCAAGTTGTATTACTTTTTAAATTTTTCACCTGGTGAGGATCAGATCTATTTTTGATCTTTGGATCTTTACTTAGATTATATTTTGCTGTATAGTTTGATCTTTTTGAGGAAGGTTAAAATAGTATTAGAGTTTATTTTTTCGAAAAGATCTTTCAGGTTGTTAACATTATAGAGGGATTACTGGATATATGTAAAGTCACTGCAGTCGAGTAAAACATGTTTTACTGTATAGGGTTCTTGACGTGCAATGCATTCGGAAAATTCTTCATTTTTTAAGAGATAAGAGTCGGTTATGTGTGTACGTCCAATTCGAATACGGGATATAACCACTTCTTTGGTGATTTACTGGGTTCTGGTAGTTGTCTCTTTAGGATGCGTTTGATTTTAAATAGTTTGTTGTTTTAACAGTTGTTCCAGGTTTCTTGCGATTTCTTTAAAATATAGTTCTTGATTAGGGGTTTATAGTCAGTGTATGGAAACTTTATGTTACTTGTGTCACGTTTTAGGGAATTTTTTGCAGCCACATCGGCTTTCTCATTTCCGTGAAATCCAGAGTGGCTGGCAATCCAACAGAAAATGATAGTTTTGTTTTGTGAAATCAGATGTATTCTATATAAAAGTTTGATGAGTAAGGGATTGTTTCATTTTTTAAAAGAATGAAAATGAAAACTAAAAGGACTCCTAAACTTAGCATCAGAAAGAAACAGTAGAAATCTCTACAATATAATCTAATAAATGAACTTGTGTGAATGTTTGTCAAAACAGAGATTAAAAGAGATAGCAAAAAAGCGAATATTACTAACAGCTACAAATAGACAGAGATATTTGGAGAGCCATGATCGCCCACATACTAAAGGGACACGGTACATAAAAGAATCCTGTACGCAGCTAGCAAGGCTAATAATATTTTTAAACTTAAGTTATTATTATTTTTTCAGCTTATGCTTAACATCAGGAAAATACATTTCTCATTTCTAAGGCATATTCTTTTTATAATCATATCTCCCCAAGCAAGGCCTTTGACTGCCACTGTTGTGCAGGGGATTACATAGGAGAAACGTTATGAGAAAGTGTGTTTGGAAGTGGGTAAGAGAAGGATGAGAATACTGATGAGAGTGGGGTGGACGGAGACAGGAGCATGAGAGAGAGGACGCAGGTTAGAGAGATGGAAGATGACTATTGACTTTATATTTAAATTCTTGGAGATTGTTGCTGTCGGGGAAGCAAGTAAATGAAAGGGAATTCCATGGGCGGTAAGTGCGAGAAAAGAAGCTGGTGAAGTAGAATTTGCGTTTACAATTTATTGGTTTCACAGTAAAAGAGTGGGACCTAGTTGCTAATCTTGTTGCTCGAGTAAATTTATATATATGAGGCCCCCGTGAGCTAAGTTCATCGGAGCAGAAGCCATGAAAGTATATAATGAGGAAAGAGAAATTGAAGAATAGGACTCACACGATACACTGAAGATAGAATAGGCAGAGCAAAACAACGCATAACCTACCTACCGAGCTTGGGTAAATGGATTGCGGAACAAATGTTCAGAAGAGATAACAAAAAGGCAAAATTGATTAAGAGCTACAAACGACAAGAAAATATGGAGAGTCCTGATCGAACACGACACATAAAAGATGACTTCTTGATGTTATCGATCTGGATGAGACGATCCCAGGGTGTGGTACTTTTGGAAAATGCCTGAAAACCATACCAGGAGATTGACAGAAGCCTTGTGAGTGAAATTGGGTAGACAGCTCCTCTTTCAGAGGCCGTCGATGTCACAAGTCATAGAGGGTTTGAATGTCCTGGCCTTGTTCAGACTCTCTCCCAGAGACTGTAACTAAGGTATGCTCAGCATAGTTGTAGTATAAACCACAGGTGGGCTCTGTGGATGTTGAACAAATACAAATGTACCTGAGCAATCGTCTGCAATGGAGATTAGCTAGCCGCTCCAGTCGATAGGTATTCCCGAATACGAGTGGCCAACCATTATATATATATATCCGAGTGAGTACAGAACGAAGAAAGAATTTTTTCCAACATCCAAAACATTAATTTAAAACAGTGCTCTATATATTTTATATATAGAGCTGTGAATAGGTCGGATTCCCTAATCACAACCCCCCCCACACACACACACGCACAACTGACCACGTAATCAACCTTTTAAGTAAGCACACGATTCTTCGAAATTCTAACCAAAAGATATACCCGAGCAATAAAAATGTACATTCCAACAGCTAATGTCATTAATCAACCATTTAACTTCACAAACCACTTTCTTCAAAATTCTAATGGTCAACACAAAAGACATATTCCCTTTATTATCAATAACCCCAACCAACCTCACACTAACAAGGAACCAAATATAGATAGCGAGGATTTCCATTCTTCTTCATTCCTCCTGAAGAGACGTTGGAGACCCAATGTCGAAACAACCATATGATTGTAGACGACACATATAAAAAACATTATGTACATGTTCTAAAATATAATTTATAATATATATATATATATACTGTAAAATATAAGAAAGAATGAATGTCTATTATGTTTAATCATGAGCCGTTCTAATCATTGCATTTTGGCTTTAATTTCAGTTGAAAATAAAGACAAAAATTCTCCAACATTTGGATATTTTTTATTAAGTTGTCTCAAAGCTTTTGGCTCACATGAGCCATCTTCAGAGAGGTTACAAGGATGTTAACACAAAAACATCTGCCATCAGCGACGATTTTATCTTGTGTTGACATAAAACTTTACTAAGCAACGATAACAATTAGCAAATAGCAAACGCAGTTCGTAAATTTGTAACGCGCTTCTATGACATCACACCGCGTGAGAGCTCGAGATGTTTACAGAACCATATATTTAAATGCAATGTAATGCGTTATGACCAGATTTCAACTTGATTTTATTAAGTGTGTGTTGTTTTGACTTAATGTAGATGACCTCTACTATATATATATATATATATATGTGTGTGTGTGTGTGTGTGTGTGTGTGTGTGTGTGTGTGTGTGTGTGTGTAAAAATATACTCAGTTATGATTTGAGATTAAGAACAGGTTGGTTAAATAAAAAGAAGACGAGAGGAAAACTGTATTTAACTCGCCTACGCGTTTCGTCCTGTGATGGACTTTATCAAGGACTTCTTTTTATTTAACCATATATATATATATATATATATATATATATATATATATGCATATATATATATATATATATATATATATATATATATATGTGTGTGTGTGTGTGTGTGTGTGTGTGTGTGTGTGTGTGTGTGTGTGTGTGTTTTCATCTCTAAATTTGCTTCTTAATACTTAAGAAATAATGTCTGAATATACTCACACTTACGTTCACACAACGACAAAAACTCATAACACATCCAGAATGTCACATAGGCCCGACATAGAGAAATGCAATAACACAATTTAAGAGGTGTTTTCACTAATACAGAAAAAAAACGTCGTTAATTTATTTCATTAGTCATACTCTGAAGGTTAGTGCAAATTGGTCTTAATTGGCCAATATTTAAGCTTTAGGAGAGAGAAAAATATCTCACACTTTTCATATTTAATGAAATTAGCAAACGCACGTAATTCTCAGTTCTGAGATAGATTTAATTTCTCAGCCTTTGTACATATACACTGCAATGGTAAAGAAAACAGGATTTGCTGCACATTGACCAAAGACGCTAGATACTAGCCAGGATGTCGAATGCAAACTATCTTATACACTCGAGTATAAGTCGAGTTTTTATGATCATTTTTTTTTTACGCGGTGTCAATGCTTAGCATCGAAGTTCAAATCATACTCAGGGTTTCCAAGGCAATCAGAAAGGCCTCCTTTTCTTAGAAGATTATGATGTGGATATTTTCCAAGACCCAGCTAAAGAAAATTTAATCAGAAAAAGACAGCTGAATTTTCCCTGACATATAATAAGGAGAGAACGCCTAGAGAATTTAACACTCACAGAACATAGAGAAGCAAGCAGAAACACCGAGTAACCTATCCAAAGTGTGTCTGTGAAAAAATAATATAACAAAGAAATATGTTAAAGGATGGAAAAATTACTTAGATGCAAAAAAATAGAAAGCTGTGGAAAGCCATGCATTTTTACGTTTTGAAATTATTTCGCAAATAAAAGAAATTACTAGTTAGCATTTACAGATGCGTTCCATCTCGTATTGAGTTTGATCCTCACTAGGTGCACCCTTATAGACTAAACTAGGCTTTGTAAGTAATGGGTTACAGATTTGCTAGTATAGTGAGGTGAATTCTCACTGGGTGCTTCTGAATTGATGTCATATACAAAACTAAACTACCTTTAATTAATAGACACTTATTTTAAGCCGCAAAATAATTCATTTGTAAAGAAAGTTAGATCATGAATGCATTTTATTATTTACTCTGTGTCAAACGAAGCTACGCTTAAAATGATGCAGCCTAACCACTAGTTCCCTTAATTTGATTCTCATGAGTATCCAATTGCTGTAGCCTTGGGCCAGACTAGCTAAGCCTATTAAAAATAATATCATGTCATAGATAATAGTTTATCTAATTCACCATGCAAGCCAACTGCTTGTGCACCGAGTTTTATTATAAATGAAGAATGAGATTTTCATCGAAAAATACCTGAGGACTGGGTTGAATTTAATGCCAATTTGGAGCCTTTTTTCTAAGGGGAATTGTTTTGTAGAGACTCTAATTATCTTTTCTTTCTTTTTTTTTTTAATCATTTCACCCCGAGCAAGGCAGAAACGCCACTGATGTGCAGGGGGTTACATAAATGTAGAAAGATTAATTAGAAAAGAGTGAGGAGTACAAGCTAGTTAGAAAGGAACAATAGAAAGCTGAGAAAGAAGGCAGAAGAATGACAGATACATGGGCGGAGAGAAAGTGAAGATTATACAGCGGAGGGGAGAGAGCTAGAGTCCAGTGGTTAGTAGGTGAGCATTAACTTTGCTTTTAAATTTCTGGAGGTCGTAGCCGTCAGGAAAGCAAGAATACGGGAGTGAGTTCCACAGGCGGGAAGTGCGAGAGAGGAAGCTGCAGGAGTAGAATTGTCGTCTGCATTTGGCTAACCTGACTGTGAATGGGTGGGACCCAGTTGCCAGTCTGGTTGCACGGGTAAACACCTGGGATCACTCTAAGAAATGCCAATGTAAACTCAATGAAAACTCTGTACTCAGTGTCAAAACAAAACATCAAAATATTTAGGTGCATCGTAGGGTTAGCTGAGAAAGCGGAAGTCAGGGTTACGAAGTGCATAATCTGACCTCATAGGATATCAAAGTCGGTAAACGACATAAAATACAAAGTCAACCATACGGAGTTTGGGATAAAGATGCACAATGCATCGGCGTGACAGAAAGCTATGTGAATGCCTGACCTGCGAGAAGAATCCAAATCCGCGCAAAATCATAGCCGACGTTAATTTGATGGGGTTCAGAAATTAACACTATTTACATTGTTCGATAATTTGTCTTCATCTTTATCGCCATATTCACAACGTTTCAGTCGTTTACGCTCCGGCCTTTTTCGGGTGATATTACTTAGAATTTCGAACCAAGGCTCCAGTGGATAAAGGTGTTGATGGAGTCATCGAAAAGTGACTTGGATCAAAGAGTCGTGAGGTCAATGCCTGGCCACAACCGAGGGAACTTGTAGCCTTGAGTGACCAAGGTGAATAGGCTAAAACTAAAGATATTCAAAGGTATGGCACGTGGAATTAGAACAATCTACCGTCATAGTCCAAATAAGGGGTTCGTTTCGAAATAATATCACCTAAAGAAGGCCGGAGCGCACAACAGCCGACACGTTGTGAATATGTCAATAAAGAGACTGAACAATGTCTGTAGTGAAAATAGTGACAATACCTCATCTTGGAAATATAGATAAATAATTCTAGGTATATATTTAGTATTTTATTCTGTTCATTAATATAGTGCTCAGTTTCACATCAAACCATCAAAGGAGGCCAAGGTTAACCGAAAATTACTCCAATCGGAAGTAGAGATCCACGACTCAGCCGTTGTCAGTAGTGGCTCTGGAGGTGACCATCTGTGAGCCCTGCCTGCGCCTAATACATGTGCGCGTGAGAAAAATAAGCGCTTAAGGGAGGAAATGGTCAGTCGCACAGATTACCAACAAGAATATAAGGACATTATTTTGATGGGCCGTAGCGTGATGGGAGCAGCATAATGCATACTAGCTTCTGGAAGCTTCAGATGATTTCAGCATTGACAAAATTACTGACATTTTAAATGATATTTTAAATGACATAGTGAGATACCGGAAGGTCCAAGTAAATCCATTTTCTTAACACTGTACAAGAAGTCAGGTGCAAACGAATGAGATCTCCACCGGATAATCAGCGTAATGACACACATGAGAAAACTCAGTGGAATTAAATCAGAAACAGGACAAGAACGGTGTGGTTTCTTTAAAAACACTGGAACAAGGAATGCAATATTTATGCTCTGAATGATATCTGAAGGAGTAATACAAATGCAGAAGGGAGTAAACATCTATTTTATAGAAGCGGCTGATAAAATACTTTGCAAACAACTGTTGGAACTACTCAGTAGGCTAAATGAAATATCGGAAGATTATCAGAATTCAGAACTTAGACTGAAAGCAAACCACTTGCATATAGATAGAGAAGGGACACAGCACATAGAAGAAGAAGAAGAAGAAGAAGAAGAAGAAGAAGAAGAAGAAGAAGAAGAAGGTATTGGAGTGGATAAAACAGAAAGTTAAATCTGAAAGCCGGCATACACACGCTTCATTATATTATTTAATAGCTCTTCACAAATCACACAGTTTCGCGTGCACACACAAATTACTGAGATTACAAATTACAATCTCTAATGAAAACAGCCAGCCTTTGAAGATCTTTTCGCAAATGTCGTACGTTATAAACCATACACGGAATTTCCTTTACTTTCCAGTAGGAGATTAGTGCTTAGCTGTCTCATGTCAGCTAATCATAAAAATCCCCCCCATCCCTAAAACATCACATGCACTACTTCCTGCTTCCAATTGTCATATGATCAATGCATATTCAGTCATGGCGATTGGTCCATATTGGATTGTCGCCAACATAAAATAGGATAAAGCAAAAGTGGAAATTGATAAAGTTCCGGTTACGCATGCGCTTTTGCCTTGATTTGGTTTATGCTGTCCCGAAGCAATTTTCTACATTTTTTTTATTTTTTTATTTTTATTTTTGCTTGCTTGTTGATGTTTCGTTTTACATTTTTTCTCTTCCATTACTTTCACTTCTTTCGCTCTTTCTATTTAATTATTTTCTTTTACCCTCTTTCATTTTCTTGGTCTTCTCTCTTTTTAAAATGTTTCATTAATTCATTTCTTTTGGACATATTTCTTTCTTTCATCATATACAAATTTCTCCTTTTCTCTTTCTCTTTCCCTATATAGAAATATATATATATATATATATATATATATATATATAGAGAGAGAGAGAGAGAGAGAGAGAGAGACAGACAGACAGACAGACAGACAGACAGACAGAAAGAGAAAACAAAGATTTAACATTAAATTTTTATCATTAGCAATTATTTTCTACAATATAAGAGCATTTATAATGGATTAACATGAAAATATAATTACAGCAATTTCTTAAGTTTTTCCCTTACCAAAAATATACATTAATGTTAGGTACCTGAGGTAATTACATGCTCACACACACACACACACACACTCACACACACACACACACACACACACACACACATATATATATATATATATATATATAAGATAAAGTACAATTACGAAAAGTTTATCAACCTAACATGTTTAAACGAAAAAGTTTTTATAAAAGTAAGACATTAGATTCATAAACGTTTCCTATTTGTTCATTATCTTATCTTTTTGTCGTATTTCTAACCATATTTGATCCTAATATATATATATATATATATATATATATATATATATATATATAAGTAAATTAACCGAGTGAGCCAAAAAACCTACCAAGATTTCACCTAAACGGATCTTCAGGGAAGATTGGCTCCAACCTTCCCTAAAGATCCGTTTAGGTGAAAGTTTGGTAGGTTTTTGGCTCACTAGGCTAATTTACTTATTCTGCTCTGCTTACGTATTGAGCGCTTTTTTGTTAGTAATTACTTATCTGAGGTTTTTTGTTTGGGCTACGTACTAGCTCGGTCCAAATCGCTTTGGCTGATGTTCATGTGCTTAGCTCTTTCTTTTTTTACAAACATTGTTTCCTTCCGCGTGTATACGCGGAGGGTTTTTCGAAACGAGTATAGTGATAAGTTTGCATATATATATATATATATATATATATATATGAATCTTTGATTTAAACATTTTTCGTTAAAAGCGACCGACAAGAAACATTTTATTAATTTTTTTCAATATTGTTACATGTTTCCTTTTTGTTGGAGATAAGGAATGTAAAAATGTTCCATAATTTTCAACTTTCCAAGCGCTTTCACCATCTTCACAGGCATTTTCAAGAAAGTTATTTTTCTGGTGTTGTACATTCTCACGTTTGACTATAATGTAATCTTCTGGTGTTTAAGTGGGTTTTTTTTTTTTTTTTTTTTTAGTGGGGGGTCCCAAAACATTACTTTATATGATGATTGACTGACTGATTCATTTTTTCCAACTTATCTACATTTACAGATTTTTTAAAGCCATAAAATATTTCTTAAATTGTAAGATTTCTTTTTTTCGAGATAATAATAATTTAGTGATGCAATTCTTGCTAATTAGCTGGGGTGAAGTAGAGGTCAATTGGTACTTTTCCGCAAACATATTTGCGCGAAAGTGTATATTAAAAATCCAACGTCAATTTGATGCCAGTAAGTTGCCATTGCTTTCTGTGGTAGACTGTTTGCCAGCCAGGGCTACAGAACCCAATCTGTCTTGTTATTTAACCCATACCTGGAAGGAATAGACGGATTAATACATTTCCCAATGGTATTTGCGCGTAAGTGAATGCAATGAATTCAGCTGGAATTCGAACTCGGCTCCTCGATTTCGCGTTCCGAGCCGATATCCAATGCACCACAACGCACATATCGAGAATATTCTGAGAACATATTCAGCCATCATTTGAAAAATAACATTCATACCAGGATTCTTGTGTACCAAATACAAGTGCCAACAAGATGAAATTATTTCTTTAAGGTTGTCCGCCGTCACGGTGTTTATTTGGTAGAACACTAATACTTTTTTAAATAATTTTTACTGCGGCACGATAATTTTATTGAAAATATAATAAAGATATAATAAATCTTAACAGAATATTTATTGAAACCGAGGAGACGCTCATATTGAAAGTTGAAAAACTCCAAACAAATGATTACCACAGAGCTCTTGTGTTTTTATTTATTATTTTATTTTTTCCAAAAAAAAGTACGTTTGTGCTTGAGCGTTAGACACACGCACACGCAAACACAAACATACATAGATAGATAGATAGATAGATAGATAGATAGATAGATAGATAGATAGATAACCAACTTAGATCTAAACTTATTTATAAATGGAATTTTGTCTGTGTGTGTGTGTGTGTGTATATGTGTGTGTGTGTGTCCGTTACCTATAGACTTCGAAACGGCTGAACAGATTTTCTTGAAAATGTACACTATTGTTCTTTTGTGACGAGGTACCACCGATAAATATCGAAAATCGATAATCGAAAACATCGGGTTATAGAAGGAGTGGTCCGATTTTAATCAAATTTGATACACTCATAGACAAAGACATAAGAAACGATATTCAGAAGTTTCAAGGTTGCAGTTCTTACAATAGTACAGAAAATCGATAATATATATATATATATATATATATAAAAGGCAAGATGTTTGTGTGTATGTCTGTTTATCTGCCTGTATGTCTGTATTTTTTTAGCCCTTTTATTTTAGTTTTTGCATTGGGTTTGGCTCTAAGTAGGCATAATTGTAGTTCTTAATCTCAGCCATAATACCATTTACTCAGAGAACTCATTTAGCCTTCAAAATTCAGTTTACGACGAAAGAAAATTATTTCATATCGATACCAGGAAATCAAAATTTGACGTACATCCATTCATTTTTCTTTCAGTCTACGGTTTCGCTTCAACTGGAAACAACTATTGCTTTTTAGTCTTTCATGCTAACGTCCAAAGAGTCTGAGATCCAGGTCCATGGATTAGTTTTAAAGCTTTCTTTACACCCGAGCAACGCCGGGCTATACTGCTAGTAGATAGATAGATAGATAGATAGATAGATAGATAGATAGATAGATAGATAATGAACGAGTTAGGATAGATAGATAGATAGATAGATAGATAGATAGATAGATAGATAGATAGATAGATAGATAGATAGGATAGAATGAGTTAGGATAGATAGATAGATAGATAGATAGATAGATAGATAGATAATGAACGAGTTAGGATAGATAGATAGATAGATAGATAGATAGATAGATAGATAGATAGATAGATAGATAGATAATGAACGAGTTAGGATAGATAGATAGATAGATAGATAGATAGATAGATAGATAGATAGATAGATAGATAGATGAACGAGTTAGGATAGATAGATTAGATAGATAGATAGATAGATAGATAGATAGATAGATAGATAGATAGATAGATAGATAGATAAGAACGAGTTAGGATAGATAGATAGATAGATAGATAGATAGATAGATAGATAGATAGATAGATAAGAACGAGTTAGGATAGATAGATAGATAGATAGATAGATAGATAGATAGATAGATAGATAATGAACGAGTTAGGATAGATAGATAGATAGATAGATAGATAGATAGATAGATAGATAGATAGATAGATAGATAGGATAGAACGAGTTAGGATAGATAGATAGATAGATAGATAGATAGATAGATAGATAGATAGATAGATAATGAACGAGTTAGGATAGATAGATAGATAGATAGATAGATAGATAGATAGATAGATAGATAGATAGATAGATAATGAACGAGTTGGATAGATAGATAGATAGATAGATAGATAGATAGATAGATAGATAGATAGATAGATAGATAGATATGTGAAAAAGAAAATGTGCTCTATTAGCTCTAAAACAGGAAAAGGCAATAAATTGTCGCTTATAATTGGCGCCAATTTCCCTAAGGTCAGACGTCTAAACGATATGAAAAACAAAACAATTATAAAAACAATATTTGCTTCACTTTCTACACCAAGGTCATATAACCTGAACTAAAATAGACAAGACTCAACGAAAACAACTGATAAATATTACAATTAGAGGAATATCTGTGGCCATTACTTAATATGTCAAAGCTTGCTGCCATTGTGCAATCAATAAGTCTTGATAACGCTAATAATAGATTGAACGATAAAGCGTTTATTTATGGAATTGTTATAAACGAGATATTTTCGAAATAAAAAAAAATAAATAAAAGGCGTTATTTGTGTTTTCTGCTGAGCATGAAATAAGTCGTTGCCGGGAAATGTTCTTCCGAACAGAATCTCGAAATTGGACATTTTTTCTACAAGAGTTTATGAAATATGTTCAATAAAATCTAAACTGTTATTTTACTGCCACTGTTGTGCATGGGATTACATAGGAGAAATGTTATGAGAAAGAGTGACAGGTTACATGTAGTGTCAGGAAGAGGGTATGAGAAGGATGAGAATACTGATAAGAGTGAGGTAGACGGAGAAAAGTGCATGAGAGAGAGAGAGGATGCAAGTTAGTGAGAGAGAATATAACTACTGACTTTACATTTAAATTCTTGGTGATTGTAGCTGTTGGGAAAGCAAGTAAGCGGAAGGGAATTCCACAGGCGGGAAGTTCGAGAAAAGAGACTGATGGAGTAGAATTTGCGTTTACAATTTATCGGTTTTACAATAAAAGGGTGGGACCTAGTTGCTAACCTTGTGGCTCGAGGAAATTCATATATAGTGAGTACCAGTGTGCTAGTTTCATTGAAGCAGAAGCCGTGAAAGTATTTGTAGAAGAGACACAGGAAAGCCACACTGCGTTGATAAGAAAGCGACTGAATCCTAGCTGCCAAGTCAGGTTCGATCACATTACAGATTTACCGTTGGATTTTGTCAAGGACCCCTAGGTGGATAGCAGGAGCACCCGACCAGATATGGCAGCAGTATTCAATGCACGGGCGGATGTTAGATTTATATGTGTGCAGGATTGTTTCAGACGGGAAAAACTTCCTGGCCCTGCACAGAGAACCGACCTTCTTAGCAGCGGATTTAGCTATGGATTCTATATAGTCATTCCACTTGAGGTCTGTTGTAAGAGTTAACCTGAGGAAGCGCAGTATTTTTGATTTTAGGGAGACTAGCCTGATCCATGCTAATGGGTGGTAGGATTTTTGATGTTGTGCTAGAGAAACTTTCTTGTCAGAATCTATCTTACACATTTACAAATTTATGATTCGTTCATGCATTGAATATTACTGTCACATCTGCTCTGGTGCTTCATCTTTGCATTAAGAGATTCTTGATAAGATTCAAAGAAGATTCAGTAGTAAGTACTTTGCATCTCTTCTTCAGCCTCCTTCTCACCGCCCTTAGGTAGCTTTCCAGTTCCTTTTCTATAGATGCACAGTACTGTGCAAAAGTATTAGGACAAGAACTATTTTATCTTTTATGAGGCATCAAAATAATTGCGACAATTTACCAATCGCACCTAGTATATATACAGTACTGTGCAAAAGTATTAGGACAAGAACTATTTTATCTTTTATGAGGCATCAAAATAATTGCGACAATTTACCAATCGCACCTAGTATATATCCAGTACTGTGCAAAAGTATTAGGACAAGAACTATTTTATCTTTTAGGAGGCATCAAAATAATTGCGACAATTTACCAATCGCACCTAGTATATATACAGTACTGTGCAAAAGTATTAGGACAAGAACTATTTTATCTTTTAGGAGGCATCAAAATAAAGTTGAAAATCACCCCTGTCCTAACACTTTTGCACACTACCGGTAGTGTGCAAAAGTATTAGAAGGGAGATTTTCCTAAAATCCTCACTGAAATTCAAATACAGTGTGAAAAGCCAAACCTTTGTAAGAATTATTTAACTAAAAAGGAAGACGAAGGAAGGCTCCAGAATTTGAATTGGCACCCACAAAGCCCTGATCTCAATCCTATTGAACATCTATGGGATATTTTGAATAAAAAAATTGATAAATCTAATGTTACTTTGCAAGTTACACTTTGGGAACAAATACAAGCTGCTTGGCAGGAGATACTATTAGATACATTGAAGAAGCTTGTGATGTCAATGCCTGACAGAATGAAAGCTCTGATCAAAGCAAAAGGCTATTATACTAAATATTAAATTTATTTTGTAACAAGTATTTTTTTCTTGTTAAAGAATTTGTTGAGTAAATCAAATAAAATTACTTTAATTAAATTGTTTATTTTCTGTCAATATACCTCATAAAAGATAAAATAGTTCTTGTCATAATACTTTTGCACAATACTGTATTCATAGCATTTGTTCTAATTAACTTTTCTCTTTGGTGGCACGACTTTATGAATTTGATAGCAGTACTAAATTAGGAGTTAGGTCTCATCATTTTACAGTTGAAATGTAACCGTAAGTTCTATGCTAACAGTTTTTTCTCTCGCTTATAGAACTCTTTGTCGGCTTCTTACTTACCAGTCAAATTTCGTATTCAAAAATATAAATGCAATGTTAATCTTTGTCTTTTGTCTTCTTAATTCCTGTTCTTTTATTGTCCTCTCTCTTAATAATGCTTTGCTTTTTCTCATATTCTTTTGCACTCGGTAATCCTTTTTGTGTCTTAGTGGCTTTATTGCCTTCCTTCTGCCTTCTTAAATCATGTTCTTTTATTGTTCTCTCTCCTTAATAATGCTTTGCTTTTTCTCATATTCTTTTGCACTCGGTAATCCTTTTTGTGTCTTAGTGGCTTTATTGCCTTCCTTCTGCCTTCTTAAATCATGTTCTTTTATTGTTCTCTCTCCTTAATAATGCTTTGCTTTTTCTCATATTCTTTTGCACTCGGTAATCCTTTTTTTGTGTCTTAGTGGCTTTATTGCCTTCCTTCTGCCTTCTTAAATCATGTTCTTTTATTGTTCTCTCTCCTTAATAATGCTTTGCTTTTTCTCATATTCTTTTGCACTCGGTAATCCTTTTTTGTGTCTTAGTGGCTTTATTGCCTTCCTTCTGCCTTCTTAAATCATGTTCTTTTATTGTTCTCTCTCCTTAATAATGTTTTTCGTTTTCTCATATGCTTTCAGACTCAGTAACCCCATGAGTTTCAGTGGCTTTATTGCCTTCCTTCTGCCTTCTTAAATCATGTTCTTTTATTGTTCTCTCTCCTTAATAATGTTTTTCGTTTTCTCATATGCTTTCAGACTCAGTAACCCCATGAGTCTCAGTAGCTTTATTGCATTGATGGAGAGAAATGATAAAATCTTTTGTTTTCTGTTCAGTTGGCATATTTTTAATTCCACATCCCTGTAGGACGTTAGTGATCATGACTCTCCACACACTCATTTTCTTTATTATTTGTTAATTGCAATTTTTAAAATGATTATAAATTTAAGAGCCCTTTACATTCTGACTGTAGTTTTTTGAGGTAACACACTATAAATAAAAAGAAATTGCTTCCATCTTGACGCTTATGTGTTAAAACACCTTTAAACTATAGCCATTTGGTGATGTAACACTAAAATATATTTAATGATCGTAACACAAGAACCTACGTTAAAAGGGGATCATTATACTGGTTATTTCTCCACTTTCTTTTTTCTTTTTTCAAATAGCTGAGTTCAAATTTCAGTCGGGGTTAATTAAACTCTCTAACGTGCGTTTGAAAAGAATTATTCTTATTCTTAAAAGATTATTAGTACAATATTCATTCACAGAAAAAGAACTATTCTTATAATCCAAAATATGCTTTGGCTTTAAATAACCCACAAAGGGTTGATAATCCGTAAAAAACAAACCAATCAATCTTTCTTGAAAACAACTAACGATAGCTGAAAGTACTCGGAACATTACACAATTTTTGGCGAGTTCCTTTACAAAATTCCACCTCTCATTCTTCTTCTTTTAAGTGCCATGTCCTCTCAGGACGTAGGCGATCATGAATTTCCACCTCCCTGTCCCTGGTGGCTCTTAGCATGCTTTCTCCTGTTGCACCATGCAACCCTCGTTCTGTCATCCACCTGCTCAGTTCATTCAAATATGTTATCCGTTGCTTTCCCCTGTCTGCTTTTCCCTTTATCTCGCATGTTAGTATCAGGTTCTCCAAGCGCCTCCTTCCTTATTGCATGTCCCTGGAACTTTAGTTGTCTCTTCCTGGTGCTCGGTATTAATTTCCTTTTCGTCTTCTTCCTTTCCAAAACCTAACAACTTATTTGATACCAACAGTAACTCACCAGAAGAGTGTTTGTAAGTAAATACATATTTCACCGCTAGAAATTATGAGTTAACCAACCAAAGCTGAACCAAGGTTGAAATCACATCCAGTATTAATTTATCATATCTTGTATCGTTTATATCTCATTCCGTTGTTTCATTCAGGAAATTTGCAAAGATGTTATTTGTATTCATTATTAGATTTCGCTCGAGAACGTCACACAACTTTCTACTTTACGCGGCCATCTTTTAGCCAGAGATGCAAACCTTTCAGTTCTTCACCACCTTGTTACAGGCGATGCAAAAATGACTTTTGCATGCCAACAGAAACTTAAAAGAGAGTGTTTGCCACAAAACGAAAATTCGGTGCTAAAACCACAACCTGGATTCCATCCACAAAAATACTTGTTTGTGGCTGTTGAAAAACGAAAGGCGTCATCCATGCTGAGCTCTTAGAACGTGAAACGGTCATCTCTGCAAAACGTTTGTCACTAGCAAATTGATCGCTTAAAAAAGCATTGCCTGTTTCGATAAACGGAAAAAGATATTCTTCTCCAGCATGACATTTTACTACATTGTCTAAAAGTTATTGCAATTTTATTTCTGAGTTTGCCATCAACACAATGTCATAGAAGAGATAATAAATTCCACAAATATGTTTCAGAATACTGCTTTGGGAAAAGTAATGTCTTGTGCTTCTTAATACGCGGATGGGCAGAAACGTTCATAGGTTGACTATGATGCTAGAGCTGTGAATTATTGCAGGCATTAATCTCAACTCTTCTTCTTAATAAATGCATTCAGAAAAACTCACATCTGACTGTTCAAAGATACTACAAAAAACTTGTAGCGGCTTCGCTTGAAAATAGACAAAGTTTGATATTGTGGTGTTATCAAGTACCTGCAGAAAAATAAAGTTTAGCCTCAAAGTACACTTATTCTGACATGATTACTTCATTAGCGAATGATTCTTCCGATTTATCAACAGTGCAAAACTGAGTAGATGAAATCAGTAGGAAAAGGTAAAGTCTTGATGATGACCCAAGGTCTGGACGTCCTGCAACTACCACCACCGAGAAAAACATTGTGATGGGTGACAGGCAATTGTTTGTTTGTTTGTTTTTGAGGCTGAACGACCTATCAATCCTTATGGGATCATTTTAAGGTCATAACCAATGATTTTTGGGTATTGGTTATTTTATTTTCACAACATTTTTCTTTTTCACGATTCATTGGGATTTGTTTTTAAGAGCAGGGTCCCCAAGTCATACATGTTATTTAACCAAAAACTGGAGGTAATGGACGGATTAATAGCTTTCCCAAGGGTACCAGTGCTTAAGTGAATACAGGGTATTCAACTGGAATTCGAACTCGGCTCACCGATTTCTCTTTCCGAGCCGATATCCACTGCACCACAACGCACATCCGTCACTATATACTTACAGCACCTGGTATTCCCAAGCGGTCACCCATCTAAGTACTAACCAGGCTCAACGTTGCTTAACTTCAGTGATCGAGCGAGAACCGGTGTATTCAACGTGATGCGACCATAAGCAATAAATGATTACAGCACCTGGTATTCCCAAGCGGTCACCCATCTAAGTACTAACCAGGCTCAACGTTGCTTAACTTCAGTGATCGAGCGAGAACCGGTGTATTCAACGTGATGCGACCATAAGCAATAAATGATTACACCACCTGGTATTCCCAAGCGGTCACCCATCTAAGTACTGACCAGGCTCAACTTTGCTTAACTTCGCGAGAACCGGTGTATTCAACGTGATAGGCCGTAAGCCCTGACAGGCAATTGACTATAAATCAAATAGATAATGCTATTAGCATATCCTGTGTAAGAATTGAGGATATTCTGCACAATGAACTTAATAAAAACAAAAGGTTTCTGCTCGGTGGGTGCTACATCTTCTGTCGCCTAATCAGAAGCGTACAAGGCTGATCCCATTACGGGAAAATTGGACATTGTCTGAGTCAGATCTGAAGCCGTAGTTATATGGTTAATGTTTCTTGATTCGGGTTTGTGTCATGCATAACCGAACTCCCTACAGCTTATAAGTTTAATCCAGAATTATCATCATCAGAATTAACAGAAGGCTTTCATTAGAATGTTGGTTGGAGTGAGTGAATTAGTATGGAAGAATAAAATATACATTTTAAAATAGATATTTATTAAAAGAATAGAATAACAAGAATAGGTAGTAGTTAAAAGTTCAATGTGAAACAAGTAATGAACTAAGGAGACCAAGAGTTGAAGAAATATTCGTGGTAGTAATTTGTTGGAAAGGGTTTATGCGTACGTACGTATGTATGTATTGTTTGTTTGGTAGGAATGTCTTTGAATGGAGAAGAAGTAAAAGGAGAAAGAGGACAATGTGTGACGCGACCTATGTCCGGGTCGTGGTTGAAGTTTCTCCCGTTACATTTTAGTTGTTTCGTCTCGCTGCTCCCATCTGACTGACTGATCGAAGTCGTTTATAGTCATTCAGATTTGACGCACTTGAGTGCTATGTTCTTTCAAGTCTTGCAAATTGCTTCCATTGGTCAGAAAATTAATTTAACATCGACTTGCGAAATCCGGTTTCGACTTTTTCTTTAAGAACATGGCCAATCCTTTTTCTATTTGGGAAAAACCAGAATTTCACGCGCCATTGTGAATTTTTTGTAAAAGTGAAGAAGAATGTTGATTTTAATTCTTAATTTCCAATCCACCACATACTCACTTTTCTTGAAAGTTCCTTTGGCAGAGACAAAGAAACAATCTATACAGTGGAAACACCCTCACATAGCCAGGGAAGGTGATAACTGGTTTTGGAGATACAAAAGGTATTATGTTTAGGGATTATGTCTAAAAGGAACATACTATCAATCAATATTATGTTAACTTTCTTCGACAGCTACAAACGCCTATAAAACTGCCGAAAGGTGTCTTTTCATCAGGACAATTCTCTAGCCCACAAGTCTTTGGTTCCAATGGATCCTGTGCATGACTGTGGCTTTGAACTGGTTGATTCTATTCATTATTCTCCATATTTGGTTCGACCTTATCGTCATCTGTTCTTCAACATGAAAAAAACTTGTCAGAGAAATAGCATCGCAGTGACGATGATGTCATATCTGTTGTTGTTGATTTTTTTTTTTACTTCTTCACCAATTGGATCCAAGCAGTACAGCACCAATGATAAAAAGGTGAGGACCGCAAGGAAGACAGTGCTTAAAAATAAACAATTCCATGAGAGTGTCTTAGTCAGCCTATGAACTTTCAGCCGATCTCATAAATGGTACTGAGGGTGTATAATTTGATAGCATGATAAAAACTAGTTTTCAAATACTAAATTTCACCCTTTTACAGTGAAACCGATAAAATGCAGCCGTAACTTCTACTCCAACAGTTTCTTTCCTCGCACTTCCCGACTGTGGAATTCTCTTCCACACGATTGCTTCCTCGACGGCTACAATCTCCGGGAATTTAAATGTAAGGTCAACAGACACCTCCTAACACACTAACCTGCTCCCATTCTATCAAACACTCTTCCCATCTGCCCAACCCTCATCCTTGCTATCCTTACTCATCTGTCATCTTCCTCCTGACATTCCCTATGTTTAACCACTCCTTCTCTTTACCTTCCTCTATGTAGCCCCATGCGCAACAGTGGCAGTGGAATGCCTTGCTTGGGGTGAGATGATTAAAAAAAAAAAATTAGCAATGATCCGAGACAGTACCTAAAAACGATGATTTGATTCTCAACAGAGAGTTCAGATGGTCGTAAACAAGCGTATTAATACGTAAATAATAATTCTACTTCTTCCTCCTACTGCTTCTCCTACTACTACTACAACTAATAACAATAATAATAATAATAATAATAATAGATGATATTATATTATCTATTTTGCTGATTATCATACTATCGAATAGATTGACAAGCTTAAATAATACACGGACATCCAATTTGAAGCTGACAGAATGTGAGACGTTCAGGTCACTATTGTCTCAATTATAATTATGATTGTGGAGTCTATATCGCCGAAATTAACGTCCTACATTTAGAAAACCGGAAAAAAGCTTACTCTTCTAGGGTGACATAAATCTGCGTTGCTGGATACTGCAAACATTCTACGAATCGTGGTATATGTCTGCGGTTGTAAAACTTGACGAAGACCATCCATAATGCATGATCTCTGGTTGCAAAAAAAAAACGGGGGAAAGAAGGAATACTATCAATAATAATAGTAATTAGCAAGTGAAGCGAATGTGAGATAGGATCATCTTGATCAATAAGCGCTTGGAGAGCAATCGCCCGGAGTTGATACACAAGAGAAGGTATAAACGGATTCTGGTATCCGTAGTCGTTTTTTGACATAAGAATATCGGGCTGACCTGAAGCAGACTATCACCACGTTTAATTTCGTTGTTTTCATTTTTTTTTTTTTTTTTTTTTTACTTTTTTCAGCGCAGTCCTATCGATTGTTACTTAAAATTTCCGATTATCAAAAAAAATTTGAAAAATTTCAATATTTAAACATTTTCTTGGGGGGATCAGTTTCTCATACAACGTTATCGTAAATCGAGCCTCCGTTTTGAAACCAGTCTCCGGTACGACATTACTGCCATCTTTAAATTTGTTCTTTATCAAAATTTTGGGGACTTTTTTCAGTGCAATATTACCTTTTACACCTTAAACTTTACGAATGACAAAAAACAAATTGCAAAAATTTCAATATTTAAACAATTTTAGGGGGTTCAGTTTCTCTTACAACCTTATAGTGGATTGAAAATGGAGGATCGAATTATTTTAACGTTGTGTGAGAAACTAATCCCCACACCAAATTTGTTTAAATATTGGAACAGAAGAAAGAAATTCCAGATGTACATAGAGCTTTCAAGGTAAGTCATGGATATGCACTAACAGCAGCCAAAGGTATTCCAGTTGTGGTTGTCAAGAATCTCTTTGACTCACAAACTCCTTAGGATACCTTATCTCATTGGCAAGTGCGTAGATGACAGCGCTGCTCAGAATGTAGTAAGAAAAGTGTTGTAGATTTAAGCTGCTGGTCGGAACTGGGATATGATTATTTTCAGTCAGACGAAGTATCTAAAAGGTGAATATAATAATAATAATAATAATAATAATAATAATAATAATAATAATAATAAAATCTGTAAACAAACACTGGTAGGGACATCACCCAATGATAATTATCTGTCTGAAAAAGTTACGCTTTACGCTTATATCTATTTTGTCATTATTACTCATAATTAGGCTGGCATATAGATTTTTACACCATCGTTTACCCATTACAAGGCTCACGGTAGAGGGCTACTAAATGTTTTATTTCATGGACTGAAGAATTGTAAATTTTGAGTATATGTAGGATAGATAAAGGTTGACCCTTGACTTGAAGTAGTTAAGTCTGTAGTGGTCAGGAAAGTATTTTCTTGGGAGTCTGTTCCACAAAGTAGCGGTTCTTGAGGAGAAGCTTACTTTTTACCAGTGGAATATGAAGGGAATGCGGATGGTTCGCTCCTGTGTACATGGCATAACGGGATATTAACTAGTGAAATGCAGATCAGGTTCAACGGATCATTTTCTAAGGAAATAATAAGAGTAGCCATAGATTTTCACTTTTGCATCTGTGGGGAAATGGACTGTGCGATGGAAAATGATTCATCGATTATAAGGCCGAGTAAACGCTTTTTTAAATCTATCGAAGATGGTGAGCAGCAATATTGCGGCAATACACTATTTTTGGTCTGATCTGCCTCTTGTAAAGGGTGGGTAGTGGGTGAAAACATCTAAGACCTGCAAATAATAATAATAATAATAATAATAATAATAATAATAATAATAATAAATATAGTGAGTACTAGTATTATATATTTATTTCTACCGATCTGATTATTTATGATAATTTTTTTACGATAAATGATTATTTATGATAAATGACAAACATTTTAGTAACAAAAATTTACCGTAAATAATCAGGCCGGTAGAAATAAATATATATACTGCTTGATTATAAACAGAATATCTACTTAAATACGAGTATCGATAAAAAAAAATAATGTTCAAACAAACCATTTCATATATATACTATAGACATCCACAGACAGATCTGTCTCACAGGTCATCAGTACGGCTGAGACTCCGACCGCTTGCTAAGCCAGGATTTGGAACCCGACCACATTGGCGGCAGTCGGCGATTCTACCCCTAGGCCAAGAGCGTCCAGTAGAAGAAGTTAGGCTTTTTTGCGCATATAAACACGCCCAATAGCTATATATATATAATCATCATCATCATTTATCCATCACACCCAATGGTGCATAGGGCAGCAACTTTTTGTTGCTGTTTCTGTAACAAATATATATCGACAAAAGGTCTTTTTTTTTTTTTTTTTTTTGCTTTTATTTATACTAAATGAACTAAATGAACTTTGTCGGCCTGCTCGGGTAACTGTTTGGTGATTAGATGTTACTTCTTTCATAGAATCAAAAATCAGAAACCTTGCACTTGCAATAGATATTCAGAAGTTTTTCTTTTCTTTTCTTTTTGTCTCCCCTTTATAAAAGCAGAATCAGTGCGGTACGGGACACAAATTATCATTTTAAAAAATCTAAAGAATTTGTTTTGTTTTAAACAGCTAAATTTAAATATAAATAATATTTTTAGACAAATTAGAAGAAAATGCTATTCGGACAAGCCGAATATCTTGGTTTCGTTTAAGAATTTATAACTTTTGTATCGACTTTAATTAGTTCGTTTTACGAACGAAATGAAGAATGAACGTAAAGCAAGTTTCAAAACATTTTCAAGTTCTGAGTTTACTCGAGATAACTCCAGGTTTACGACAGTCTAAGGTCACATGCATATACACTATACACACGATCTTTTTTCCCTACTTTTTTTTCCTTTTACGACATTTGGAATATCGCTAATTAATATTTGTCATTTTTGACACCTTTTAAGCTTTCTCTCTGAGATTATCTTTTTAAAAAGCATGCTCTTTCCAATGAGGATGACGAAAAGTGTAATCTTTTATCTCTGTAACTACAGAACCGATAATTTTTTCTTTTCATTTTTTTCTTTACTTTTTTTTCCTTTTCACTTAGAGATGAGTACAGGAACTCAGAATTTAGTTAATATACATTTAGTTGCTCAAAATTTGATTTTTTAAAAAACATCAAAAAGATTCGTATGTGTCATGGAGTCTCTTCGATATTTAAATGAAGCTGGTAGATTACAAGATAAGTAAAATATATTTCCTTTAAAATTGGATAAAAGTATGAACATCGTCGCAATTGCGTAAACTTTTGACGGTAAACAAAACTCACTTTTCCCCACAAACCAATGGCGCGAAAAAAGTTCGTTACTGCGTCTTATATGCAAAGTAGAAAGTCTCCATCAGTACGTTTTACCCTCACCCCTCGCCAAGGATGACAGTTTTGTACCAAATACAATCCCGCCTGAAATCGTCATCATAGGAATTTTTTTTTTTTTTTAATCATTTCACCCCGAGCAAGGCGGAAACGCCACTGATGTGCAGGGGGTTACATAAATGTAAAAAGATTAATTAGAAAAGAGTGAGGAGTACAAACTAGTTAGAAAGGAACAATAGAAAGCTGAGAAAGCAGGTGCGATGACAGATACATAGGTGGAGAGAAAGGGAAGGTTATACAGGGGAGGGGAGAGAGCTAGAGGCCAGTGGTTAGTAGATGAGTATTGACTTTGCATTTAAATTTCTGGAGGTTGTAGCCGTCAGGAAAGCAAGAATACGGGAGTGAGTTCCACAGGCGGGAAGTGCGAGAGAGGAAGCTGCAGGAGTAGAATTGTCGTCTACATTTGGCTAACCTGACTGTGAATGGGTGGGACCCAGTTGCCAGTCTGGTTGCACAAGTAAACACCTGTTGAGGAGGCATCAGTGACTTAAGCTCATCCGAGCAGAAGCCATGAAAGTATTTATAGAAGAGACAAAGGGAGGCCACATTTCGACGATGGGGAAGTGGCTGCAGTCGAGTCGCCAGATCAGTACCTATCACATTACAGACTCTCCTTTGGAGCTTGTCAAGAACACTGAGGAGAACGGCAGGAGCACCTGACCATAAATGGCAGCAGTACTCCATGCACGGACGGATGGTTGACTTGTATATATGTAGGATGGATTCAGATGGAAAAAACATCCTGGATCGACATAGTGACCCAATCTATAAAATAAAATGTTCAAATAAACGCTCCATTGGGAATTGTTACATAAGTTTAATAAAAGCGAAACAAAATCGCGACGCGGGAAAAAAATTATTTCAAAATTGATGAGCGTAGGGTAAGAAATATGCACCCTTTCACTGTAGGGTAATGGATTGCGGCTCGGATTGAGGAATCGGTAGAGCCAACTGCTAATTCCAGCCGATTTTACTGTATTCACTTACGCACTAATACCCTTGGGAAAAGTATAAATCCTAGTCCTGGGTATAACGGTAAACTGGCAGCAAGGCCTCTGATTGGGAGGTTATGAGGAGCATGGAACCACCTCTTAACTGCTGTTGTTCTTAGATCAACCCTGACCCGGAGTGTAGCACCATTTAGGGTTCCAGCTATGGGCAAATAGTTAACCCCAAAACTGGGGTCAAAACACTATGAAAGTATAAAAATACACTCTTATACAAATATATACATAAAAATAGACTTTATATACAAAATATACATTTTTAAAGGAAAAATATTACCAACAATAGATTTTTTAAGAAAAAATTATAACCATAAGCACATTTTTGAAGGAAAAAAATTATTCACAGCAAAACATTTTTAATCCCAAACTAGAAGACATTTTCAGTTTTCTAAAATAAAAAAGAATTAAAACAAAAATGTTCATTAAAATCTGACTAAATCAACCTTCTCACTATAACTAAACATTAAAAAATATCTTTAAAACCCACCTTTTTGGCATTAAATAACCCACAGAGGTGTTGATATGCAGTTAAACAAAACTCAAACTCAAAAGTATAAATTCAACTTTTCTTTCCCTTGCTATTGATAAATAATTGAAGAGATTGGGTTCTATAGCCTTAGATGGCAACCGGTCTAAAAGAAGATTCAAAACCGTGTGTAGAGCTAGTGAAGCCCATAATATGCAGCTAAGGAAAGGGTCGTTTCCATTTACTCAATGATCCTGACTCCGGTCGACTCCTTTTTTTTAATAGGAAAACTGAAGGAACCATATTAATCATAACAGCATTTTTATTTGATACAGAAAATGTTGCCGTAGACCAGTGTTTCACAACCTTTTTAAGTACCTAGGAGCAAATATCACGGCACACTTAATAAAAACTTTAAATTAATTTAAATGTAATGAAATATATTCATACATTTTTAAGTCATCAACAGTCGCTCGCTCTATGTTTTTGCAGATTGCGCATGAAGATAAGATATTATTCTCGTGTTAATTTTTTGAGCCTACTCTTCCATTCTGGCTCAAGGCATGTTAAAAAGAGCGCTTTGAGGTTTTCCCGCAATAGATTGACAATTCTTTCTGCGGTAGTCTGGTTGCTAACCAAGGTACATAACCCAGTCTGTCCAGCTATTAATTTTCTCCAAGCTGGTTTTGAATTCAGAGTATCCTTCTCCTAGACCGGTTGCCATCAAAGGCTATAGAACCCAGTGTGCCCTGCTATTTTCCCAAAAAATGGAGAAGAGATCGATTGATCCTTTTTCCAAGGGTATTAGCACGTAAACGAATGTAACGAATTCGACTTGAATTCGAACTCGGCCCTCCGATTCCTCAATACAAGCCGCTATCCATTACTACACTGTGCCTTCATACGAATAAATGCACACACAAATATGAACTTACTTTATTTCAATGTTTCTATTCAACTGTCTTCTTCTTCTTTGTGCCCTGTCCCTTCAGGACGTAGGCGATCATCACGCCTTCTCCTGTTACACCATGCAATCCTCGTTCCGTCATCCACCTGATATCCGGCTTATTTAGTTTGAAACCTGTGCCTTCTTCTTCTTCTTCTTCTTCTTCTTCTTCTTCTTCTTCTTCTATGTGCCTTGTCCCTTCAGAACGTAGGCAAAGATGGCCTTCTTCTTCTCCCTATCCCTTGTAGCTCTTAACATCTTTTCTCTTATTCCTTATCATGTCCCTTCAGAACGTAGACTATAATGGACTAGATTTGGTGAGAAGACACCTCCTTGTTTTACACCCCCTTTTCTATTTTCATATATCTGCTGAACTTATTTCCTGTCTCTGCCGAGCTTGAAAAGGACCTCCAATCCGTAGTGAACTGGGGTAAGAAATGGCTCATAAATTTTAATGCTTCCAAAACGAAGCTGCTATCAATTAACCATCATAGAATATCGCACCTACCTCCCATTAGCATGGACCAGGTTTGCCTCCCAGAGACTAAAACACTACGCCTCCTTGGCCTCACACTCTCAGCGGACCTCAAGTGGAAAGACTATATCGAATCCATTGTTAAATCCGGTGCTATGAAAGTCGGTTCTCTGTGCAGGGCCCGGAAGTTTTTCCCGTCTGAATCTATCCTGCACATATATAAATCTACCATCCGCCCGTGTATTGAATACTGCTGCCACATCTGGTCGGGTGCCCCTGCAATTCTCCTCGGGGTTCTTGACAAAATCCAACGGAGAATCTGTAATGTGATCGATACCGACTTGGCAGACCGCCTGCACTCACTCTCTCACCGGCGTGACGTGGCTTCCCTGTGCCTCTTCTATAAATACTTTCACGACATCTGCTCCGATGAACTTAGATCACTGGTGTCCCCTAGCTACGAATTTGCAAGAGATACTAGATTAGCAACTAGGTCCCAACCTTTTACAGTGAAACAGATAAAATGTAACCGCATTTTCTACTCCAACAGCTTTTTTCTCGCACTTCCCGCCTATGGAATTCCCTTCCACATACTTGCTTCCCCGACAGCTACAATCTCCAGGAGTTTAAGTGTAAGGTCAATAGGCACCTCCTAACACACTAACTCGCACCCATTCTCTCAAACACTCTTCCCATCTACATCCTTACCCGTCTATTACCCTGCTTCTGACATTTTCTATATCTAACCACTCTTTCTCACCACCTTTCCCTGTGTAACCCCCTGCGCAATAGTGGCAGTGGAATGCCTTGCTTGGGGTGAAATGATTATAAAAAAAATGCAGACGGTTTGTTTCCAGAACAGGTTCTTCTGTGTCTGACTGGTGGCGATGGTGTTGCTGTTGTTACTTTTTTTGTCTTTGATTTGTGTAGTAAGAACCGATATGATTACTTTTGGCAGAGTAATGTTCTTATTTTTTCACATTGTTAGTGTATTTTATCTGCCGGTTGGGGTAATTCAGGAGCGTCTGGTATTGCAGTCTGGGTGCTGCCCTAGGAGAAGAAATAGGAAATGGAAATTCGAAATGGACGCACTTAAAGAGGTGCTACTGACATCTGCAAACAACATTGTCCCAGAGGAAATCAGACGCAGAAGAAAAAAACTAGTAGATGACTGAAGAGATTCATCACGTGATGCAAAAGAGACAGAAAACTATGCTAAGACATGAAACTGAATACAAGAAACTACAAAATGAAATAATGTTGTGGGGTAATTTTTGCACTGAAGGTTATAATCGTGCTATGCCGGTTGCTAATCGACTTAACGTACCCAAAATGTTAGGAACTTGGTAATCTACCCCTCCTTAGTATTCGGCTAACTGCCGACTAATATGCCTAGTAGTTCTACTGAACTCCAATAGAACTCTAAGGAACTCTCTAGAACTTCTAAGAACTCCTAAGAACTTCCCAAGAACTTCTCGAGTTAACTTCCTGTTAACTCTTCTTAATATAGGAGGAAGAGTCTATTATCTCAGAAATAGGTATGTTTCACCATAACAAATAAAGACCAAGTGCAGACAGGCTAAGGAGGACTATCTCAACAACAAATGTGCCGAAGTAGAGAGATTGAGCAGGACTAATAAAGGAGAACTGCATAAAGAAATAAGGGAACTGACAGGACAAAGAATATACTCCTCAACAAGGTCTATAAAATCCAAGGATGGAACGATCATATTAGAGAAAGAGGAAATACTCCAGTGATGGTAAGAATACATAAATGATCTCTTCCGCGACAAGAGTGAGCAACCAATAGTAAACAAAGGTGCTGACGAACCGGAAATGCTAAAATCCGAAGTGAAATCTGTAATGGCCAAACTGAATAGAAACAAAGCAGCTGAACCAGACAGCATTGTAATAGAGATGATGACAGCCTTAGAAGATTTCGGCATAGAGAAAATGTGATGTAATACCAGATGACTTAAGTGAATCAATTTTCATAGTTCTGCCTAAGAAGCCAGGCCTAATCGAATGCGAACTCGTCCGAACAATCAGTTTGATCAGCCACATAACGAAACTCATTGTCCAAATCCTGATGAATAGAATGCGAATCAGAATCAGAAATAGGACAAGAACAATGCGGTTTCGTCAAGGACACTGGAACAAGGAATGCGATATTTATGCTTAGAAAGCTATCAGAAAAGGCGATACAAATAAAAAAAGGACGTTTAAATGTGTAGACTATGCCAAGGCGTTCGACAAAGTACGCTACAAAAATTGATAGAAATGTTCAGCAACCTCGACATGTTTGGCAAAGACAAAAGAGTAATGAAGAACCTCTACTGGTAGCAACCGCCTGCATCCGGACGAATTCAGCAGATATACAGAAATAGAAAGGGGCGTAAGACAAGGATGTGTCGTTTCACCGGATCTATTCAACTTATACAGCAAGATTATTCTGAGGACCAGATAAGTTATGTCAGGATTCGTCATCGGCGGTTAAAATCTGAACAACATAAGATACGCAGATGATACAGTGGTAGCCGACACGGAAAAGAAAACAAAACCTCCTAAAAATGGTAGATGACGAAAGTCAAAAGAAAAGACTATAAATAAACTACAATAAAATCGAATGTATGACCATCAGGAAGAGCCGAAAATGACAATTACGGGTTGGGGAAACTAAAATCAAGCAAGTACAAAAATGTAAGTACTTGGGAAGTGTTCTAAAAGAAGACGAAAAGTGCGACATTGAGATCCGAAGGCGAATTGGCATGGCCAAGGACGCATTACAGAAGCTAAGCAGAATATTAAGAAACAGGAAAATTTCGCTAGAAACAAAGAGAGTACTGGATTGCTATGTGGTATCTATTCTTCAATATAGCAGTGAATGCTGGACAATATCATCAAAGATAAAAGAAAAACTTCAAGCAACTAAAATGTGGTACTACAGAAGGATGCTGTGGATATCATGGATCGAGCATGTGAGCAATGATGAGTTTTGGAAAGTATTGAAACGGAAAGGAAATTAATACTTAGCATCAGGAATAGACAGCTAAAGTTCCTGGGACATGCAATGAGGAAGGAGGGTGTGGAGAATCTGATACTAACAGATAGAGGAAAAGAGAAACAGGGAAAACAACGGATGGCATGTTTGAAGAGGGTGAGCATCTGGATGGCAGAGCATGTTTTGGGTGGGGTAACTGGAAAAAGCGTGCTTAGAGCTACCAGGGATAGGGTGACGTGGAAGGCCATGATCGCTTACGTCCTGAAGGGACATAGAAGAAGAATGTTCTTACTTTGCAAACAACGTGCGGACAATTTTTAAGCTCGACGGCTTTAGCACATATAAACATATAACATTCATTACCATAAAAATGTCTAAACATTAAAAAAACGCTTGAATTTAAATCCTTGTATTATTCGAAATAAATACATAAATAAATACAGAATTTAATTTCTTAAATTCAAGTAAAATAATAATCAGCAACAAGAATACATTTACTCATTCTCATTTATTAGGAATTACATTACACATCTTAATTATTTTTATAGTTTACCTTGACTTTCACAATTAGCCTGAAGAATGTTTACGAACGTTCCTAAATGTAAAAATGATGAAAACCTAATGACATTCTTCCTTTAGAGGACGAAACGCATATGCAAAGAAAGGTTTTCTTTTTGTCTTTATTCACACACATACACACACACACACACACACACACACACACACACACACACACACACTTTGTCGAACGCCTTGGCATAGTCTATATATATATATATATATATATATATATATTCATATGGCGTATGTATACACCGCTTATATATAACATGTTCAAATTTCCCTTCTTCGATGCTATACGCTTATGGCTTAGGGGTTAGCGACTTTGACTGAAATCAAATTGGTCGAATTTCCATCCATGCGAGAAGCAAGTGGATGTCTAACCACACTGATCAGCTACGAAACAGGCTTATATGTGTATGTATACGTGGCCTGACCATTGCGTGTAAGCAGGAAACAAACTGTCGCAGCTGGTTGTTGACTTCAATGTTCATTTTATATAACTTCGCCCAGATATAGTTTTCTTCTCACATAATTTGAAGAAGATAGTCTTGTGGGAACTGGCGGTCCCCTGGGAAGAAAACACAGAAGAAGCCCATGAAAGGAAGAAGTTAAAATACGACGAACTGCTGGAGAGTTGCAGGGTTAAAGGCTAGAGGGCTAGCTGCACTCCTATAGAAGTGGGGACTGGAGGATTTGCAGCATGCAAAGCCTTAACAGATATCAGGATAGTGGGAGTCAAAAAGGAAAGCACTCAAGTCCATAACCAAAACAGCGGAAAGAACAGCTAATTGGTTATGGATCAAAAGAGCGAGTGCCTGGATTTCAAAACAAATTGTTAGCTAAAATTCCCTGAAATTCTGCATTTCTGATTTCTCTTTATTTTATTAGTACTCGTAAACAAGATAAAATGCATAAATAAGTTTAAATTAATGTATCTTGATTAATTCGTAGTCGAGTTTTTTCCTTTTTTTTTAGCTGTACAATAGGTAAATTGATTCACATTCCTGACGACCTCATGTACGGTTCGCCACTAAATGGAAGTGGCTCTGACTGTCGCCAATCAGAAGCACTTGCAAGGTTTCGTACCGGGCCCAAACGTAATTTTCCCATTGTCTGAAAGCGCTTATCGATGGTGGACCAGAAACTGATCATCTCTGGTCGGGTCGGCGCGGTGAGGGGGGTATGATATTGAAAGACCCGAAACCCCCTAGTGATCCTCGCGATGACATCACTGACGACACCCTCTAGCGCCCCACTACGGTGCGTATGTTTGAAATATATATATATATATATAATATTTATAATAGTTACTAATGGAAGAATATTCCGCAGTTAGATATTTACTTTAAAATGTGCTCAATACAAAATTAGAACATGACTATATGGTAATTATTGTAATTATTATTATTACGACATACTGCAACTTGATCGCTATAAAGTTTTCAGTGTTGAAACACTACCTGATGAGGATAAGGTTTTTAACACCGAAACTTTATAGCTATCAAGTTGCAGTATGTCATTATAATAATAATAATAATAATAATAATAACCATATATATATATATATATATATATATATATGGTAATTATATATATATATTATATATATATATATATATGGTAATTATTATATATATATGGTAATTATATATATATATTATATATATATATATATATATATATATATATATATATATATATATATATATATATATATATATATATATATATATATTTTTGTACATGTGCCTTTTCGACATTCCTTACATTCACTTTGGAACAACTGACTAGAGAAAATTATGAATTCATCTCTGCTCCCCCAGTTAGGGTAGACTAGGGTATCTAGCCTTGATTTATCACCAGTCGAGAATAGGCATGACCCTGAACCGAAAAAAACTGAATGTATCCATAACATGGCACATAACATCTTAGACCTCAAATGCTTCGTTCTATAGATCCGTTTTAACAAATTAGGATAAGAGAAAAGAAAATTAAACATAGAATCGGCTGATCTAAAGGTAGTTTCGCAAATAGCTACAAACCCAAAACATTAACCTGAAATTTCGAGTCATGTATGGCACTACACCCTTTTCAGAAATATCTAAATAGATACAACAGCTTTCTAAGTTCACTGGTTAAAAATGAATTTGAGCGAGTGACGCCTGTGGAAAGGCTACACTTTGTGGACTGAGGGTACAGAATCTGGAAACACTGTAGCAAATAATATCAATGGCTAAAATTGATATCACATGTAACTGGAAGAAAAATTAATAGCATGATCAAAAATGTTAACAACTTCAAAAAACGATTAGGAAGAAAGCCCATCAATACTGGAAAGAGCAATAACAGCTACTGGACATGAAAAAATTTATAAATTTCAACCGTCTGTAATGCTGGCTACTCGGTCAGTTAATGCCATATGTTTTCTTATTAAAAATCGGCTAATATTACAATTTACCATTACTATGATGTTTATGATCTTGACTCTGACCATGAAAAAATGGTTCTATTATAATTGTTTTAATAAGACTAGAGAGGCTTGCTTATTGTCCGGTTCACACTTTTCCCTGGTCTTTTGAACAGTTAGAATTGGATTTCCGGTTCCTTATAAAATCTACTTCAACTATATTCTAACGTCTAATGTTTGTACTCTGAAATTTTAGTTTTAACTAGTATTTTATAATAGAAACAAATAGACTCGCCTATCACCCGTTTCACTCCTGA
The DNA here is from genome assembly GCA_037127315.1 of Ascarosepion bandense. NCBI lineage: Eukaryota > Metazoa > Mollusca > Cephalopoda > Sepiida > Sepiidae > Ascarosepion > Ascarosepion bandense. The sequence goes on along the minus strand of JBBBDQ010001052.1, from coordinate 1,169,058 downwards.
ACAGGTCTATAGATACATCTCTTGTTCCCTGCTTAGGATCAAGTTTCCGGTTTCTTCTAAAATACTTCCATTGTTTTTGACTCACAGTAGCCTCCTTGTGTCTTAGTGGCATTGTTGCCTTGCTTGGGCGAATTAATTAAAAAAAATATGCATAATGCAAAAGGCAGAACATCGTTTTTTTATCGTTTCTCCATTTTACTTTTCGTTAATTTTAATATTCCGGATCTTTTTTATATAAACAAGTAAATGCATAGATATTTCCTTTGCTAAATTACTTAAATATGGCGTCGTTTTTGGGAGACAAGAGATAAAGATATTTGGTCTAAATTATATGCTAAATTCTGATATCTGCATGGCCCAGATATTTGTGGGTTTTGTCGGGATTCGTTGCATTAGATAAAGCTTTTCTTTTCTTATTTCGAAAAAGGATTTTTCTTTTATTTGTCTATTGCAAAGTTGATTAATAAAACGTATATCCTCAGGTTGGAGCCATTCAATTGTCAATATTCACTTCGAAACGCTGAATCAGAGAAAAATATTCATTACAACCGTCGCATGAATTAGTTTATGACTAAGACTTAATGACTTTCGGCTGGCAAACACTTACTATTTTCTGATATATATATATATATATATATATATATATATATTTTTTTTTTTTTTTTTTTTTTTGCAAACTTTCCGCTATTTATGTTTGTCGCCTCAAAGATAATAGTATCGTCTGATGTTTTTCGTAAATGGTGACTTTTCTCAATTACTGACTGGCTTCTCTTACAATCTTTTAAACAACATATTTGAACTTTGATAGAAATTTCTTTTTTTTTTTATGATAAAGAAATCATACTTACAGAATTTGGTTTTATACAATTTTCTCGAACATAATATTTTAAAGATTTATCTTAACATATTTTTCTTTCCTTTCGTTTCCCATGCAAAGACAACTGGCATGAAAGTAACGACTTTACCTCTACCTCTCGTTAATTGTTCTGTATTTCATTCGTTACCTGTAAATAGCAATGTAAAGAATGAACATTACATTGACATTAATAGACGTCTTGACGTATGGATTTTTTCTTGTCTCTTTTCTTTTTTTTTTTACCTTTTTTTTTTAAACAAATTAAAGGGACATAATCAGAATAGTGGTCAGTATCGCCATAGTTATTGCCCTTTGATCGGCCAGTCTTTATTGAATTTTTTCTTTCAATGTAGAAAATGTTGACACATCACTTTATATTATATTCTGATTTATTATTATTATTATTACTGCTATAATTGATATTAATATTATTATTGTTGTTGTTGTGATTTCATTATCACAGGATGAATTGATGGTATTTTTGCTGGATATAAAATAGCCATTGGTTTAGAAACGGAGTAATAGATAATAAATATCCTGGTTATAAAGAAAGAGGACAATATAATGGGACTATTAATACCAAATTGATAGATAATTCACTTTTCTACGACTTATAGGCGTAAGTTATTCTTCTTGATTAGATTCATCAAATGACCACGAATGTCATCCGTATCCGAATAATATCATTTTATATAAATAGGCATAAACATAGATAGATAATGGAACGGCTTAGATAGATAGATAGATAGATAGATAGATAGATAGATAGATAGATAGATAGATAGATAGATAGATAGAATAATGTTGGTAAAGATGTAGGTACGAGATGATTATATGAACAGTAAACGGAATCAACAAACTGGATTCGATTTTTTTTTTTTTTTTTATGTCAACAGTGTTGCCATGCACGGTTTTCTGTCTCATCTTATCAAAATATCTCATCATTAGCATAAAAATATGGTTGTCTGACGAAAAAGTTATAATGTTAGAATTTAATAGGCAAATCAATATTTTGGCCAAAATATCGTACTAAATAGCCAATGTTGAAAAACAGAATATTTCTGAATTTCTATGGTAAATATAACATTTGAATTCCAGCATACCTTATTTAAGAGAAAAGATTGTATTACGCAATGTATTGGTGATGCTAATATAGTCGTTTCCGAGCAGCCAATGTAAAAATTTATAAAAGCTTTTCTATTAAACAATTGTTCAGAAAAACAGGTTTCTCAAGTCTAGTAGCTGTTATTTCCCTTTTCATTATTTCTAGGGGTTTCCTTCCTAACCTTGTGTTTAAAGTAGTGTAGACAGTCAACGTCTTAATTCTTTTCTCTTCAAGTTAGATGTGATATTCATTTAAGTTATTGCAGTTGTTAAAAATCCTCAAGTGATGTTTCTATTATCTGGTACATGTCCTGTGCATGACAGTAAACTGCATCCGGCAGATTGTGAGGTTGTGAGGAGCATGGAACCACCTCTTAATTGCTATTGTTCCCAGGTCCACCCTGACCCGGGGTGGTAGCACCTGTTAGGGTCCCAGCTATAAGCAAATAGTTAACCCCCAAACGGGAGTCAAAATACTGTGAAAGTATAAAGATAGACTTTTATAGAAATATATACATAAAAATAGACTTTTATAGAAAAATATACATTTTTGAAGGAAAAAATTTGCCAACAAAACATTTTTGAAGAAAAAAATTATTCTCAGCAAAACATTTTCGAAGACAAAACTAAAAGACATATTCAGTTTTCTAAAATAAAAAGAATAATAACAAAAAAATTAGTCAAAATCTGACTAAATCAACCTTCTCACTATAACCGAACATTAAAAAAATACCTTAAGACCCCACCTTTTTAGCATTAAATAACCCACAAATGTTGATATGCCGTTAATCAAAACTCAAACTCAAACCCTTATCTGGTACAGTTATTTGTGATTTTGTAGCGCCAAAACACAAGCTTCGACGAAGGATGGACTTCGTCAAGACTCATAGGCTTCAGTCGTTCAAATCGATTTTAACAACTGATCTTAGGCAGTGGTTGCATAACAAGTAACAGTTTAGATATTTCTAAAAGAGTATGGCGTCATACATGTAAGTTATATGTAGGTCCTGATATGACGAAGTTATTTACGGACCGTACTCGAGTCTACAAGTTGATGTTTTTGTTTAGTAACATTTTACGATGTTGTATAAAACCACTTCTAGTGCTGTCTATTTTGTGTTTAATTTCTTTATCACATATACTAAATTTGTTATAATTGACTTATGTATTAATTATGATGATCGATCAATTATTAATGATCTTTGGATCAATCAAAATGATCTGTCAGTTATCAGTAATCTATGGATCAATTATATTATGATCTATCAATTATCGATGATCTATTGATTAATTATAACAAATTTAGTATAGGAGAAATTCCTATGACCATATTTTAAAAAGTATAAATATAAGTGTATATATTAGATTCTGATATAAACATTGTCGTGGATCGTACAACATTGTAATGATTGCCATGGATCGTAAGAAAAAATTTCAACAAAAAAAGAAACAAGTTCTCGTCAGTTGTAAAATACGATGCTGGAAATTGCGTATAAGATCATCGAAACATTAAAAATTAAAGGAAAATATTTCCAAAATAAGGACAAGAAAAAGATTGAGATGTGTGCAAGCAGAAGAGAATAGTTAAAAATTAATCAACAAATGCTACGAAACCGGATTGAACAACACGAAGAATATTTAAAGAAACTAGTATTAGAAATAAAGTCCTTATACCGAAAAATTCACCTTATTTATTGAATGACCCTCGTAGAAGTCCTTATACCGAAAAATTCACCTTATTTATTGAATGACCCTCGTAGAAGTCCTTATACCGAAAAATTCACCTTATTTATTGAATGGCCCTCGTAGAAGTCCTTATACAGAAAAATTCACCTTATTTATTGAATGACCCTCGTAGAAGTCCTTATACCGAAAAATTCACCTTATTTATTGAATGACCCTCGTAGAAGTCCTTATACCGAAAAATTCACCTTATTTATTGAATGGCCCTCGTAGAAGTCCTTATGCCGAAAAATTCACCTTATTTATTGAATGGCCCTCGTAGAAGTCCTTATACCGAAAAATTCACCTTATTTATTGAATGACCCTCGTAGAAGTCCTTATACCGAAAAATTCACCTTATTTATTGAATGGCCCTCGTAGAAGTCCTTATACCGAAAAATTCACCTTATTTATTGAATGGCCCTCGTAGAAGTCCTTATACCGAAAAATTCACCTTATTTATTGAATGGCCCTCATATTTTCATATTTGACTTCATCGTCACTTTCAAACTTCGTACCTCTCGTGAACGCTTTCAAGGGACCAAACATGTGAAAGTCTGAAGGGGCAAGGTCTGGGCTGTAAGGGGGATGAGGGAGAGACAACTCGACCCTCTTCTGTTTCTGCTCTGCCGTAAGCATCTTTGGCACCCACCGGCAGCTGACCTTCGAGTAGGCAAAGTCATCATGGAAAATTCTGTGTGCTGTCCCAACAGATAGGCTCAAAGTCCTTGTAATGTCATCCACTGTCACCCATCTGTCAGACTGAATGAGGTCATTAACTGATTCGATCACCTAAGGAGATCTCACTTCTGTTTTCATCCTCAACACTGCTTCGTTCTTCAATTTAGCCCACTTGTAGACATTTTCTTTTTGGCTGAAACATGTGGCACCATACACAGTTGATATTCACCTATGAATTTCAACTGGTTTGCACCCTTCAGCAACCAAAAACTTGATAACTGACCTCTGTTCAATCCTGGAGCATGCTTCTTGTTCGGCCATCTTTGTTAATCTCCAAAACTCTCAAAGTTTTTCTCAATCTGCAAAAAAGATTAAATCCCTTTGAAAAAGAAGTAAAGGAAAAAAAATTTAAAAAGTAAGCTTCTATCTGTATTAGATGTCCTTATACCAAAAAGTTCACCTTATTTATTGAACGACCCTCATAAATAAACATGAAGGATGCAATTTCTATTTTTTTTTTTTTTTTGCATTTCATCTGCATGGCTAACCCCCACAAGACAGTGACTCCTTGAAACTTCTCGAGCTAACGTTTGTCCGCTGACATGAAGTAGAGATAGAAAACTGAGACCTTCGATCTCAAAAAAAGAAAAAAAAAACGTAGTTTCAAAAGGACAGTTTTTTCCTTGACATCGCTATTATTTTAACTACCTTCTATCCTCGGCAATATTTATTGTTTTAAAAAGCGGTGATTAGAAATGTAATATTATGAAACATAAATATATGAAAGTGAATTTATACATTTTCTTTGTTCTTGGGAACCGACAATGAAAATAATAATCACTATTGTATTGTTATTGGCATATTTGGTAAAACATCGGCTAATTTTAACTTTATAAAATAATAAATAATAAGGATTTTCTTGTAGTTGTTTTATATATTTTAATAATTTAATAATTGTTTATAAATAAAAAATTGTTTTCATATCTATTTTTTATAAATTAGTAAATAACAAATATTGCATTAGTTTTAATAGTATTCGTTTTTTGAATGTTGTAAATATAAAGTTATTCTTACAAATAAACAATCTAATAAATAAATACTTATTTTTTTACTATTGTTGCAAATTTTGAAGATAAAATAATGAATAAATTAACTTTCATCATATGTTTAGGTTTTATTACAATTATAATCATCGTTTTTTAAAACAATAGATATTAGCGTGGAGCAAAGTTACTTAAAATAATAGCAGTGTCAAGGAAAAAACTGTCTTTTTTTGCGGGGATGATATTCTAAGTTTGCTGTGAAAAATATTATATTGAATCAATTGCTAAGTTTGCTGCTAGGAACCTTGGCTACTAGTGTCATACTAGATAATTTTTCTAGTCACAATCTCTCTATTTTAAGCATTTAAGAGTTTACCATTGGTCCCGGCATTGAATATTGATGTAACATCTTGTCTGGCATTTCTAATATAGACTTAGATTTTCTTGATAAAATACAAAGAAGCATCTGCAATGTTATTGGTCCTGATCAGACATCTCAGCTTCAATCATTTCCCCACCAATATAACGTAGCTTCTCATTGTTATTGTTCTAATGAGCTTTACTCATTCGTGCATAAATTTTATGAATTTAAACACAGTATTAGACTGGCAGCAATGTCACGTCATTTTACAGTTGAAATGGCTCGATGTAACCATTAAATGTCTACTAAATGTTTCGCGCTTGTAAAACTCACTGCCGGCTTTTTGATTTCAAGTTAACTTTGATATAAAAAAAAATTGAATGCAATGTCAGTCGTTATCGTCTGTCTTCTTAATTTCTCTTCCTTTAGCGTTCTCTCTCTTTAACAAGGGTGTGTGTTGTGGTGCAGTGGATATCGACTCGGAACGACAAATCGGGTGCTGAGTTCGAATTCCAGTTGAATTCCTTGCACTCACTTACGCACAAATACCGTTGGGGAAGGTATTAATCCGCGTCTTCCCCCCAGTCATGGGTTAAATAATAGGACAGATCAGGTTCTATAGCCTTGGCTGGTAACTAGTTTACCGCAGAAAACAATGGCAACCTACTGCGGGATAAGCTTCTGCCCAGTCAGTCATGTCTCTTACGAGACATGCTCGCCCAGAGCGTGTATCACGTATGGCACTTAACTGACTGACTTATTTTCTTGCACTTCCTGTCTGTGGAAATCCCTTCCGTTTGTTTGCTTCTCTGATAGCTACAACCTCTCAAAGTTTAAATGTAATTAATTGCGCGTAAGTGAATGCAATTATTCAGCTGGAATTCGAACTCGGCTCCCCAATTTCTCATTCCGAGCCGATATCCTATGCACCACAACGCACATCAGCGCGAAACTGAGTAGAAAAGGCGGTTACATTTAAATATTTCGACGGTAAAAGGGTGGGACCTTGAAGCACTATTCAATAAATGTAGTCAGAGCCCCAGGAAAAGAAGAGTAGCCATAAAAATACTTGATGAAAAGACAAACGGATGCCACATCACGTCGATGAAAAAGTGACTAAAGTCGGCCAGCCAAGTCCGGATCGATTACATTGCAAATCCTTCTTTAGATTTTGTCGAGAACCTCACCCGACACCCGACCAGGTATGATAATAGTACTCAATAGATTTACAAATGCAAAAATGTATTCTGACGAAAAACCTTCCTGGTCCGACACAGAGACCCAACTTTCCTAGCAGTAGATGCAGCTATAGATTCGATGTAGTCGTTTCATTTGAGGTCGGTTGAAAGAGTAAGGCCAGCGAGGCGCTATGTGTTGTTCTCCCGGGGGGACTAGCAACATCCATTCTGATGGTAAGTTTCTCCTCATAGTAGGTGTATTAATTCTGAGTAAGTGATTGAGTGAACGCAAAGTAGTTGGATAAAGTACGCCACAAAGATCCGTTGCAACTGTTCAGCAACCATGACATATTTAGGAAGGATATTAGAATAATCAAGAACCTATACATGCAGCTAAACGCCAGCATACAGACTTGGTTTGTTTTGGCATGTTTTTTACGGTATTTCAACCCCTTGGGGTCATTTAATGCCGAAGCATTAGTTCTTTCGAAAACGTATTTTTGATGGTAACATTTTTCCTTCAAGAACGTTTTGTTGGCAATATTTTTCCTTCAAAAATTGTTATGTATACATTTCATAAAAGTCTTTATACTTGTATAGTGTTTTAACCCCTTTTTAGAGGGTGAACTATTTGCCCATAGCTGAGATCCTAACAGGTGATACCATTCCGGGTCAGCGTGGACCTGGGGAAAACAGCAAATAAGAAGTGGTTCCATGCTCCTCACAACCTCCTAAATAGAGGCCTTACTGTCGGATGCAATTTACTGTCATGATCAGAACCCCAGACGGAAAATAAGTTTATAGATATAGAAAGGGGTGTATGTTAAGAAGGTGTCTTCTCACCGGATTTATTCAACTTAGAATTAAATGCCCTTCATTATTGGCGGGCACAATATTAAGAACACTAGGTATGAAAATGATACAGTAGCAGACACGGAAAGTAAACTACAAAAGCTCATACAGAAGGTAATGAAGGAAAACAACAAAAAAAGGACAAGACCTAAACTGTAAAAAGACAGAATACATGGTCGTTAGCAAAAGGATGAGCCCACAGTTCAAATTAGAAATTGGAAATAAGAAAAACAAACAAGTTCAACAATTACAAAATCTGGGAAGTGTTCAAACAGAGGACGGAAAATGTGACGCTGAAATCCGAAGGCGCATTGGGATATCGAGTGATGCTTTCCAAAATGATTTAACATCAATTGCAAGAAGTCAGAATGAATGTTTCTTAGCAAAAGGAACGGCCCAACATGTAAATTACAAATTAGAGATACGAAAATCAAACAAGTTCAACAATTTAAATATCTGGGAAACATTAGGCAGATCGTGGTGTGTTGCTTCATGGTTTTTCTATCTCCCCTATCATTCCTAGCGGTACATAGACAAAGTTCTCCTTAGTGTGTGGGCTGTACTTAACAAGACTTTTTTTGCATATCTCTTAAGCTGGGGTTTCTAGGGATTCTTTCAATGTGTTGTTTTGTTCCATTTTTTATCATTCCAAGTGCCGTCGTCTTGCAGCCTTGGCCGAGATAGAACTCACTACACCCCTCCAGTATTCCCTGTGCATTTGGAACTCTGGCGCAGTTTGCAGCGAAATTCATAATCTTGTCAAATGGCTGAATACTTGATGCTTCGCGAAGGCTACGAAGGGTATTTTTATTGTGACACCAACACTATATGGGCTGCCTCCAGGCCCCATCCTGTTATTTAACCTATAACTGGAGGGAAGTGACGGATTAATACCTTTCCCAAGGGTACCAGTGCTGAAGTGAATGCAGGGTACTCAACTGGAATTCGAACACGGCACTGCACCACAACGCACATCCGTCACTGAACGCTTACAGCGCCTGGTATTCCCAAGTGGTCACCCATCTAAGTACTGACCAGGCTCAACGGGAATTCGAACACGGCACTGCACCACAACGCACATCCGTCACTGAACGCTTACAGCGCCTGGTATTCCCAAGTGGTCACCCATCTAAGTACTGACCAGGCTCAACGTTGCTTAACTTCGGTGATCAAACGAGAACCGGTGTATGCCGTAAGCAATTGCACCTGTTATCGCTGGCACGATTTTTGTTTTCAATTTCTATACTTTCTCTATTTCAATATCCAATATTTTGACAGTTTTTCGAATTCCTTGGTTGCTATATTACAAGTTACATATCAATTAATAGGCAAGTTTTTTTCTTTCTGGTTTTTAACAATAATGTCCAGCCTATTTGCTTCAGATTTTCTGTCTGTGTAGATGGTGCAGTCTCATAGAATGGTGACATCTTCTATTTCTGTAACCGGTGCTGGGTGATGTTCATACCAGTGTTTGTTTACATATTTTCTATAGTGTTTGCACTTTTTATTATTATTATTATTATTATTATTATTATTATTATTATTATTATTATTATTTCCGTTGATTTTTGTTGTATATACAATTCCTTCCGGGTTACAATCAGAGACCTAAAGTTAGAAATGGCTTCATGACATTTTCCACTGATCATTTTTTGTTAATAAAATAATATCGCACACATTTTACATATATAAAACATTTTGTAACGAATGATCTGTACTTATGAGCGCAATATTTTGTATTTTATTAAGGCATAGACTACAACTCCACCCACGTCTATTGAATACACTCCACCCACGTCTATTGAACACACTCCACCCACGTCTATTGAACACACTCCACCCACGTCTATTGAATACACCCCACCCACGTCTATTGAAAACACTCCACCGACGTCTATTGAACACACTCCACCCACGTCTATTGAACAGGTGAAGAGGCTCATCCCTTGTTTCCTGTTTAGGATGTGGTTTCCGGTTTTCTCTTTTTCTCCTTTCCAATATTTTCACTCATTTTTTATTTTATTTTTTTTCAATTGGAGTAGATAGACTAAACTATCGCCTGGTTCACACTCCCCCCACGTCTATTGAACAGGTGAAGAGGCTCATCCCTTGCTTCCTGTTTAGAATGTGGTTTCCGGTTTTTCTATTTTCCAATCTTTTCACTCTTTTTATTTTTTATTTTTTTCAATTGGAGTAGATAGACTAAACTATCGCCCGGTTCACACTCCACCCACGTCTATTGAACAGGTGAAGAGGCTCATCCTTTGTTTTCTGTTTAGGATATGGTTTCTGGTTTTTCTCTTTTCTCTTTTCCAATCTTTTCACTCTTACGTAGCCCCCTGAGCATCAGTGGCGTTTTCGCCTTGCTTGGGGTGATATGATTAAAAAAAAACAAAAACAAAACAAGGAATAACATCAATGAATCTATCAGAATATTTTTCAATCAATCCGAGTGCTCCAACTACAACTGGAACTCTTGATGTCCTCACGTATTTTTTAGATTTCCATTTCAAAATCTTTTTATTTTCATACTTTTTAGTAGATCTTCAAGCATGCATTAAAATCTTCAAGGACCACCATGTCAATAAGGAAGTACATTCGTGGTGTTTTTTCGTGGGCGATTAGCTCTAACTGCTGTCTGTGCGTATTGTAAAGTCTCATGAATTTTTTACATCTCTGTGACCGTGTTTGGGTGAGATTCATACTAGTTTCTTGCAGTTTACTTCCAATAAAGGTTACATATATTCCAGTGCAGATATTGACCCACACTTCCATACCGAAGAGGTACGTTGTGGCGCAATGGATATCAACCATATACGAGAAGCCGAAGAGCCGAGTTCGAATTCCAGTTGAATTCGTTGCATTCACTTAAGCGCAAATACTCTTGGGTAAGGGTATTAATCCGTCCCTTCTCCCTCCAGCTATGGGTAAAACAGCAGGAAAGATTGGGTTCCATAGCTTTTGTTGGCAATCATTCTACCGCAGAAAGTAATGGCAACTTACATCGGAAAAATCTTCTGTCTAGTCAGTTATGCCTCTTTCAAGACATGATCGCCCAAGCGTGTATCACGTATGGCACTTAACTGACTGAGTGACTATCATGCCAAGTTTTATTTTTAGTTGGTGCTACCACTGTGCAGCTTGGTCAATAGTTTCTGAATATTTATCACAAAACCTGCATTTCAGATTAACACATTTTTTTCGGTGTGTGTGTGTGTGTGTGTGTGTGTGTGTGTGTGTGTGTGTGTGTGTGTGTGTTAATTTCTGGTAGGCAAGCATTGAATAAAAACTTCGGTTTCAGCTTTTAACCCTGTACTACGTGACCACTGATGGGTGCGGAGTTTGTATAGATCAGCATTTTTTTTCTTTTTTTTTTTTGGTACGGGTAGAGTATTATGTATGAACGGGCTTATCTTGCCATCGTTTCTGCACTTGGTACATTGTATTTGTTTTCTTTTTTTAGATTGTTTCTCGCTGCAGTAGGTGTATTATGGTTTATTTGCACTTACTTCTTCCCCACTTGAAATTCCCTTTTCAATTTGTTGGTTTCCTTTATTAGTAAACTAGCAGTATAGCCCCGTGTTGCTCGGGTGTAATAAAAGCTTTTATATATATATATATATATATATATATATATATATATATATATATATATATATATATATATATATAATAATATATATATATATATATATATATATATATTATCGATTTTCTGCACTATTGTAAGAACTGCAACCTTGAAACTTCTGAATATCGTTTCTTATGTCTTTGTCTATGAGTATATCAAATTTGATTAAAATCGAACCACTCCTTCTATAACACGATTTTTTCGATTATCGCTTATAGTACAACTGTGTAAATTTTCAAGAAAATTGGTTCAGCCGTTTCGGAGTCTATAGGTAACGACAAGTAGATAAGTTTGTTATAGGAGAGTTATGGAGAGCTTTGTGGATTTGTATAAAGGGCATACAGACAGATAAACAGACACACACACAAATATCTTGCCTTTTATATATATTATCGATTTTCTGCACTATTGTAAAAACTGCAACCTTGAAACTTCTGAATATCATTTCTTATGTTTTTGTCTATACACTATCAAATTTGATTAAAATCGGACCACTCCTTCTATAACCTGATTTTTTCGATTATCGATTTTCGATATTTATCGGGGGTACCTCAACACAAAACCTAGCTAAGAACATTCGCAGACGCTTATAGTACAACTGTGTAAATTTTCAAGAAAATCGGTTCAGCCGTTTCGGAGTCTATAGGTAACGGACACACACACACAGACACACACACACACGCGCACATACACACACAGACAAAGTTCCATTTATAAATAAGTTTAGATAAATTTTCTCATTTCTTTCCTGTTCTATGACGCAGATCCTTACTAGTCTTCTATAGTTTCCAGATATTTTTGAAGACCGATTGTATGACAGTTCTAGTATGACCGATTGTATGACAGTTTTAGTTGAACTAATCCTCTGCCTGCTTCAGATCTGGGCACATGAAGCTGGTCAACATCAGCCTTAAGATGATGCATGTGGTGGCAAGTGAGAAACTTTCTCATTTTGACATCCATTTGCTTAATGTCAGCTACGGTTCAGTTAATGGTGTTGAAGGTGTATTGCAGGAACAGCTAAAATGTTTAAAACTGATATTTTATTTTGTGAATTCAATTCAGGATTTAATACCAGACACACACGCCTGCAGTATTCTTTACTTACTTTCCCCTTCATTTTGGTTTGCTGTATTCCATCTCCTTCACTGACTCCAGGTACTTATAGGCTATTTCTTGTTCCAGTTCCTTAATGTAAGGGACAACATCTATATTAATTGAGTGTGTTTCTGTAATTCCCCATCTTTTAGGGTTAGTTTTGCACATTTATTTAATCCGAAATCTATACCGATGGATTCAGTAAAACATTTTACAGTATTGAGTACACCGTTTAACTCATTGTTGTCTTTGGCAAAATGTTTGATATTGTTATGGTGAAACACACCTATTCCTCAGATAATGGATTCTCCATCTTATAGTAATAAGAATCAACAAGGAGTTCTTAGAAGTGCATAGGAATTCTTTAGACTTCTATTGGAGTTCAGTAGAACTACTAGGCAGTTGATATTAGTCAGCAGTTAGCCGAATACTCAGGAGTCAGTTTTCAGTGGAAGATTACCAAGTTCTTAGCATTTTGGGTACGTTAGGTCGATTAGCAACCGACATATCACGATTATAACCTTTCAGTGTGAAAAGTACTCCACAACAGATATCATTCATATGATTATTGTTGTTATTATTTGTGTTGTTACTAGTAGAAGTAGAACCATAGATGATTTGTTGGTAAGTGTATTCAGCGTGTTTTACTAAGTACTAAGGTAAGTCAAAAATGAATAATCTCCTTAGAATTCACGAAATTCGGTCTCCTTGGTTTTTTAACGTTTTCAGTAGAACTGACACGAGCGATGTGTTTCACTTTCGTTTACTCATCTCTTTATATTAATTGTCATTTGAAATAAAATATGTCTGTTTGATAATAAAAGGAACAATTACTATAACGCGTCTTAATTCACTAATACAAAACATGCGCACCTCATGAATTAAGTTCAGAAGACATAAGAGTCACGTTTGATATAGCTTCAGTAAATTCATTTTTTTCATTCATTTTTATGATTATAAGTAATCATCATATTTCTATTTCTGCTATGGTCACACTACCTAGCAAGTCTGAGGGAAGACCTAAGCCAGGTGGTGGTCTGCGGTTATAGTTAAATTTCAGGATTTGTTTTTTCTAACTCCCATAACATCACGAGCGTTACATGGACAAAGTTCTTAGGGTGTGGGTTGTACTTATCAAAACAACTTTTTGTCTTTCTCTTAAGCTGGAATTTTCAGGGATATTTTAATGTTTTTTGTTCCTTCTTTATAATTCAAAGCGCACCTACTATGATGAGTATTATTCTTGGTTCCAATTTTCACGTTTTTTTTATTTCGATTTCCAGGTTTTAATACTTCAATAGCTGTTCAAATTCCGCGGTTGCTACATAACAGTCTTCTGGGTAAGCCATATCAATTATTAGACAATATTTTTTTCGGCTTTTAACAATTATATCCAGCCTGATTGCTTCAATCTTCCTGTCTATAAAGATGGTGTAATCCTATAAAATTGTGAAGTTTTCTATTTCTGTAACCGGTGCTGGGTGATATTCATACCAGTGTTTGTTAACATATTTTCCAAAGTATTTGCATATTGTTCAGTGGAAATGTTGCCTCACTCTATCGTGACGATTTTTATATTCATTTGGCGCAACTACAAACCACAAAACCTGCATTTTGGATCCACATTATAATGTATGATATCTACCTGAAAATTCTCAATAAAAACATAACACATTACTCAATAAATCCCGGGCCTAATAACAACTTTTAAGCAAAATTCTTCAAAGCTTCACTAACAATTCAATGCATTTTTGTAGTACTAATTGTCTTTGGCCTCAAAATATCACTTCTTCATTGGAGCCACATTTCTTTCCCCTGGAGCATTCTTTTGAGGTCTTCAAACAGCTAGTCGTCGCTAGGGCCAGATCTAGATAATAGGATGGATGCAGAAGCAATTCAAAGTGCAATCCATGCAGTTTTGCTATCGTTGCGATCGACTTGTGACACGGTGCGTTGCCTTGGTGAAAGGTCATTTTTTTCTTCATTTGTAGCCGTTTTTAGCGATTTATTCCTTCAAATGCACCAGTAATGCTACATGATATTCGCTATTGATGGTTATTACTTTCTAAAGACAATCGCCAAAATACGGAGGCCAAAACCTTCAAAACTTCAATTTACGATCGGCAAAAACGAGTTCGTGGATTGTGTGTGTGTGTGTGTGTGTGTGTGTGTGTGTGTGTGCGCGCGTTTTTCGGGACAGCTGCTGATTTGGGGCGAGCTGAGCGTTCAGCATCATTTGTGTCTGTACGGACGCATTTAAAATCACCATACCTCCTCTTAACCGTTGTTTTAGACGAAGAAGAGTCAGAATAACACTTATCAAGCCATTGCTTTGCTTGAACAGCATTTTTTCCCATCATAAAGCAATGATTTATGAACACGAGAAATTCAAATTTTTCCATTGTTTTGAAAATTTGCAACAGAAGTTTCACTTAACTGTAATTTGCAAACTAAGAATCCAATTGGGCCCAAATTTTGTCACGTGCCATTTCAGGTTAGTAATTCATAAAAATCATATAAATTTTTAATTGTGGCGCCATTCATATATCAGGACTGGGAATGATGTGTTATTGGTCTTGCGCTGCAAGAATAAAGCCTTCCGTTTTAGCCTTTAATCCAGATGCTCATAACCGTAACTTTATCAACATCAGCTTTATTCGTACGTTCTATATATTGGCCATGCAGAAGTTTGTCTTGTCAGTGTCATTTCATATATTGGAGAGCCTTTTTCTTCGTTTTCATATTTTTGCTGCAACAGTTGGTTGTTGTGATGTTTTTTTTTCTACATAATCTATTAAAACTAAATTTCGTTTGTATTTAGAACCTTCTTTCATTATAGAAGATATTTTCTTTCTGTTTTCGTGTTGTTTGACTAACTGTATCATCCAGTCCTTTGTTGTTTCCATGCATGTTAGTAATCTGATAGTTGTTGTATTCTATGACTATTCTAGCTGAATAAGACCTCCTCCACTTTCTTTACGGGGTATACATAGACGGTCTGCATAGATACATAGGCGGTCTGCATCAGCCTTTGAGTTGTGCATATTATGCTTAGAAAGAAGCTTTCTTGTCTTAAAACCTATTCGTCTTGTGTCATTCAGAGTCCAGTTCAAGATGTTAAAACGATATTGAAACAAAGCTATTAATGGCCATAATTTTGTTCTGAGAATTCAGTTCAGTTTCAATATCAGTAATACCCTTCTATAGTATTATTTTCGCAATATTTCTTTAATTTTATGGGGAACTAGCAGTATAGTTCGGCGTTGCTTGGGTGTAATGAAATTTTTATAAATAATCCATGGTCCTGGAGCTCAGACTCTTTGGACGTTGGCACGAAAGACTAAAAAGCAATAGTTGTTTCCACTTAAAGCGAAACCTTAGACTGAAAGAAAAATGAATGGATGTAAGTCAAATTTTGATTTCCTGGTATCGATATCAAATAAGTTTTGTTCGTCGTAAACTGAATTTTGAAGGCCAAATAAGTCCTCTGAGTAAATGGTACCATGGCTGAGACTAAGAACTACAATTATACCTACTTAGAGCCAAACACGAAGCAAAAACTAAAATAAAAGAGCTGAAAAAATACAGACATACAGTTAGATAAACAGACATACACACACAAACATCTTGCCTTTTTATATATATATATATATATATATACATATATATATATATATATATATATATATATATATATATAATCGATTTTCTGCACTATTCTAAGAACTGCAACCTTGAAACTTCTGAATATTGTTTCTTATATCTTTGTCCATGAGTGTATCAAATTTGATTAAAATCGGACCACTCCTTCTATAACCCGATTTTTTCGATTATCGATTTTCGACACAAAACCTAGCTAGAACACTCGCAGACGCTTATAGTACAACTGTGTAAATTTTCAAGAAAATCGGTTCAGCCGTTTCGGAGTCCATAGGTAACGGACACACACAGAGACACACACAAAGTTCGATTTATAAATAAGTTTAGATTCCTTCAGCATCATTTACACTAACGTACTTATAAGCTTCTTGCTCGAAATCATTGATTGTTACCACAGCGTCTAACAGAGGAGATTTGTTTTAGTGACCCTCGTAAAATTGTGGCTTTAACACATTTATTCAAACCGAATTCTATTCCACTGGCATCACCGGAACTTGTACTGTTTGCAGGAAATCGTTCAGTTCACTGTCATTCCCAGCCAACAATTTCTAAATTATCCAAGTAAATTAGATGGCTTATTTTCTTCTGAGATATCCCAACTACAGATGTATGTTGTTTTTTATTTCACCAGACTTATGAGGTGGAGCGTTGTTTTCATATCAACATGCTTTTATGAAACTGATGCCGATTGGTGATACCTTCTATATATTTAATGATCCAAGAATGGGATACAGTATCGAATGCCTTACGGTAATTTATTCAGGCAGTACTGAGATTTATCTTTGTACTGAAGCCGTTTTCCAAGATCATCCTATGAATAAAAAATTGCTCTTTTTATTCAAGAGTTAGTATGTTTTGTTTTTGTTTTTGTTTTTTTGTTTTTTGTCTAAGACTGAATATGTCTGTTTTGTCAAAATAGATGTCAACAGTTTGTAAGTAGTAGGAAGACATGTAATTGTTCTGTATCGTTTGGGGATTTTTTTCACCATTCTTGGGTAGAAGGAGAGTAATTCTTTTGGTTAACCATGTCGGGATTTTAGTAGAAACATAGACCGTTTCGTAAAATCCCTTGGCTATTTTTTGTGTGCTGTATTTATATCATAGACACCAAAAGTTAGAAATTTTATCTATTCCTGTAGATTTTTAATTGTCTTCAAAGCATATTCAAGATCCTCTTCTGTGATTCCCTACCATGTTTGTTCTGGTTTCTTTTTCATCCTTTCTACCTCTTGGGTGATTTAATCTGTTCTTTTTCATGCTCTTTACTGCAAGCCCATATTTTTTCTCAGAACCGTCTAACCTCTTCTATGTTGGTGGTGGTGGTGGTTGTTGTTACTTCCGTTTTCTGTTTGCCTTTTTCTCTGTAAAATTTCTTCGGATCGGCTTGAAAGATTATGTTTTGTCTGTAGAATCTTGATGTTTTTCACAGCGTCTAATTCTTTGTACTTTCAGTTGTATTATTTGCTTCATTTTTTATCTAATAGGACTTCACTTTCATTCCTAATTTTGTATTGTGTGTACACATTTCTGCCTTTTCAAGTCCTTACATTTGTTCTTATAACCAGTTTATCGACTACTGAGAATTCACTTCTATGTTGTTCAAATTCTTTCGCTATTTTTCTTTTCTCAGGTGGATCTTTATGTCACTAAGACTTCTCTTTTTACTCTGATGTTTAATTTTTAGTTGCCGCTATTGCTCGGATATATATTGCATCGTTGAGAATTGTATATGACTCTATTTCATACAGAATTAATTTGAGTGCTGCGCTGTATAGTTTAATAATTTTAAGGTTATACTTTATTGGTTGTAATTTTGGGAGTTTTTCTCGTTCCTCCATTTCAATATTTCGTGTTTGACTTATATGGCTCAAGATTTCTTGGCTTCTTGTATGATATTCGGTTTTTCTCATGATCTACCTTCTTATATTGGTTAGTTTATTTTTGTCAATGTATGTGCGTTGTGGCGCAGTGGATATCGGCTCGGAACGAGAAATCGGAGAGCCGAGTTCAAATTTCAGCCGAATTCGTTGCATTCACATACGCGCAAATACCCTTGGGAAAGATATTAATACGCCTATTCC
This sequence comes from Ascarosepion bandense, assembly GCA_037127315.1. NCBI lineage: Eukaryota > Metazoa > Mollusca > Cephalopoda > Sepiida > Sepiidae > Ascarosepion > Ascarosepion bandense. The sequence goes on along the minus strand of JBBBDQ010001052.1, from coordinate 1,150,791 downwards.
CCCAGTTATGGGTTAAATAATAGGACAGCTTGGGTTCTATAGCCTTGGTCGGCAACCAGTCTGTTGCAGAAAGCAATGGCAACCTACTGCGGGATAATCTTCTGCCCAGTCAGTCATGTCTCTTTCGAGACATGCTCGCCCAAGCGTGTATCACGTATGGCACTTAACTAACTGACTGACTTTCAAATTGCATGTCCAACATTTTCTCGCCAAATGTTATGTGATGTTTTTCTGAGGTTTGTGCAACACTTCATAGAATGCAGTCATAACGCGTTTGTATTATTATTATTATTATTATTATGTCATTTTTCATCATATTTCGATTTCTGCATTGGTCTCACTACCAACCAAGTCTGCGGGGAGACCTAAGGCAGGTAGTGGCGTGTTGTTATGACTCCATTTCATGTTTTTCTATCCTCCCTATCATCCCCAGCATTACATAGATAACGTTTTCCTTAGTGTGTGGGCTGTACTTAATAATACAATTTTTTGTATATCTCTTAAGCTGGGGTTTCCAGGGATTCTTTCAATGTGTTGTTTTGTTCCATTTTTTATCATTCCAAGTGCACCTACTATCACTGGCACAACTCTTGTTTTCAATTTCCACATTTTTTCTATTTCAATTTCCAGGTCTTTATATTTTGACAGTTTTTCAAATTCCTTGATTGCTATGTTACAATCCGCTGGACAAGCCATATCAATTAATAGACAAGTTTTCTCCTTCTGGTTTTTAACAATAATGTCTGGCCTGTTTGCTTCAATTTTTCTGTCTGTGTAGATGGTGTAATCCCATAGAATGGTTACATCTTCTATTTCTGTAACCGGTGCTGGATGATGTTCATACCAGTGTTTGTTTACAGCTTTTCCATAATGTTTGCACATTGCCCAATGTAAATATTGCCCAACTCTATCGTGGCGATTTTTATATTCGTTTGGGGCAAGCACAGAACAGCCTGAGATTAGGTGGTCTATTGTTTCTTGGTGTTTATCACAAAACCTGCATTTTGGATCCATATTATTATGCATAATATTTGCCTGAAAGTTTCTCGTGAAAAGACTTTGGTCTTGTGCTGCAAGTATAAATCCTTCAGTTTCAGACTTTAATCCAGATGCACGTAACCATCGATGAGTATTAACTTTGTCAACATTGGATTTATTGGCACGTACTGGATATTGGCCATGCAGAGGTTTGTCTTGCCAGCGCTGTTTCATCTTTTCAAGAGCTTTATCTTTGGCTTTCATTTTCATATTTTTTGCCGCAATAGTTGGTTCTTGGCTACTGTTTTGCTTTTCTACAGAATCTACTAACTGTAATTCTTGTTTGTATTTACTGCCTTCTTTTATTATTGAATATTTTTTCTTTCTTTCTTCATGTTGCCTTACTAATTGTATCATCCAATCCTTTGTTGTTTCTATGTATGTTAGTAAGCCAATAGTTGTTGTCTTGTATGATAATTCCAGCTGGATAAGACCCCTTCCACCTTCTTTACGGGGTATGTATAGACGGTCTACATCAGCCTTTGGGTGATGCATCCTATGCTTAGAAAGAAGCTTTCTTGTTTTAGCATCCATTCGCCTGATGTCGTTTAGAGTCCAGTTTAAGATGTTGAAGCTATATTGGACAACTGGGATTGCAAGGCTATTAATGGCCATTACTCTATTCTGTGAATTTAATTCAGTTTTTAATATCATTCGTAGCCTTCTATAGTACTCTTTACGCACTATTTCTTTCATTTTTATATGGTGAATGTTTTCGCTCTCATTTACACCTAGGTATTTATAAGCTTCTTCTGGTTTCAATTCTTTTATTGTTACAGCAGGGTCTAGGCTAATTGAGGATGTTTCTTGTATTGATCCACGTAAAACTGTAGCTTTAGCACATTTATTCAAATTAAATTTCATTCCAATGTCTTCGCTGAAGCATTTTACAGTTTGCAGAAGACCTTCCAGCTCATTATCATTCTTAGCATATAACTTTAAGTCATCCATGTAAAATAGATGGCTTATTTTCTTTTGGCCTATTTTATAATCACATTCTGTCTTATTAAGTTGACTGGTTAGTGCTATTAATGATATTATTATTATTATTATTATTATTATTTGAGACAGCAGCAAGCCCATAAAGTGTCACTTGGTTATCAATAAATGAAACGGAATATATCCATCATAACACGCTGACGCATTAGGATATAACAAACGCATGCATAACAGCCAATGTTTTTCTTCTTAAAAGTGATTGGGGTTTAGTTAGAAATGCGTTAGAGCTAGCTAAACCAATCCTACCTACTATTACTATCCTATTATAACTGCGATTCTTTTTCCTTTCGTTAGTTCGCACAACCGTTACGCCCTGCCAATACCTCCTAAATAATGGATCGTTGCGCTTTTATCGCGTGGAAAAAAGGAGAAAAGATATTATTTGGTTTCAATGAGAAAATGAAAGAAAGAAAAACAGAAAGATAGTGGTTAGATGGGATCAAATTAATCTGATAAGAACAGATACTACATTCCGATCTTTTTTGGAACAAAATGTTTCACAAAGGTTAAAATGGGGGATAAAGGAAGTCTGGGCATCTCTAGTTAATATTATTGTTTTTTTATTATCATTATTATTATTAATGGTGAAAGTAGTACTAGTATCAGTAGTAGTAGTACTACTACTACTAGTAGTAGTTTACTTACTCTTGTAGTTTTTGTATTCGATGTCTTTTACTAATGAAAGGTCAGAAACAGCAATCTCCTTATTGACCAGGTGAAGAGGCTCATCCCTTGTTCCCTGTTTAGGATGTGGTTTCTGGCTTTCACTTTTCCAATCTTTTCACTCTTACGTAGCCCCCTGCGCATCAGTGGCGTTACCGCCTTGCTCGGGGTGATATGATTAAAAAAAAAGTTGCACTCTTTAGAGTTCCTCGGTATTTTGACGTCAGCCATGCAACTGATTCGAGTTCTGTTTTCTATATTTCTTTATATTCGTTGTTATTTGTAATGAAATCTGACTGTTTGATAAACACAATTGCTTAAGTAAAACTCAAGCATTGTTCGCAAAAACTAGGATTCGAAAATTGTATAGCAAGACACCTGCTATACTGCAAGTTTTCCCTTTCTAGAAATCGAAAAACGTGAATGTCATGTCAAAGCAGGGAATGGACGCGATGTTTGCTTTGAATGCCTTCATTCATATTGTCTTATTTAGATAAAGATTGCGGGGGGATTAAATTGTGCTAATGTGAATTGAAAAGTTACTGATTAAGCTCTATAGCTTGCTTTCTATGCCTTCGGCTAAATCTAAGTAGTTATTCGTTCGGATTATGGTATGTATCTACTTACTCTTAATGCCCGACTATACAAAGCATCTATCGATCTATATATATATATATATATATATGTGTGTGTGTGTGTGTGTGTGTGTGTGTGTGTGTGTGTGTGTGTGTCTGAAATTGCTGCAAATTTCTCCAACAAACCTACTATCCGAAATTACCAATTTGATGCCTTGTCATGGAAGTATTCAATATTATCTGATTGTGTAAAACAATCTATGTACACCCTCACATGGCCACACACGCAAAATTTATAAATATATATATATATATATTATTGGGCGCTTGGCTAAGTGTTAGAATGTCTGCTTTCTGACCAGGAGACCCGATTTCGAATCTCACCATGGTCGATTTGCCAATAAGGTAACCTCTTGATGTTATAGGTCTGGAAGAGACGGTCTTATGACACCTTTGGAAAGGTTTGCCTTTTCAAAACAACCACTTAACCTGCATTCTTTGTCACATATGCGTCACCTCTGATTGACATGGGCTGAAATAGCAGCCTGATAGTAAATCACAGGTCTGTTGCCATGATGACATAGTCTCTTTTACGTTCATCCCCGCTGAAAGAGTGCGAGAGAGAGACGTGAGCAGACATGGCAGGCTAGTTTAAGAGCATCTCATTTCTCTGCTGGAAGCATTCTGGCGATCCTTCTTCGTACATCCTGTTTCAACATTCTGTTGCCAATGCAAGATGATTCGAAAAGAGTTTTATCCCCGACTCACTACAGTCGCCAACATCACGTCCCCTAAGTTAGCTTTGATCCGGCACTCCTTAAAAAACTTCTGGTTTATGTAGAAGTCGTTTGTCTACCTTCTTTTTAAAGCAATTGCATGGGTAGGTGAGACTCATTCCTCCGCACCAAAGCTTGTACTTGACTGCTGTGTCGTCTATACTGTCACATTGTGCTCTTTCAAGAACATCCAAATTGCTGTATGGTCCTACCATCTGATTCCAATGTTCAAGTGGCTTCAGGTATTTCGCGTAGGTCACCCAGGTTTCACAAGTATAAAGCCAGGATATAAGAGCACAAGTCGTGTATACTTATATTTTAGTCCTCTAACATGCATTTGGTTGACTCCCAAATAGGCAATATATATATATATATATATTCGTAACAAAAATTTATCGTAAATAATCAGGCCGGTAAAAATAAATATATATACTGTTTGATTATAAAACAGAACATCTACTTGAATACGAGGATTGATCAAAAATAATGTTCAAACAAATATATATATATATAGTCATTCGCAGACAAATCTGTTTTGCTGTATCACAGTACGGTTAGGCATTCGATTGCTTTTAACGTAGGATTGAAACCCGACGGAATTGGCATCAGTCGGCGATTCTACCTCTGAGCTACGGGCGCTCGGTAGAAGGAGGAAGATTTTTAGCGTATGATGTATCATACACCAGTAGCCAGAGTGCTCTAATTCATTACTGAATGAGCGATGCGTAGATGCTAGAGTAGCTAGTGTTTTTTCAAAGTCTACCATTCTTCCAGAGTGCTCAATCAGGGTATGAGTTCGTATATATATATATATATATATATATATATATATATATATATATATATATATATCCGAGTGGGTACACAACGAAGAAATACTTTTTTTCCGTCCAAAACATTAATTTAAAACAGTGCTCGATATATGATGTATAGAGTTGTGAATATTTATTATAAATTATGTTTTAGAACATGTACATAATTTTTTCTATATATGTCCTCTACAATCATATGTTTGTTTCAACGTTGGGTGTCCAGGAGGGATAGGCAAGAACTGAAATCATCCGCTGTCTATATATGGTTCATTGTTGTTGTGGGAGGTTGGTTGGGGTTATTGATAATAAAGGGAATGTGTCTTCCGTGTTGACCGTTAGACTTTTAAATAACTTGGTATGTAAGTGCTAAATTGTTGATAAATGGCATTATCTGTTAGAATGTTTTATTGGTTAGAACGTTTTTATCGGTCGGGTATATCTTTTGGTTAGAATTTCGAAGAAAGTGGTGTGTGGATGGGTTTGATTACTTGGTCAGTTTTGTGTGTTTGTGTGGGGTTGTTTGTGATTGGGAAAATCATCTTGTTTGTTGACCTTAAGAAGTTTTAGGACAGCGTCGTGCTTAGCTAGTGTTTGATTAATTGGTGTCTGTTGTTACCAAATTTTAAGAACAGCAAAATCAAGAACAGCAAAATCTATAAAAGTACCATGTTTTCTTTGCCTCCAAGAAAAAATAGAGATCCTTAAATATATAAATAACAAGCTTTTAAATAACCAGAGGCACGAAACCACAGTAAACTGTAAGCACATTAGGGACCTAACCCTACAATCATGCTAGGAAATACTAGGATTTTGATTAGATATTCTTATTATTAAAGATAAAAAATGCTATAGAGAAATCGATCTAATAAGCCCTTAAAGTAAGGTCTAATACCCACAAAAACATCTAAATAAATAAAATGTAAAATTAAAAGAAATAAACAGGCTCTCAAACTATAATCTATGAAAAATTAAAAATTAAAGGAAAACAAATCGATCCCCTAAATTCAAAGTTAAGATTAAAATATACAAATGTAGATAAATTATAAAAAAATAATATATAATACAAATACATTTACCCTCTAAAAAATACAAATTTAGATTTTACATTTTTATAAATAACCTCGCCTAAATACAAAACACACTACATTTAAATAGATCAAATCACTAAAGTCTACAGCAAAGTTTAATATACTATTTCAGAATAATTATATCATACACAAAAATAAACTGTAAACACATTAAAGATCTAACCCTACAATCATGCTAAAAATACTGGAAATTTGATTAAATATTTTTATTATAAAAGATTAAAAATGCTATAGAAAAAATCGATCCAATAAATCCTTAAAGTAAGGTCTAATACCCACAAAAATATCTAATCTTTAAAGTAAGGTCTAATACCCACAAAAATATCTAAATAAATAAAATGAAAAATTAAATTAAATAAACAGGCTTCCAAACTATAATCTATGAAAATTAAAAATTAATAGAACAAAAACAATCCTCTAAAGTCAAAATTAAGATTAAATATACAAATTTAGATAAATTATAAAAAACTGATAAAATTCAAATTTGCATTTACTTCCTAAAAAATACAAGTTTAGATTTGTTGGAAACAACTTCGCCTAAATACAATAATACTTGAAGAAACATCCCCATTCCGCTAAAATAAAAATATAAAAAACAAAAATAAAATACAAAAATATGCCGTACTAAAAAAAATCAAAATTAAAAAGAAAAAACATCCCACCCCTATCACGTCCCTGAGGAAGACAACCTCGCCACTAAATGAAAGAGAATAAATAAAATTTGTCTGGTAACAACAGACACCAATTAATCAAACAATAGCTAAGCACGACGCCGACCTAAAAATTCTTAAAATCAACAAACAAGATGGGTTTCCCAATCACGAAAAAAACCCACACAAACACACAAAACTGACCAAGTAATCCAACCCATCCACACACCACTTTCTTCGAAATTCTAACCAAAAGATATACCCGACCGATAAAAACGTTCCAACCGATAAAACATTCCAACAGATAATGCCATTAATCAACAATTTAGCACTTACATACCAAGTTATTCAAAAGTCTAACGGTCAACACGGAAGACACATTCCCTTCATTATCAATAACCCCAACACACCTCCCATAACAACAATGAACCAAATATAGACAGCGGATGATTTCATTTCTTGCCTATCCATCCTGATGAGACGTTGGACACCCAACGTTGAAACAAACATATGATTGTAGAGGACATATATAGAAAAAATTATGTACATGTTCTAAAACATAATATATATATATATATATAATATATATATATATATATATATATATATATATATATATATATATATATATAGTTACGCAGAAAGATAAATAAAACAAAAACGACAACATCCTCCTTCCACACTAATCTGAGTGATGATACTTTTAGGAACTGACTGAACGACGATAGGCGAAGAAGTCAAGATACAGTCACCCGTGAATTAGAAATTAGAGACCTTTTACCCCACGTGGTTGCTAAAATGTTCAGGAGAGAAACGGACTGGACTTGAATTTCTTCGGATGTACAATTTTAGCATGGCCAAAGTGATGTAAAGAAACCAGACACATGGACCTTCGGCTTTAGTAACTTAAAATACTAATATTGTCTTCTGTTTGAAGTAATTTTCTCTCCGGAAAGATATTTATTTTTTCATTTGAAGCATGAGGAAAATCCTATGCAATTAAGACTATTTGATTTGAGATCTGACTTGAAAAAACCTTCGATAGTCAGGCAAGGATAATTTTTCGCATTGTTATATTTACAGTCGGGTCTGGATGAGCATTCGGTACTCATATCAAATCGGATATTTTTGTTACTTTTACCTTATCATATGCCATAAAAATCTCACATTTTCTACAAGGTGCCAACCCCTCCCACGTGGCAGGGACAATGGACCCACTTTTTCTGTGTCACAACGTCATCGCATCAGAATATAGGCTTCCATAACGCCCGTTTACGTTCTTCCAATTGTACATGCATCATTCCGTTTATTAGCATGAATCCCGTTTTATAAATACAACAAAAAAAATGCTTCACAGTTTTTAACTTATGCGTCACAGCAACCTGGAGCTTTTTGAATAAGTACTTGACCTTACCATTTCAATATAACCATTAAAAAGAAACGAGCATCGCTGGGTTATGCAGCTAGTGTATATATATATATATATATATATATATATATATATATGATGGGGTGAAGTTTTTAACCTGACTTATCACAGATCTGGTGTTTTCATATATATACAGACGAGGAGTATAACCCGACGTTGCTCGGGTGCAATGAAAGATTTATAACTAATCCATAGTCCTGGAGCTCAGACTCTTTGGACGTTGGCACGAAAGACTAAAAAACAATAGTTTTTTTCCAGTTAAAGCGAAACCTTAGACTTTAAGAAAAATGAATGGATGTAAGTCAAATTTTGATTTCCTGGTATCGATATCAAATAGGTTTTTTTTCATCATAAACTGAATTTTGAAGGCTAAATAAGTCCTCTGAGTAAATGGTATCATTGGTGAAACTAAGAACTACAATTATACCAAACCCGAAGCAAAAACTAAAATAAAAGGGCTGAAAAAATTAGACATACAGGCAGATAAACAGACACACAGACAAACATCTTGCCTTTTTATATATATATATATATATATATATATATATATATATATATATATTATCGATTTTCTGCACTATTGTAAGAACTGCAACCTTGAAACTTCTGAATATTGTTTCTTATGTCTTTGTCTATGAGTGTATCAAATTTGATTTATATCGGACCACTCTATAGCCCTATTTTTTTGATTATCGATTTTCGATATTTATCGGGGGTACCTCGACACAAAACCTAGCTAAGAACACTCGCAGACGCTTATAGTACAACTGTGTAAATTTTCAAGAAAATCGGTTCAGCTGTTTCGGTGTCTATAGGTAACGGGGACACACACACACGCGCATGCACACAGACAAAGTTCCATTTATAAGTAAGTTTTGATAGATAGATAGATAGATAGATAGATAGATAGATAGATAGATAGATAGAGAAAGCGAGAGAGTGAATGAGAGAGAGAGACGTAAATGAATATATATACATATGTGGGTGGTGCAAATATCCATAGTATTATTATTCAGGTGTTAATAAACCAATACTCAACGTATGAACATATATATATATATATATATATATATATATATATATATATATATATATATTAATAAATATACATATTGTCCTACACCTATGGCACGACTCGGAGTTTCATGCGTTATGCAGTCACTAGGTGCATATTTTAAACTGACACTTTAGTAGATTTTATTTTAAGGTCACTCGATGTTTATGGGAATTAAATCTTATAAACTTAAGTTACTGCTTTTTTAATATATATATATATATTTGCCATGTTTTCAGTAAAATGATTAAAACCAATATTATTTATATGCCAATGCAGGATTAATAATGTAATGAATGAAATCTTTTCAAATCTTTCACAATTTACTTCTAATTCTCACCGGCCCCGATAAGACCGTTGTTTGGACATTTCCTATTTCTTCCAGAAAGTTCCAATCTAACCTCTGGGATTTTTGGGATGATTTCCAATGCGTTCAGCTTATTAGAATTAAACTTGCCAAATTTTCCGCAGGAAGCCAAAAGCCAGGATGAATTATAAATAATTTTCGTTTTTCCTGCCTATTGCCTTCCATTGTTTTTCAAATAAATTCAATTCAAACCAGTCTTGTTTATTTTCTTTGCAAACCTTTTAATTGTATTTTTTATTCTTTGCTTATCTGCCAACATTTATTTATTTATTACCATCAGAGTGCTCTTATTTGGGCTTCAGACTTGCCGCAGCGTCTTACGGAATTCTTTTTACCTAATTATCAAGTCTACGAAGTGATAGCCGCGTGAGACGTGCCACACGCGCATCTTTCTTTTCGAAATTACTACCATAATTGTATTTTTTTTATATTGGGACGCCAATTCAGACAGTCCTTCATTATCTTTTTTACTTATTTGAATCACTCTTGCTTTTCGCCCTTCTTTTTTTATTTATTTATTATTATTTTTTTATCTATTTTAAAGAACACAACACAGAATATCTGTCTGTTGTGACCACGCCCCCAGCAATTTTTAATGCAATTTCGATCAATTTTATCATACACTTTCTCTCGGTAAACTCTCCCTCTCTCGTTATTTTTCTCTCTAGCACACACACACACACACACACACACACACACACACACACACACACACACACACACACACCACAAACGCACGCACACACACACACACACACACACACACACCTATATAGAGAGAGAGACAGAGAAAAAGAGAGAGAAGTAGGTTCATCATTCTATAGCAGAAATGGGTAGATGTAATCGTAAGTTCTGTAATATGTATAAGTTTATTTGAACATTATTTTTAATGGATACTCGTATTTGAGTAGATAATCTGTTTTTCCATAATTAAACAGTATATATATATATATATATCCACCTGCCTAAATATTCGAGAAATCCTGTTAGAAGATTATTTATCTTCTATCTTCAAACCTGCAATTTCCATATACCGGGGAGTAGCCATCTTTAGATTTGACATGTCTTATCATTCAATCACAGATTTCATAGATTATCAAAGTTGAATTAAGTTCCTGATTTCGTATTTTAAATATATATTGTCATTGTTGTTTGTCTGTGAATTGTTAATGTAATTTACATCTTTGAAAATGGCTTATGTAAGTCGCAAGCTTATATTGGATTATAAAATAAATTATGTATCAACATTGTAATTTTTTTCTTCATTTAATGATAATGCTATCAAGCTTATCAGACAATATGAAAAAAATTATATAAAATAGGGAAAACTTTTCTATATTATTTAATGAAACATGCTTCAGTATATATATATATATATATATATATATATATTAGTCATCCACATATATATATATAACATAGTGATGAACCACCTATACTCTCTTAATATGTATAGGAAAAACTACTAAAAAGTTGTAAGTTTGAAAATGTTTTTTTTTGACAGTATTTATTTATTTCTATTATTATATTTGATATTTCAGACCGTCCTCGGCCTTTCATCAGAAACAAAATACTGTCAAAAAAAAACATTTTTAAACTTACACCTTTTTAGTAGTTTTTCCTATATATATTATATATATATAATGTTCGAGCCTAGGGGAAATCGTCAAATAATCAGGAAGTTATGTGCTTATAAGGCTTTAATTTGACCTTTGTTTAACTGCGAGTTCCTTCTTCGTCAACTCTAATGACGCTTTCCCTAGATGACGCAGGTTCGAATCCTGCCGGAGGACGCCTATTTTAATAACAGTATTTCTCGATTATTCATGTCAATAGATGTAAATGAATATACTGTTTAACTATAAGAAAACAGACCGTCTACCCAGAATTTCGGTGGTTTCTCGGCAAAGAACCCATTAAGGTGTTTTTATGCCATCCAAAGAATTAAAAGTTTTAAAATTGAGATTATTTTACAAAGAACTGAAAAAATGAAAACCAGAAAGAGCAATATGTGGTGAATATGGCGGGTGGAGTAAATCATCCCAGCCAAACTGCTACAATTTATTTGCCGGATCGACACAGAAATATCGATGTTTTTATAGACACAACGTTTTCACTAAGTATTCTTTGGTCCACTGATGGATTTATTTGATCTATCTGTAATATTTTGACTCCGTGATCTCGGTTATTTCGATTTTGATTTTAAGTTAGTATATCGTTCTCGTTCCACTGTCCATTCCTAGAAACATCTTGGCTTGTACTTTTTAGTACTCATTATGATAACGTGTTGCTAGCCTCGAGTCTGTAATAACTTGCCTAGGTTCGAACTCAAAATTCTTATGGCATTAGTTTCCTGTACCAATGCTTTAATCTTCTAGGCTTTTCTCACATGAAAAAAATCCCGAAGCTAGAATGGCTTTAATTATTCTCGGGAGTAAATTGTTCCCGTTCTGTTAGCCATACCCTAGCGATATCCCGTCTTGTTTTCCATAGAATATAGGATTTTAGTATTGGTTCCTGAAACTGGCAGCATAGTGATTGTGAGTTCAGTAACCGGGTATGGCAGTATACAACTCTACACTCAGTGGCAATCGGACGGGCAATTGCGAAGCGGTAAAAATATAAAGACCAAACCAGAATATGAACAACGAAACGAGAACAATATATCCCCGTAGATTAAATAAAGAGTTCGATTATAAGATTTACCTGAATCGGCAGACAACCGAAAAAGTCTGGAGAACACAAACGCCGAAACGTAGTATTAATAACAACAAAAATGCTATATTAAGACTATATGAACGATTTATTGCGCTAATATTAAACTGTATCGTTTCTGGACATATCCTCCTTTACCCTATTTTTTCTTCTCTTTTTCTTTTTTTTTTTCTTCCTTTTTTAAGTGATTTTTTTCTAGATAATTTTGACCCATTCATTGTTGCATGAATTTGGTCTGAGGAGTGGTCTATAAGAGAGCCTCAAAATGGGTTTATAAAAACAACCAATTTATGTTCTTTATTATAATACTCTGTTAAATCTTAACATTGAGTTCTCATTGGATTTAATCTCCTGTGGAATGTACCTTACCAAGTACCAAAGATTTTACTTTATATATATATATATATATCTTAATGCAGGTTTCATTGAATAATATAGACAAGTTTTGTCTATTAATTTTATGTAGGATCCGTTCATACCGTCTGATATACTTGATGGTGGTGTCGTTGAAAGACAACAAAAAATCACAGTAATTGTTGATTTTTTTATCGGTTCTAAGCTTTCAGTTCACATAAGCCATTATCAAAGAGTAAATATTAACACACAGTAAACATAGAACATTTAATTTATTAACAATAAAGAGAATTGAATTGAAAATATAAGTGTTTTATGTTTTACCGACGAAATCTTACAACTTCAAAAACAGTTTCAAAATAACTCAGTTTTAAAATTCACTTATGAACTTAGCAATGATAACAAAATTCCCTTTCTTGATATATTAATTAACACTGACAACAATAAATTTACTATCTCACCGTATCAAAAACCCACTAATAAAAATCCCTCCACACTCAATTATATTAGTGAATGCCCCCACTATTACAAAATAGCCATTATAAAAATATATTATATCGTGCAAAAGTCAATTCATCTACTAATCAGATCTTCCACAGTGAACTAAAAAACATACAACAGACACTCATCAATAATAATTTTCCCAACTACATAGTTGATGAACAAATACGTTATTTTCTTAAAAAGCTTAACATGGAAAATACAACACATGATACTAACCCAACCAATCCTAAACATATCACTCTCTTATACCGTAGCCAGATGCACTCCAATTACCAACTAGATGAAAACAACCTAAAAAAACTCATAAATACTAATATTTCTCCAACAGACTCTAACAAAAGAATTAAGTTTATTATATATTACACTAAATCCACTACATCTAATTCATTCGTCCGCAACGACTCTTCCCCCACCGTTAGTGATTTGCAAAAAACCAATGTAGTATATAAATTCATATGTCCATTTAGAGAATGTATCTCTAACAACCTCAATAATATCTACATTGGCCACACCACAAATTCGCTCTCACGGAGTCTGACGTTGCACTTAAATGAAAATTCAAATATATTCCGTCATTTAAAACAACACGGTTATCAACGCACACTTCTGAGAAAAACGCTTGTTGATAACACGTATATACTTAAACAAGAAAATAATAAACAGAAACTAAAAATCTTCGAAGCAATCTACATTAAACAATTTAAACCTGGTTTGAATACAATCAATTTTGATATTTCCAATAACGTACTCGAATGTCTGTAATCAGATCAGGGACCACAACGCCACTATTTTGTCACTGTCTTCGGCCATCCGCCACGGTAGGGATGGACTTATGTTTTCAATTCAATTCTCTTTATTGTTAATAACTTAAATGTTCTATGTTTACTGAGTGTTAATATTTACTCTTTGATAATGGCTTATGTGAGCTGAAAGCTTAGACCCGATAAAAAAATCAACAATTACTGTGATTTTTTGTTGTTTTTCAACGACATCACCATCAAGTATATCAGACGGTATGAACGGATCCTACACAAAATTAATAGACAAAACTTGTCTATATAATTCAATGAAACCTGCATTAATGAAAAAATGCTGCCAAAATACACACAATATATATATATATATATATATATATATATATATATATATATATATAGCATAATAATGATCCACGTATACTGTCTTAATATGTATAGGAAAAACTACTAGAAAGTTGTAAGTTTAAAAATGTATTTTAAAATTTTAAACTAGAAGCGTTCGTCGTGAGAAGCGTCTGTCGCGTGATGTTTACATCACGTTATGTAGAAAGCGATAGAGTTTTTTGAATATTTTTAAACGTAAAATTAACTGTAATAGTACTTTTAAATATTGTTTTAAAGAAATTTTTTATGTGTATCTAAAAAATGTTTAACTATTGAAATATTTAGAAAGATTCAAAAAACCTAAGTCCCTATTTAACCCTAGTCTATATGTATTTAATTTTAAAATCCAGTAATTTTCTTTCTTTCTACGTGAGTATGTGGAACAAAAATCGGAATCTATTAATAAACATTTGCAGTTTTCTAATGTGTGTCCTGGTTGATTGAAGTGTTCAGCTATAGTCCGATTTTAATCAAATTTGATACACTCATAGACAAAGGCATAAGAAACGATATTCAGAAATGTCAAGGTTACAGTTCTTACAATAGTGCAGAAAATCGATAATATATATATATGTATATAAAGCAAGATGTTTGTGTGTGTGTGTTTATCTGCCTGTATGTCTGTATTTTTTCAGCCCTTTTATTTTAGTTTTTGCTTCGGGTTTGCCTCTAAGTAGGCATAATTGTAGTTCTTAGTCTCAGCCATGATACCATTTACTCAGAGGACATATTTAGCCTTCAAAATTCAGTTTACGACGACGAAAAAACCTTATTTGATACCGATACCAACTGAAAACAAATATTGCTTTTTAGTTTTTCATGCCACCGTCCAAAGCGTCTGAGCTCCAGGACCATGGATTGGTTTTAAAGCTTTCATTACACCCGAGCAACGCCGGGCTATACTGCTAGTAAAATATAAACGCAAATTCTACTCCAGCAACTTATTTTATCTCACTTTCCGCCTGTGGAATTCCCTTCCGTTTACTTGCTTCCCCGACAGCTACAATCTCCAAGAATTTAAATGTAAAGTCAATAATCATCTTTTATCTCACTAACCTGAATTCTCTCTCTCATGCTTCTTTCTCCGTTCACTCCACTCTCGTCAGTATTCTCATCCTTCTCTTACCACTTTCCTGACACCCCCTATAACCTGTCACTCTTCCTCATAAATTCCCTCCTATATCACCCCTTGCTCGACAATGGCAGTAAAATGCCTTCCTTGAGACGATATGATTATTAAAAAAAATGCAACGGGCTCAACAATGCTTACATTTACTATGATACAGATAGCTACTATCACTAGTTTTATTCTAACAATTTTCTTTTTTGTATCAAGATATTTTAAAATATATGAAATTAACAAAATTCGATTTTAATTGAAAACTTCCACAAAATTTGTATTGATAAAAATCGATCTTCTGCCATCTAAGTTTACAGATATTGGTAATAATCAGTGTGAACGCAATCGAGTAAGAATTTGATTTCTTCTCTCTTGAAGTTCGGACTCAAAAAAAGTGAATTAATATCGATTAACTAGTTGGAATGTCTATTTTGATGAACACAAAAAATTACGAAATGTAGATGACATTAACTTGTTTAAATGCATTACTATATGAAAAAAGAAATATTTCACACATTTATGTAACAGAATAAAAAACAAACGTTCACATTTGAATCAGTAATCGACTGAGAGCTCACAAAGTAAAAAAAAGAATGTGTAGCTGGAATATTTATCTATTTACTCAGGTATTTTGTAATTTCTAATGTTCTTTTAGCAAACGTTTGATGCCTTGGATGTATCTGTTATTTTTTGTTTTCTGTTTTTGTGTCTTTTAATTTTTTTTAAGCTCTTTGGTAGATTGCAATTTTATACAGCATAGTAGACAGCAATGACGGAAATAGTGATAATATGTTTATTTGTGTTCTGATGGCCAAGTTGAAACGATTGGTTTCTTTAGTGGAATTTCTACTGTAAATGTTATTTGGTACAAATTTTGAATCCATCATAAAAATTCAGTATGTGAATATTTTAATCATTTCATTCTAAACAAGGCGACAACACCACTACGACGCCAGGAGTTGACAGAGAGTGAGAAGACTTTAGTGGGGAGAAAGGAAAATTAAAGAACAGGTGTCCGAAAGACGGAAGATGGTGATTAGTGATACATTTAAATTGTTGAAGCTTTTACATTGCAATTGGAATAAGAAATCAGAAGGGGAATTCCACAAGCGAGAATTGCGATAAAAGATTGTATTAGAATAGAATATACGGTTACATTTACTTAGTTCAACAGTAAAAACGGTGAGACCTACAGCAAAATCCGACACTTGACAAAAAGAAACGAAATAGGCAATAAAAACAAAAATTGTATATGCAGAGACGCGACAGTTTATTTAGCAACAGAGTTACAAACTATTACATATTATTATGTAACATACATATTACATACTATTACATATTATTATTTACATACTATTACATACTATTATTTTTCAATGTAACCACCGCCGGCGGCGACAAACATCTCAAAGTGGGCTCGAAATGAGTCACACGCTTTGGCGACCATGTCCTTGTCCATAGAGGAAAATACCTCCATGATGGCAGCTTTCAGTGTCGACTGAGCTGGTTGGTCTTGGCCTCGATCACGCCCTAGAAGAAATAGTCAAGGGGTTGCAGTCGGGTGAGGTGGGCTTCCACAAGTCCGGTGATCATTAGTGAGGAACATTGTTGAGCAGCCACGCCTGGATCGTCTTGGCCTTGTGTACAGGAGCGGAGTTATGCTAGAAGACGTCGGGGCGTCCAGTGGCGATCTCATTCATCCAGGGCTTCACCACGCTCCTCAGTACCTCCTGGTAGATCTCTGCATTTTTGAAAGAAAAACAGAAGCATGACATCATCCTCACTGAAGATGACGCCAAGGAACATAACGGAGGAGGAAAATTTCGTATGCTTCACGTCGGAAATCTTTTCGATGTCTTTGCAGATCCACCTGTCGTTCTGCCTGTTGCTCGTTTGGTTCTAGATGAAATTTTTTTCATCAGAGAAGAACCTCTGCATGCTTTCAAAAGGGCCTGAAAGTCACCGCTGAGATCTACCAGGAGGTGCTGAGGAGCGTGATGAAGATCTGGATGGACGAGATCACCACTGGACGCCCCTACGTCTTCTTTTGTTTTTATTGCCTATTTCGATCTCTTTTTGTCAAATGTCGGATTTTGCTACAACACTCTCTAGTTACCAATCTAATCAGTCAGTTAAGTGCCATACGTGATACACGCTTAGTTTGAAAGTAGGTTTCCACTGCTTTATACTGTAGAGTAACTGCCAACCAAGGCTAGAGAACCTCATATATCCTTCTATTTAATCAATAGCTGGAGAGAGAAAAGACGAATTAATACACGCTTGGGCGATCATGTTTCGAAAGGTACATGACTGACTGGGCAGAAGAT
Organism: Ascarosepion bandense; assembly: GCA_037127315.1. Lineage (NCBI taxonomy): Eukaryota > Metazoa > Mollusca > Cephalopoda > Sepiida > Sepiidae > Ascarosepion > Ascarosepion bandense. Next base: position 1,133,178 of record JBBBDQ010001052.1, on the reverse strand, counting down.
TATTCCGCAGTAGGTTGCCATTGCTTTCTGGGGTAGACTGGTTGTCATACAAGGCTATAGAATCCATTCTGTTCTGTTATTTAACCCATAACTGGAAGGAATAGACGGATTAATAGCTTTCCTAAGGGTATTTGCGCGTAAATGAATGCAACGAATTCAACTGGAATTCGAACTCGGCTTACCGTTTTCTCGTTCCACTATCCATTACACCACAACGTCTATCTAATAGCGCGCTTAAATTAATGCAGGCGAAGCGCCAAAGAAGAAAGCTCATCAAAACAAATGCCATGAAAATATCTGTAGAAATAACACAGGGAAGCCATGTCACATCGTTGAGAAAGTGACTGGAGTCTAGATTCCAGGTCAAGATCGATTACATTACAGACTCTTCTTCGAATCTTCTCAGTAATCTTGAGATATATAGTAGAAACACCCGACCAGATATAGCAGCAATATTCCATGCACAGGCGAATGGTAGATTTATAAATGTGACAGATAGATTCTGACTAGAAAAACTAATACAATTGTGGACCAACTTTTCTTAAAGATCGGTTCACTATGCAGGGCCAAGAAGTTTTTGCCGTCTGAGTCCATTCTGCCAATATATAAATCTACCATCCGCCCGTGTATTGAGTACTGCTGCCATATCTGGTCAGGTAACCCTGCTATTCACCTCGGGGGTTTTGACAAAATCCAACGGAGTAATGTGATCGATAACAACTTGGCAGCTCGGCTGTAGCCGCTGTCTCACCGGCGTGACGTGGCTTCCCCGTGCTTCTTATATAAATACTTTCACGGATTCTGATCCAATGAACCTAGATTACTAGTGCCCACTAGGTATAGATTTACACGAGCTACTAGATTAGCAACTAGGTCCCACCCTTTTATAGTGAAATATATAAAATGTACCCGCATTATCTACTCTAACAGTTTCTTTTCACACACTTCTCACCCGTGGAATTCCCTTCCTTATACTTGCTTCCCCGACAGCTACAATCTCCAGGAATTTAAATGTAAGGTCAATAGTCATCTCCTATCTCACTAACTCGCATCCTTTCTGTCAAGCTCTTTTTCATCTACTCCACCCCCATCCTCGGTATTCTCATCCGTCTATTATCCTCCTCCTGACTTTTCCTGTAACTAACCTCTCTTATCACTTTCCCCTATGTAACCCCATGCGCAACAGTGGCAGTAAAATGCCTTGCTTGGGGTGAGTTGATTAAAAAAGTAGATCTAGCAATTGATTACTAAATCAGTTCCTTGGATATATGCAGACGATGCTGATCATTTGCTCTAGTGCTCAGCAGTACTACGACCACATCCACTTCTGGGATGATGATGATGACGATGACGACAAATATTCATACGAAGTGTAGACTTATCAATATTTGATAGGGATCTTATATCCCTGCAGTGGAATTTTGAAAAGATATTATAATAGGGCAGAATATAATAACATAGATGAAACCCCAAGGTACATCGACCTTACGACACGGGCAAGAACAATTTGCTCATTATTACTTGTACAGAGTGTTCGATTAAGACAGATCAAAGATAGCAGTAAATAAAACAGTTATTGGTGAAATTTTATTGATTTCATTATTGGATCATGTTATTTGAGTCATGGCAATTATGTGTAAAAAATAATATCGCCCCATTATTTGCCAAGGCTTTAGCCGCACACCTCCACTCGATGGTCAAAATTTTTGATCAATCTCTACATAGTTGCTCCTCGGACTCGCCAATATGCTTTATTGTCTTAACCTTCATCTTTTGAATTTTTGTTGGCTTGTTGTCGTAGACTTAACTTTTGGGATGGCACCAAAGGAAGAAATCTAAGGTGTACGATCCTGGTTTCCACTTGACATCACTGTTTTTTTTTAATCATTTCACCCCAAGCAAGGCATTCCACTGCCACTATTGCGCTTGGGGCTACATAGGGGGAGGTAAATAGGAAGAGTGTTTAGATATAGGAAATGTCAGAAGTAGGGTGATAGATAGTTGGTTGGGTGGGAAGAGTGTTTGAAAAAATGGTAGTTAGTGTGTTTGAAAGAATGGAAGTTAGTTTGTTAGGAGGTGTCTATTGACCTTACATTTAAACTCCTGGAGATTGTAGCCGTCGGGGAAGCAGTCATGTGGAAGAGAATTCCACAGTCGGGAAGTGCGAGAAAAGAAACTGTTGGAGTAGAAGCTGCGGTTGCATTTTATTGGTTTCACTGTAAAAGGGTGGGATCTAGTTGCTAATCTAGTATCTCGTGCAAATTCGAACCTAGGGGGCACCAGTGATCTAAGTTCATCGGAGCAGAAGCCGTGAAAGTATTTATAGAAGAGGCACAGAGAAGCCACGTCGCGCCGGTGATAGAGAGGCTGCAGGCGGTCTGCTAAGTCGATATCGATCACATTGCAGACCCTCCGCTGTACCTTGTCTAGAAGTCCAAGGAGAATAGCAGGGGCACCCGACCAGAGATGGCAACAGTATTCAATGCACGGGTGGATGGTATGATGCGACCTGGAAACTTCTCATTCAATATAGCCATTGTTGCATTGGCTGTGTGGCATGTGGCGCTGTCCTGTTGGAACCATAAATCCTCGACATCCATTATTCAGGCCGCGATTGTCTTGACTCAAATAATATGATCAAATAGTGAAATCAATAAAATTTCCCCAATAACATTGTTTTATTTTGTGCTAACTTCAATCCGTCTTAATGGAATACCCTTTATTTACTAAGCATAGTCAGTCAGTTAAGTGCCATACGTGATACACGCTTAGGCGATCATGTCTCGAAAGATACATGACTGACTGACCAGATGATTATCCCGCAGTAGATTGCCATTGCTTTCTGTGGTATCTGGTTGTCATCCAAGGCTATAGAATCCATTCTGTTCTGTTATTTAACCCATAACTGGAAGGAATAGACGGATTAATATCTTTCCCAAGGGTATCTGTGCGCAAGTGAATGCAATGAATTCAACTGGAATTCTAACTTGGCTCCGTGATTTGTCGTTCCGTGTCGATATCCATTGCACCACAACGCACATCTCTAGCTGATAAATATTGTGAGACAGTCAGTAAGATCCGTGCGCATATCATATTAATGCTTAGATGGCAGCTATTAGCCAATGAACCGGCAAAATAACTGGGTATAAAATTATAATAAATATAAATAAATAAATGGGTATGTATTCATCAAAAATATCTATTTTAGAATTGCTGTCTTTGAAAGTCAACATTCAAAATCCCATCATTTATTTAGTCCCGAATAGGCATCACTAGGAACTATACATTTAAATCCGCCAGGAGGTAGGGCGCTTTTTCTCAGTGAAGGAATTGAATTGTGCCGTCAAAGAATTAGTTTACTTATCGCTTCAATTTATGTGAGTAGAAAACGTGTGTTTAAGAAGGTGCCAAGATTGGTTCACCTGGAGGTAAGCATCAACTTTGTTGATAACGGGTAGAAAAGCTTCTCTATGGTGATTAATTTTTTTTTTTTTTTTATCGTTTCACCCCAAGCAAGGTGTTACCGCCACTGATGCGCAGAGGGCTACATAAGAGTAAAAGTTTAGTCAGGAGGAGAGACTGACCAGTTACAGGGGTGTCAGAGAAATAGCAAGAGAAGGATGGAGACACAAGTGTGAAGACAATTGCAAAGGTAGAGAGAAAGAGAAAAAAAAACAAAATATACGGGATAAGGTAGAAAGAGCAGGAGTCAAGTGAATAAGAGATGGACATTTAAACTCCTGGAGGTTGTAGCCGTCAGGAAAGCAACTATACGGAAGGGAGTTCCAGAGGCAGAAAGTGCGAGAAAAGAAGCTGATGGAGTAGAATCGACGGTTCCATTTGGTTCATCTAACTGTAAGTGGGTGGGACTTTGTTGCCAGTCTGGTTGCTCGAGTAAATTCTAGTGGCGAAGGCACTAGTGACGTAAGTTCGTCGGAGCAGAAGCCATGAATATAATTGTAGAATATTCAGAGGTGAGAAAGTGGCTGGATCGAGCTGCCAAGTCTGAACCTATCATTTTACAGACTCTCCTTTAGAGCCTGTCGAGAACACTGAGATGAACAGCAGGAGTGCTTGATCATATATGACAGCAGTATTCTATGAATGTACGGATGGTTGATTTGCACACGCAGTTTTGTGTTCGAGGCGTTAAAATGTCACTACTGGCCCCAGTTAACTACTGATTGCAAATCCTTAACCCAGTTAATCCACTGATTAAAGGTCATTTTCGAGGGCAGTTGCTTTATAAAATCTCTCGGACTTGCTAATAAGACAGAAGAAAATTGTTTTGTCATCAGCATAAATTCTAAACATTTCAAATACATCGGTGTATAGATAAGTTATAAAAAATTTAGTATAGGAGATAAAGAATTTGAATATAGAATAAGTTGCGCTACAGTTAAGTTGGTCAAACACTAAAAGATGCTATAAAACCCAAATGTTAAACTGAAATCTCGTGATGTTAAACAGCCTAGTCAGATCGAGAGTCTCGTATGGATGTCACGCATAGTGTAAAAGCCACCTTCCGACCGGTTTGTGTTGTCATAGACGACAGACAGTGATAATTATTTAGGTTCTTTTCTCTTTAAAAATTAATCTTCTTATGACAATTACAATTACAAGTAAAGCGAATAATCCAGTAAAGAAAACATCGCCTACTCCTCCTCAAACATTTCTTTCTCCAATATTCGTGGTATCCATGCCAAATTTCCGTAGCAGAAAATTTCTCTTGAAACGTTTTCCAAATAACTTAGCACTTTGCGAAACTAATTTAAATTCTTCTGTTGCTACCAATGAATTCTCCAGGATATCTTTATTTTTGTCGAAAAGATTCCATCATATATATGCAAAGCATTGGTGTTTACATCCGGGAAATATTCCATTCTTCCGCCTTCTTGCTTCTAAATGCAATGTCAATCGTTATTTTCTGTCTTTTTAATTACCGTATTTTTACTTTGTAATTTTTCTCTTTCGTTGATTATGTTTTCTTTATTGAACTGAGTAACCGGTTGCATCTCAGGGGATAATAAAAAAGTGCCAAATGTCTTGGAGTCAGTCAGTTAAATGACATACGTGATACACGCTTGGGCGATCATGTCTCGAAAGAGACATGACTGACTGGGCAGAAGATTATCCCGCAGTAGGTTGCTATTGATATCAGCGGTAGACTGGTTGCCAGCCAAGGTTATAGAACTCAATCTGTCCTGTTATTTAACCCATAACTGGAAGGAATAGACGGATTAATACCTTTCCCAAGAGTATTTGCGCATAAGTGAATGCAACGAACTCAACTGGTATTCGAACTCGGCTCCCCCGAGTTGTCGTTCCGAGCGGATATCCACTGCACCACAGCGAACATAACAGCTACTATTATCGCCTAAGCTACAGTGAGCACGACGGATAACAACGTAAATATAACATTTTATAGCTACTCATAACTCGATTTTTCCGACTTGCGTAAACATTATTCATACACGTTTAATATCGAGTTATTTAAATTCGAGATGATACTCGTTTAATATCGGGTTGTTTAAAATCAAAATTGTACCCGTTTAATACTTTTTAAATCGAAATTATACCCTGTTTAATACTGATTGATTTAAGATCAAAATTATACCCATTTAATTATTTTTTAATTAAATTATACCTGTTTAATAGCTGATTCTTTAAAATCGACATTATATCTTATAAATATTAGGTTTTTGTTAAATCGAAATTATTCCCGTTTAATATTAGGAGTATTTTTAATCAAAATTATAACAGTTTAATTGCTGATTCTTTAAAATTGAAATTATATCCGTTTAATATTTTTTTAATCGAAATAATACCACTTTAAAAATTCGTTATTTAAATTCGCAATTATACACAATTACTGGGTTTTAATAAAAGTTTTTTTTTTAATTCTTAACAGATTTGAAATCTTCATACGGCATTTATTTAAACAAACTTTCCTTTTTCCTGACGATTTGAACAATTTTAAGGACATAAACTGGTTATTGGCAAATTATTGGCACCCAAGTTTGCTGGTTCTTGTTTTTAAATAACCAATAGATATGCCTTCACTGAATTAAGATCATGTTATAATTACCAACAGATGCTGTATTTGCTTGATTAACTTTCATCTGGTGTGTGGTGTCGTCCCTTTTTGCTAGCGAGAATATATTTTCTTCTTATTGTTGTTTCTCTTTTCTTTAGGCTTCTCATCTAATATATTTCTTTTAAAAATGTTTTTCTTTTTATAACTATATCTCTCTCGGTAGAAAGAAAAACATGGTTTTCTTAATAGTGTCTTTAATTATAAATAGAAGTCACGAGATATTTCCTAATCTTAACATATGTGTAATCATGAAGTTTAAACAACTACGTACACAGAGTAACGTGATAATGTTTGATGGATATATATGTTCGGCCTTAGGCAGAACGTGTTTTTAGAATGACTATAGGGGAAAGTACCTTTTCGTGTTTAATGTTTGGAAGATGACATTTCTGTGTTAATAAACGGCATTAGAATCTGTTTTGGTTCATGCTATAATCACAATAAATGGGGAAGATGCCATTCGTTTTCTCCCAGTCTCTTATTTATTCTCTCCGATTCTTCTATTGCTTTCATTCTTTGATGGTGTGATTTTTTTGTTTGTTTGTTTTTTTTTTGTTTTGTGTTGTGTGTGCGTATGTGTCTCTTTTACTTTCGACCAGTCGTGCAAAAAGTTGAAAATAGACGACCTCAAGAAGTTTGTATGGCGTCAAGGAAAACTATTTTTTTACGTTGAAAAGAAAAAAAAAACCGCTTTGAATCATGATCTTCTAAGCTAGATATTTATAAAGTCAAATATAACATTCTCTTTTTCAGTATCACTATGCTTAAAATGGTCCGAAAGTAATAAGGCGTGAAATTGAGAAAAAATGAGTTTCTATATTTTCTGGTGGTATGATTTCGCTGAGATGTGTAAAATGATCGGGCAGACATGAGAAACTTTAGGCAGACTGATAGATGATCAGAATAACTACATGTTAAAAATTGTCAGTCTCTTAGACACCACTACATACGAACATAAATACAAAGTTGCATAGTGTACGAATTTTAATGCCCAGTACAAGTCTGTGTTTCTTGTCACAAATCAATTACCTATATTGTACATACTACCATCTCATCAAATAGACGTTTTACATGTCACCTATCGGATCAAAATTATTAAAAAGCATTTATTAACCCATAATTTAAAAAAGTTCTTTTTAAATCACATAAACATTGGGATTTTATTATTAAATAAGCTCAGTTGATTAACGCCGTTCCCCCTGCAATCAGTCTGATATGTTTAACAGCAGAGAAAGCGTCATACTGAAAAATGGCCATGCAAATAAATTGAATCAACAGACAAAATATGACACTTTTCAGCTATTTTAAGTTAAAAAGAATTTATTTTTGCAAAAAACTATATTTATTATTAGTATGAATTAAATAGCATTGCTGCCTTTGGCTCGAATTATTGCCTCAATTCGATGTGACATTGAATAGAACAAAGTCCAGCTTTTTCTCAGTGGGAAATTACTGGGCAGAAGATTATCCCGTAGTAGGTTGCCATTGCTTTCTGTGGTAGACTGGTGGTCATACAAGGCTATAGAATCCATTCTTTCCTATTATTTAACCCATAACTGGAGGGAAGAGACGGATTATCTTTCCCAAGGGTATTTGCGCGTAAGTGAATGCAAGGAATACGACTGGAATTCGAACTCGGCTTCTCGATTTTTCGTTCCGAGCCGATATCCACTGCAATACAACGCACATCCGCCCATCACTAAAAATCGCTTTTGGCACTTTCCAGCATCACACGTTAGAGTTTCTTTTGACCACTTTAATTTTCTCTGCTGATTTTTTAAAAACTAATTATGTTTTTGTGAAGCTGTACACTCGTTCAAGTAGTCTTTTTTCGCAATACTCTACGGACTGCATCAACTAAAACCTCACTGTTAAGATTGCATTCACTCCGCACTTGACAGGCTGTTAATTTTGGATCATCTGCCGAGACTCAAAATCTTTCTTCCAGTTCTTTTGTGATCATCCGCTTTTCTTTGCATTTAAAACATTTCCAAAACTAAGAAAATTTTAGCGGGGGGAGCGGTTCTTTCAACAGTACTTCTGGAAATTCTCAGTTGCCTGGCTATCACTGATCCTTCAAATTCACAACCTTCATCTTTGTTTCAGCACAAACTTTAGCCATGATTTTTAGCTGACCTATAGTGGTAACACCTGCTTGGGACCCAGCTATTCAATCCCAAAACTAGAGTCAAAAATACTATGAAAGTATAAAATAGATTTTATATTAAAAATACCAGAAATATATTTTGAAAAAAATTGAAAACTGATCTACAAATTGATTTCTTACCAAGAATAGATATTTTATTCATACGAACCTATCCTAAAAATCTTGTCGACATTAAACAGACCATTGAGATTGATATTTTTTTAATCATTTCACCCCAAGTTGTCGTAGACTTAACTTTTGGGATGGCACCAAAGGAAGAAATCTAAGGTGTACGATTCTGGTTTCCACTTGACATCAGTTTTTTTAATCATTTCACCCCAAGCAAGGCATTCCACTGCCACTATTGCGTTTGGGGCTACATAGGGGAAGTTAAATAGGAAGAGTGGTTAGATATAGGAAATGTCAGAAGTGGGGTGATAGATATTTGGGTGGGTGGGAAGAGTGTTTGAAAGAATGGAAGTTTGTTAGGAGGTGTCTATTGAACTGACATTTAAACTCCTGGAGATTGTAGCCGTCGGGGAAGCAGTCATGTAGAAGAGAATTCTACAGTCGGGAAGTGCGAGAAAAGAAACTGTTGGAGTAGAAGTTGCGGTTGCATTTTATCGGTTTCACTGTAAAAGGGTGGGATCTAGTTGCTAATCTAGTATCTCGTGCAAATTCGAACCTAGGGGACACCAGTGATCTAAGTTCATCGGAGTAGAAGCCGTGAAAGTATTTATAGAAGAGACACAGGGAAGCCACGTTGCGCCGGTGAGAGAGAGACTGCAGGCGGTATGCTGTAAATTAGAATAACCCAAACGAAATTTTACTCTAGATGAGTTTTGTAATGTCCTGGTATTGTGGTCATCACTTGACATGTACGATTTTGTGGACCGATATAGTTCTATAAGATCTAGACATTTAATTGATTCTGAGCTTGGAAGCGGGTTTCACATGAACATGTATGTTTGATCGTGCTCAAACTATTAAACAGAGATATTGAGATTCATTTGTTCTCAACGTTTTAATCTTCTCAGGCCAATTTTTTGACTTGTACGTCTATTTTGTTATATATGAACTTGTGTTATCGTTAAGAAGACGTTAGCATAAGCAAGTTGAATGAAAAACGAAAATAAACAAATAACTGTAGCGTTACTCATGTTCAGAAACTTACGTCGTGTGGCTGGGGACAGAATATACTTCTGACAAAACGTAAGAAAATAAAACGTATTTTATTTTAGAAATTCATTGTTACTATTATTAGCAAATCGCAGTAGAAAACTAATTTATTGCTCGCTCTCTGAAGAAATATACGATCCAGCATGAGAATTTCCAGATATTTCTGAACTGATCCATTTATTAAAACTGTTTTTATCACTAAGAAAATACTCTAATGATCTGAATTTTTTACAATCCTGAAAGCTTTTGAAATTCAAAATAAAGGGTTCAGTTTGCAACGCTAAAATATACGATCACTTTAACCTGACTGATTATTTTTTCGTTTTGCTTAACCGTAAAGGAAATTTCTTTTTACGTCTCACCAAATAATTAAATTCGATGTGTTTCAACAATTCATGATGGCTACGATTTTCAAACAAGGCATGATTCAATAAACACGTACTTTAAATCTGTGATAATTTAACGAAACCAAAAGTTCTGTTTATATCTTTCACGACGATGAGCTTAAAATTCCGCCCGTTGATCAAAGCTGGAGTTCTCGGGTCTGTTTTTTTTTCCTTTTTATTCGTTAACACCTTTAACGTCTTTAAAGGTCTTCTGGGAGAATCTCGGAACTCATCGGTGTTTTCCATTGAATGCACACTAATACCTTGTAAGTTCAAAGCTTTGGTTAAGTAAAGTTGATTAATCTTCAATGTCAATCTTTGTCGAATATATAATATTTAAAGGTATTCTGCGAGTTTTTTTTTACTTTTTATAAGAGTTAGTAATTCTTGGAACTTACATTTTCCATTGAATGCGCACTAAAATCTAAAGTGTAAATCTTTGGTGAGGTTAAATTGATTGATCTTTAAATGATATTACTTATTGAATTATATAATATCGAATTCTTATGAGGCATCTGGCGAGGATCGAACCAGATTAACGTCGCTAACCATGACCGAGGAGTCTTAAATATTGAAATGTTTTTTGTGTCTATATTCTTTCAATAAATATGTTGAAATTGGTAAATTTCGTTGAGTGCTTTGAACATTACCAATAAAGGTGATTACATTTTTCAGAAACTAATTTAGCGTTTGATATAATTAGAAAAGTTTTTTATTCTGTCACCACAAATACATTGCTTTACAAAGAAATGGATCATATCAGTCGGTCAGATAAGTGTCATACGTGATACACGCTTTCTGCGGTAGACTGGTTGCCAGCCAAGGCTATAGAACTTAACCTGTTTTATTATTTAACCCATAACTGGAGGAAAGACACGTGTTAATAACTTTTCCAAGGGTATTTAAGCGTAAGTGAATGCGAGGTTACAAGGACGTTAACATAAAAACATCCACCATCAAAGACGATTTTATCTTGTGTTGACATAAAACTTTGCTAAGCAACGATAACAATTACCAAAAATAGCAAACGTAGTTCGTAAATTTGTAATGCGGTTCTATGACGTCACACCGCATGAGAGCCTGAAATGTCAACAGAACCATATATTTAAATGCAATGTAATGTGTTATGACCAGATTTAAACGTGATTTTATTAAGTGAGGGTTGTTTTGATTTAATGTAGATGGCCTCCAATATCTGAAGGTTCTTTTTACTGTGTGTATGAGTGGAGATTATTGTATTGTTCACCTGAAATTAAAGCCAAAATACGATGAGTAAATATAATAGACATTCATTCTCGCTTATATTTAACAGTATATGTTTAGAAAATTATCTGCTGCCTCGATACACTATATATATATATATATATATAACTACTAAAAAGTTGTAAGTTAAAAATGTTTTTTTTTTTTGACAGTATTTATTTATTTCTATTATTATATATATATTTGATATTTCAGACCGGCCTCGGTCTTTCATCAGAAACAAAATCATTAGGCTATATATCAGTCATCTGTTTCGATGTATCAAAGCTCATCAGTACGGTAAGACATCCGATTGCTTTTACCCAGAATTGAAACCTTACTGAATTGGCGTCAGTCGGAGACTCTACCTCTGAGCTATGGGAGCTCGAAAATCTTAAATATTCAAATCTAAAACATTTAGCACCCAAAAGGATAAAAGTCTACTCTAAAAATTCCCAAGTCTACTTAAATCGACCGATTCTGAAATCCCTTACCGGCTATTTTTTCAAGTATTTCTGACGGTGGGAGCGGGGTCTAAAAAACTCGCATACCATGCCAGCATAAAAACGCCTCCGGAAAAGCGATGCCTGAATTTCTTTTTTAAATTCAATCCAAATCAAACACATTTTAAATGCTTGTCGTCCGCTTGAGTTCTTACCGATAAAGTTAGCGAAGATCTGACAATTTCCAGCTGCTACTGTTTCTCTCGACTCTTTAGCTTTTAATTATTTTTTTTAAATTCCTTTTTCACCCAAACTATTTTGTTTTCCATCCTGTTTCTCCCTTCGGAATGTTGCCAACACCAACGCTTCTTTTATTTTTTTCTTCCCTTGATTTTCATTCCTATCCCAGCAGAACCTCCGCCATCATTACAATTTACGATTCTCGCATCTGATCGTTTGGAATTTTAAAACTTTTCTAAGCCACTTAACAGAGTCGCACTTTCTTCTGTCCATCAAGTTAAACCGCCGATGGATTGTTAAAAATAATAATTAAAGGAAAACGGATTAGATGAGTTGATGATTTCTGGTAAATTCATGCAGACATGAAACAAAGATAGTCAGTTAAGTGCCATACACGCTTGGGCGATCATGTCTCTTTTGAGACATGACTAACTGGGCAGAAGATTATCCCGCACTAGATTATCCTGCAGTAGGTTGCCATTGCTTTCTGCGGTAGATTGGTTGCCAGCCAAGGCTATAGAACCCAATCTGTCCTGCTATTTAACCCATAACTAGAGGAATAAGACGGATTAATATCTTTCCCATGGGAATTTGTGCGTAAGTGAATGCAATGGATTCAACTGGAATTCGAACTCGGCTCCCCAATTTCTCATTCCGAGCCGATATCTACTCCACCACAACACACATCAGGAACAAAGATAACATTACATTTTATTCTGTACGCATTTCTCAGAATTGGCAAAAATCGTTGTTCGAACCGAGGAAAGAGAAATAAGACTTCGAATAATGAATTTCAAGGCATGCTGCTACCACATCTATTCGGGTGCCCCTGTTATTCACCTCTGGGTTCTTGACAGAATCAAACGTAGAATCTGCAATGTGATAGATACTGACTTGGCAGCTCGGCTGCAGTCGCTATCTCACCGGGGTGACGTGGATTCCCTGTGCCTCTTCTATAAATTCTTTCACGGCTTCTGCTTCAATGAACTTAGATCACTGGTACCTGCTAGGTATGAATTTACACAAGCTACTAGATTAGCAACTAGGTCCCACCCTTTTACAGTTAAACCGATAAAATGCAACCGCAATTTCTACTCTAACAGCTTCTTTTATCACATCTCCTGCCTGTGGAATTCCCTTCCATATATTTGCTTCCCCAACAGCTACAATCTCCAGGAATTTAAATGTAAGGTCAATAGACATCTCTCATCTCACTAACTGGCATCCATTCTCTCAATCTCTTTTTTCTCTCTACTCCACCCCTATTCTCAGTATTCTCATCCGTCTATTACCCTCCTCCTGACATTTGCCATAACTAACCCCCCTTTCTCATCATTTTCCAAAATGTAACCCCCTGCGCAACAGTGACAGTAGAATGCCTTGCTTGGGGTGAGAATATTTTAAAAATTTACATATATATATATATATATATATATATATATATATATATAAACACATAAAACCTCTAATCCTGTCCCGAAGAATACAATCTGGGCTAACCCTATCTACTCCATGTGAAGAAGGCCGGCATGCCACACCATGTAAAACGACTTGAGAATATCTAAAGAAAATAACTAATTAATATCACATTATATGTTGGTAATTTTCTCTTTCTGGTGGATTCATTTCAGTCTTCTGATGTGAAAGGAGTATGGTGATTCTATGTTCATTGTACTTGTTAAGATGTCTGCGCTTTCGACTGGCTTCAGTCATAATCAAGAATGAGACAAATTAAATGAAATTCTAATAATCACAAAACAGACTTTGAATTTCATTTATTTTATTCTACATGATGGTTGAAGCCAGTCAAAAACTCGGAACTTTAACAGGAACTAATTCGAAATTCCATCAGTTATTATATAGGCTTTCAACATCAAGATACAAAAATTAATCCGTCAACAATCAAAATTGAATATGATAAACATATCTAGACTGTTACCTTAAAGAAAACCTAACTTACGGACATATCGCATTCGAACATCGGTTCCTTTACAATCAATGAAGTCGAGTCTGGCCAGTACGTCGGTAGGTAAATGCTTGGAGATACCAGGTGTTGTAACCGAAGTGTTTTCTTGTATTAAGTAACTTGCAAAAGAATGATAAGCCGTAGAATCACGAAAATGATTTACATTTGAAAATAGACAACAATAGATTTGGTTAATAAAGAGTTAATATTGAGAGGGGAAGACAGAAAATTCAGATCATGTGAGTGTGCTTAATTTAACTAATATATATATATATATATATATATATATATATATATATATATATATATAGTATTGTGCAAAAGTATTAGGACAAGAACTATTTTATCTTTCATGAGGCATCAAAATAAAGTTTAAAAAATCACCCCTATCCTAACACTTTTGCTCACTACCAGTAGTGTGCAAAAGTATTACAACAGGGGTGGTCTCACTAAAATTCAAATACAGGGTGAAAAGCCAAGTAAATTGCTAATGAATATCGTTTATTTAAAACTAGGTGTAAAAGAAATGTATTAAATAGAATTTATATTTAATTTTTCCTATTTTCTCTTAAACCTTAAGAGGTGTGCTCCTGAACTTTCCCCTGTCCTCTCTAAACTATTTAACTACTGCCTTTCTGCTTCCTGCTTTCCTGCATGCTGGAAGTTCTCTTCAGTCGTTCCTGTATTTAAGAATTGTGGTGAACCCTCGGACCCTTCCAACTATCGCCCTATCAGTCTTCTACCGATAATCGGGAAAGTATTCGAGGCTATAATCAATGCTGAAATAGTTCATCATCTCACCGCACACAAACTGTCTTCCGACAGGCAATATGGATTCCGCTTTGCCAGGTCCACGGCCGACCTGCTAACAACCGTAACGGAGTACATGCTATAGGCCCTTGATGAGTCTAACGAGGCTCGCGCGGTTGCTCTGGACATCTCCAAGGCTTTCGACAGGGCTTGGCACTCTGGCCTCCTATGTAAACTACGCGGTTATGGTATTACTGGTCGCCTGCTTGACCTAATCCAATCTTTCTTAAATAACCGCAAAATGAAGGTCGTTCTGAATGGGCGTGCCTCTTCGTCCTACAGCACGAATGCTGGTGTCCCACAGGGCTCTATCCTGGGCTCGACGCTCTTCCTTATTTTCATCAACGACCTCGCAGATGAGATCAAGTCCCAAGTAGGCATCTACGCAGATGACACTACAATATACTCCCGCACCAGTAAGAAACCTGTCGTGGCAGACAGACATAATCTTGCTGCTGACCTTGAACGGGATCTACACTCTGTGGTGAACTGGGGCAAGATGTGGCTTGTCAACTTCAATTCATCTAAGACCAAGCTGTTGTCTGTCAACCATACGCCTCCTCGGACTTACCCTGTCCTCAGACCTCAAATGGAACCACTATATTGAACCCATAGCAAAATCTACTGCTAAGGAGATTGGGTCACTATGTCGATCCAGGATGTTTTTTCCACCTGAATCCATCCTGCATATATACAAGTCAACCATCCGTCCATGCATGGAGTACTGCTGCCATTTATGGTCAGGTGCCCCTGCCGTTCTCCTCAGTGTTCTTGACAAGCTCCAAAGGAGAGTCTGTAATGTGATAGGTACTGATCTGGCGACTCGACTGCAGCCACTTCTCCATCGTCGAAATGTGGCCTCCCTTTGTCTGTTCTATAAATACTTTCATGGCTTCTGCTCAGACGAACTTAAGTCACTGATGCCTCCTCAACAGGTGCTTACTCGTGCAACCAGACTGGCAACTGGGTCCCACCCATTCACAGTCAGATTAGCCAAATGCAGACGACAATTCTACTCCTGCAGCTTCCTCTCTCGCACTTCCCGCCTGTGGAACTCGCTCCCGTATTCTTGCTTTCCTGACGGCTACAACCTCCAGAAATTTAAATGCAAAGTCAATACTCATCTACTAACCACTGGACTCTAGCTCTCTCCCCACCCCCGTATAACCTTCCCTTTCTCTCCACCTATGTATCTGTCATCGCACCTGCTTTCTCAGCTTTCTATTTTTCCTGTCTATCTAGTTTGTACTCCTCACTCTTTTCTAATTAATCTTTTACATTTATGTAGCCCCCTGCACATCAGTGGCGTTTCCGCCTTGCTCGGGGTGAAATGATTAAAAAAAACAAAAAAAAAACAAATTATTTTGAAACTACTCATTGTCCTATTATCCTTGGATATGACTGACATTTTTCTTATCCCCCCACTCTCGAAATGATAAATCTAATGTTACTTCGCAAGACACACTTTGGGAACAAATGCAAGCTGCTTGGCAGCTACCATTCGATACATTGAAGAAGATTGTGATGTCAATGATTGACAGAATGAAGGCTGTCATCAAAGCACAAGGCTATTATATTAGATATTAAATTTATTTTGTAAAAAGTATTTTTTCTTGTTAAAGCATTTAAGAATGGGAGACTTTGAAAAACGGTAGCTACTCTGGCATGTACGCATCGCTCATTCACTAATGAATTAGAGCACTCTGGCTATTGGGCGTGTATAATGATAATATACATGCTAAAAAGTCTGCCTTCTTCTACCGTGCGCCCATGGCCCAGAGGTAGAACTGCCGACTGACACCCCTTCGGTCGGGTTTCCATCCTGGGTTATAGCAATCGGAGTCTAAACGTACTGATGAGCTGTGATACAGTGAAACAGATCTGTCTGCGGATGACTATATATATATATATATAGATAGAGAGAGAGAGAGAGAAACCTTTAGTGTTCTCTTATAAAGAATATTGTATGTTTATATATTTTATAGTGTCTGCAACACGTGTTTCTCGTCGCGTGACCTTCATCAGGCAGGGACTGGTTGTCAGTCATCGTGTGTTAATAGTTCACGTATTTTTGTACTTGTGAGAAATCACTTTCCGCTTTAAGGGTTAATAAAATGATTTAGGATGGGTCTGTTGTGGTCCAGTGGATATTGGCTCGGAACGAGAAATCGGGGAGCCGAGTTCGAATTCCAGTTGAATTCATTGCATTCACTTACGCACAAATACCCTTGGGAAAGTTATTAATCCGTCTATTCCTTCCAGTTATGGGTTAAATAACAGGACAGATTGGGTTCTATAGCCTTGGCCGGCAACCAGTCTACCGCAGAATGCAATGGCAACCTACTGCGGGATAATCTTCTGCCCAGTCAGTCATGTCTCTTTCGAGACATGATCGCCCAAGCGTGTTTCACGTATGGCACTTAACTGACTGACTAAAAAAGTCGGCCGGAGGAATGTCTTGTTTTTATTTTTTTAATGTAAGCATACACAGACACACACACACATATATATATATATAATGAGCCAGGCGGACCTACCTAGGTTTGACCTAAACGCATCGTCAGGGAAAGCTGCCTGACGAGGAAACGAAAAAAACGACATATAAGGAGGTAATATAGACAACCCACGTGACCATAAAAGGACATACCAAACACAGGGAGGGGTAGTAACAGCTTTATTGCAAAAATACATTTTTCATTTTTTTATTTTTTTTATTTTTAATTATTAATAGAGGGGTGAAAGGACACTAGTATAATTTTTACAACCTCACTTATATATATATATATATATATATATATATACATATATATATACCCACATTTCCTATGTCGTGTAGTGTTTCGTGTATGTCTCACTGCGCTCGCTTTTCTAGTATGTGCATTCACTCGCCTGACGACGCTATGACACTGTCAGCTCTCTGCCTTCGGGTAGAGGGCGCTCTCTGCTTCCGAGCAGAGAGCACTAACCCAGTCGTGATTCCGCCGAAGGGTAGAACCACGACTCGGCAAAAATAGACAGACATTTTTTGGCCCGGCTATACCCACTATAAAATGACCATGTGTCACATCCAGCCTTGCGTGGGAAGGCTAGTAAATACAGCATATACGTGTGTCTGAACGTATGTGTGTGTGCAGGCGGTCCGTCTAGTGTATCTCGTCATTCTGTGCGCGTGTGGTGTGTCTGTGTATGCGTGGGGGGGGGGGGGGGTTATGATCTATTAAATGCTGGTTTAAATTCATTTGTGAAGTTTTTTCTTGTATTTGTAGATAAGAATAATTGGCCGTCTAATATAATGGCATGATGTTAAATTTACATTGATTGAAGTGGAATATACAACATCAAACAGACTCTAGCATATGTCTCAACATACAAGTACAACCCAGAATTATTTATAGAAATTTAAAAACGTTACACCTACTTAACAAAAATGATAAAAAGAAAACCATATTAAAAACGACCAAAATAATTAAGAGTAAACGCCAACTAAAAAACCTGAAACGCATATTAACATCATCCAAATTTAACCAACACACGATACACGGGTTTACAAAATGTAACAGAAAAGATGTGGGGGTTGTGGTATCGTTAGAGATGGAAACACCTACACTTCTGAAAACCCCAAACATTCAGAATAAACAAAATTTTGAACTGCAACTCCAAAAACGTGTTATATGTACTCAAGTGCACAAAATGTAATAAATCTTATATAGGGATCGGCCAAGCACTAAACAACAGAATTTCACTTAACAAATTATCAGACAACAGAAAACTCCTTGTATCACAGCACATCATCTAATTCAGTCAAGGCAAATCTAAAACTATGCCATTATATCAAACAGACAATTATTCTTACCTACAAATACAAGAAAAAAAAATTCGTAAACAAATCTAAACCAACACTTAATAAATCATAACCCCCACTCACACACAATACGCGCATTGAATGACCAGATACACTAATCGGACCGTGTGCGCCCACACATACGCGCACACACACAAGTATGTACACATACTAGAAGAATGAGCGCAGTGACATACACATGAAACCCTACACGACATAGGAAATGTGTATATATGTATATATGTGTATATGTGTGTCTATGTATGCATAAATTTAAAAAAATACAAACAAAACCTTCTTCTGCCCGATATTTAACCCATCCTAAATCATTTTATTATCCCTTAAAGCGGAAAGACATTCCCTTAAAAGTACAAGAAGATGTGAACTACTACCACACAAACAAGACGATGACTAACAAATACCCTCTTCCTGATGAAGGTCGCCTGACCTGAAAAACATATAGCAGAACTAGCAGTATAGCCCGGCGTTGCTCGGGTAAGATAAAAGCATTAAAACTAATCCATGGTCCTGGAGCTCAGACTCAGCCTAAAGAATATTTGAAATAATAAAATAATTGCGACAATTTACCAATCGCACCTAGTATATATATATATATATATATATATATATATATATATATATATATATATATATATACAAGCAATATAGCCCAGCGTTGCTCGGGTATGATGAAAACTTTAAAACTAATCCATGGTCCTGGAGCTCAGACTCTTTGGACGTTGGTACAATAGACTAAAAAGCGAAACCGTAGACTGAAAGAAAAATGAATGGATATAAGTCAAATTTTGATTTCCTGGTATCTATATCAAATAAGTTTTTTTCATCCTAAGCTGAATTTTGACGGCTAAATAAGTCCTCTGAGTAAATAGTATCATGGTTGAGACTAAGAACTACAATTATACCTACTTAAAGTCAAACACGAAGCAAAAACTAAAATAAAAGGGATGAAAAAATACAGACATAGAGGCAGATAAACAGACACACACACAAACCACTTGCCTTTTATCTATATATATTATCGATTTTTTGCACTATTGTAAGAACTGCAACCTTGAAACTTCTGAATATTGTTTCTTATGTCTTTGTCTATGAGTGTATCAAATTTGATTAAAATCGGACCACTCCTTCTATAACCCGATTTTTTCAATTATCGATTTTCGATATTTATTGGGGGTACCTCGACACAAAACCGAGCTAAGAACACTCGCAGACGCTTATAGTACAACTGTGTAAATTTTCAAGAAAATCGGTTCAGCCGTTTTGGAGTCTATAGGTAACGGATACACACACACACACACAGACACACACAGACACACACACACACACACACACACACACACACACACACAGACAAAGTTTCATTTATAAATAAGTTTAGATTTAGATATAAAAAATAAAATACAATGTACCATATAAAAGAATATTTGCGGTTTAAATGAAAGGTTTCCAGATCGTTTGATAGGACGTAGCGGCTCGATTCTATGGTCTCCACCCGTCCCACTGATATAAAACCTCGTCGTCATTCTGATAATGTTTTCTATTTGTCTGACGACTGTGTGGGCATTCTGTACAGTGGAGGTGGTGTTTTAGCTTTAGAGAGAACTAAAAAGCATGCATAATAATAAGAAAGAAAGAAAGAACGAAAGAAAGAAAGAAAGCGAGAGAAGAGGTGATAACACTGTAATATATTTAACGTATGCCTCAGTGAAATATAAACCTTGTTAATTTTTAATCTGTTCATTTGTACCTTCTTATTTCTTTACCTAATGAGCTGCATTTAGCACTTGTGATTTTTATTGCAATTTGTTAAGCATAAAGGTTAAACGATGCAATAAGGGAATTCACACGGGTGTTTTATAGTCGTGGAATTGGCAAGGGGCTTCTTCAGTCATTAAGGTAAGGATAATGATTCATCAGAATATTTAAATAGAAAAACCGTTAAATATTCGTCACAACTCCTTGTCATTTTTAATGCAATGATATGTCAACAGTATCCAGTTCCAGTTGTAATTTTAATACATTTTTCTGTCTGTCTAATGATTTTGTGGACAACCTGTATATTCCGGCAATACAAGTGAATGATAGGCAAATGTGAAACAGAAGATTTGTAGTGCTAAAAAGCATTAGAGTGGGGAGTGTTTGTGAATTTTTACCCAAGCTTGTCTAACACAAATGGAAAACGCGTAGCTCTGTCAGCTGCCAAGACAGTCACACAAGGCTGGTAATACTGATGAAAAAACATGCGTCCTGTTGACCGACAAATCGGTTAAAGCCAAAAGTCGGGCGACGTGCTTTGTCAGAAGCATGCAAGTGTGGTTAATCTATTCTCAAATTCTTTACTCTGCAAAGCGATGTCTGAGCCTGTTCATGTAATCTGATACTGTCGTTGATACCCGCTTTTCACCTGTATATTACAGCTTGGTGACTTGGTTCCTGGCAATACGTGGGTGGAGAGCTTTTTTCTGCCTTTTTGACTGCTTGCCAAATGACACGTGCCAAATCACTCTCTCGCTATTTTCTCCCTCTCTATCTCCTTCTCTCTTTCTGCTCTCTCTCTCTCTCTCTCTCTCTCTCACTCCCTTCCACCCACATTCTTACCCAGGGGACATCGCGCGTTTAAGATTTCTTTACATTATAGAAAGGCAGGTGTAAATTTCGCAGTACGAACTATATATATATATATATATGGGTGTCGTTTGATAAAAAAAAAAAAAGTTCCCTGTTGACTATTCTATATTTAATACTTCTAATAATAATTCAATACTAATACTACTAATAATAATAAATCAGCGTTGATACTACTAATTAAGATTTCCATTTCGTATTTATAAATATGTCTTCTTATGTCTAAGCAATATCGGTTAGCACGAGCCATTTTGGAAGAGTTATTATTGTTTGTTATATCGTCAGTTGAATTTGTTTTAATATCACCTTTTGCGTGTTGGCTTTTCGCACATTTCTTGTGCTGGGTTTTGGATCATTTCACGCATTCACCTGCGTATACGAACTGCTTAGATGGAAGAGATATTTACCAGTAATAACCGGAAATCAGAAAAAATTATTAGAAATGTTAAAAAAGTATTTAAAACATTTTCGTTGTTTTAATCAAACATGCATCAATGAAAGTTTGGTACCCAACATATTGAGCTGCGTTTAAGTTTGGTCGAGCATGCAAATTGGGTTAGGACAAGGTTGTTAAGCATTTTTTGTTCTATCTCGGCAATCTAGGCTTCTATAATTTAATATGTTAATGCCGTAAAGCCTTACTTTGCTTTTCATTATTGTCGTTTTTGTTTGAGACTTTATCTGCATAATGGATTTAGTTTTTTTGTAAATGTTTCCGTTGGTTTCATTAACGGTTATATATATATTTAGTGCATCGAGGCAGCAAATAATTTTCTAAACATATACTGTTAAACATAAGAGACAATGAATGTCTATTATGTTTAATCATGAGCCGTTCTAAACGTCGTATTTTGGCTTTAATTTCAGTTGAAAATAAAGACAAAAAATCTCCAACATTTGGATAATTGTTTATTAATTTGATTCTAAGCTTTCGGCTCACATGAGCCATCTTTAGAGAGGTTATTTAAACGGTAATACAATAACATCCACCATCACCGACGATTTTATTTTGTGTTGACATAAAACTCCGCTAGGCAACGGCAATAGTTACCAAAAATAACAAACGCAATTCTCAAATTTGCAATGTGGTTCTATGACGTCACACCGCGTGATAGCGCAAAATGACAACAAAACCATGTATTCAAATGCAATGTAACGTGTTATGTCCGGATTTAAAGGTGATTTTAATAAGTGTTGGTTGTTTAGATTTGATGTACATGGCCTCCAATATCAGACAGATTTTGGTCAACAACACAGTGATCCTTACTCATACACATAGTAAGAGTAACCTTCAGATATTGGAGGCCATGTACATCAAATTTATTAATGTTTCATTAGATAATATAAAAAAGTTTTTTTTATTAATTTATGTATTTTTTTTCATATTATCTGATAAGCTCAATAGCATTATCATTAAATGAAGAAAGAAAATTACAATATTGATACATAACATCTATTGAACAGGTGAAGAGGCTCATCCCTTGTTTCCTGTTTAGGATGCGGTTTCCGGTTTTCTCTTTTCCAATCTTTTCACTCTTTTCCTTTATTATTCTTTTTTTTCAATTGGAGTAGATAGACTAAACTATCGCCCGGTTCACACTCCACCCTCATCTATTGAACAGGTGAAGAGGCTCATCCCTTGTTTCCTGTTTAGGATGTGGTTTCCGGCTTTCTCTTTTCCATTCTTTTTACCCTTACGTAGCCCCCTGCGCATCAGTGGCGTTACTGCCTTGCTCGGGGTGATATGATTAAAAAAAAAAAAAAAAAAAATTTTAATAATTCAATCTGAGATTTCGGCTTACATAAGCCATTTTCAAAGATGTCAATTACATTATATATTTAAACACGGACAAATCATAATGACAAACTGTTTTTGTTTACATGGAAGATTTCCAAGCAACAACAAACTCGTGCACTTAAGACGCTGGAAGCAAGTGTCGCATGACAATTCATGACGTCACACATGACCAAGTGAGAGTGAAAACAAGAAATATTTCGTATGAGAAGCCATTGGAATAAACCAAGGACTTCTGTTATTAATTATAGGCATATATATATATATATATATATATATATATATATATATATGGTAATTTTGTTATTATAATGGTTTATAAAAGCATAATATCACTACACAAAAATTTTCATGTTTCAGAACAGTTTTGTTCTGAAATACGAAATTTTTTTGTGTAGTGATATTATGCTTTTATAAACCATTGTAATAACAAAATTCCAATATTAAGGTCTACTCTGTATCGAGCACTCTTTATAAAATTAAATGCTTGAACAGTGGGTTTTTAATCTATATGTTCTTTCACTTTTCTGTTACGCTCTCACACCCTGACTGAGCATTCTAGAAGAAAGTTAGACTTTGAAAAACATTAGCCACTCTAGCGTGTACGCATCGCTCATTCAGTAAAAATGAATTTGAGCATTCTTGGGCTATTGGGCGCATAATATGATATGCGCTAAAAAAGACTGCTTTCTTCCACCGAGCGCCCCGTGGCCCAGAGGTAGAGTCACCGACTGACGCCAAATCGGTCGGGTTTCGAGCCTGGGTTGTGTATCAATCGGAGTCTAACCGTACTGATGAGCTGTGATACAGTGAAACAGATCTGTCTGCGGATGACAACAATATATATATATATATATATATATATATATATATATATATATATATATATATATATATACTAGTAGTATAGCCCGGCGTTCCTCGGGTGTAATGAAAGCTTTAAAACTAATCCATGGTCCTGGAGCTCAGACTCTTTGGACGTTGGCACGAAAGATTAAAAAGCAATAGTTGTTTCCAGTTAAAGTGAAACCGTAGACTGAAAGAAAAATGAATGGATGTAAGTCAAATTTTGACTTCCTTGTATCGATATCAAATTTTCTGCACTATTGTAAGAACTGCAATCTTGAAACTTCTGAATACCGTTTCTTATGTCTTTGTCTATGAGTGTTTCAAATTTTATTCAAATCGAACCACTCCCTCTATAACCTGATTTTTTCGATTATCGATTTTCGATATTTATCGGGGTACCTCGACACAAAACTTAGCTAAGAACACTCGCAGACGCTTATAGTACTGTGTACATTTTCAAGAAAATCGGTTCAGCCGTTTCGGATTCTATAGGTAACGGACTCACACACACACACAGACACACAAACACACACAGACAAAGTTCCATTTATAAATAAGTTTATATATATATATATATATATATATGAATAAAGATAAAGGAAACGTTTTCTTGATCGACGCGATTAGTCTTTTGATGAATTTTATCAAGGCAAATGTATGGATTTACAGCAAGTATTTATAAAAAGAGGAAAAACTATCAGCTTTTATTATCTCTTAAGTTTGAAAGATACTCATCGAGTAATTTAATGTCTAATTAACGAAAGTGAGTAAATTATATTGTTATTGATTTTTTACGCAATTAATATTTAAATTATTTCATTATGGCATAAATTGATGCAATGTATGTTTAAAATAACAGGAAGTTATAAATGTAAGCGTTTTCATTTTAACAGTCATGTTTTTGGACTAGGGAAAGAGGCAATTCTTTTAGGAATGGCGATATTTTAAGTTGTCCAATTGTCTTTATTTATATTGCTCTTTTACTAATATATTTTGGTTATATCTGTAATTTTCACACATACACACACAATGTGATGAAATTTATCAAAGCGCATAGATTAAATGAACTTTATTTTAAATAACGTATCTATAAACAAAAAATGTTGCTTACTAGAAAATACGCTCGTAAATCTTTCAAAAGATTTTTAAAAATTATTAAGTTATTAACACGTTTCCCAAGCTAACATATAAAACAAACATATTATACACACAAAGAAAACGGTTAATTTCCACTATTTTAACATTCATAACATAAGATTATATTTCACGTGAAAAATTCTCTTCAAATATCAGCTATGACGTTTCTTAAATGTTTAATATTTTTTAATAATTTAATTACTTCCACGTGAGAATTATCCGACGTATATTGGAAATCTCATGGCAAGACAAGGTGCCCAACACTGATTTCCTGTCTCGAGCCGGTCTGCCTACCATGTTCACACTCCTTAAACACTGCAGACTCTGCTGGCTAGGCTGTGTTCACCACATGCCAGACGGTCGCATTCCAGAAGACCTCCTGTAAGGAGAGCTGGCCTCTGGAAGAAGACCCACTGGGCGGCCACAACTGCGGTATTGTGACATCATCAAACGCGATATGAAAACTGTGGGCATCAACACGGTGTCATGGGAAAGCGTAGCAGTCAACCGGTTAAAATGGAGAGGAAGTATGGCCTAACAATTTAAATCATGGGAAGAGCAATTAACACAAGTCGCCATGGAATCAAAATGACGGCTCTGTCAGACCAGAAACAAAACAGAAATGCAGTCTCTGCAACAAAGACTGTCACTCCCGCATTGTTTTCTACAGTCACAGACGCCGATGCTCCAGCCAGGCTGACAACTAGGATGCTACCTATGCGCAACACTGACCGACGGAAGCCTACTGCTAAATAATTTCTGTTAATCTTATGAATATTTTATGAAAATATTTTTTAGTAACCAACATGTTTTTTGTTTAATTTGAAATCCTTATTGAAGACCTTTTTCTTCATTAATCTCTGATAAAATATAAAATTGGTCTTCTTTATTCTCATCATAAAGGAACTTATGTTATTTACACAAATTCTTTCCCAAGAGAAATATAGCACAGAATCTATATTAATGTGGGACACTATGAGTGAATGAGATAAAAGACTATACAAAAGACAAGGCGGATGGAAAAGGTGTTATCTTGGAGGATTTAATAAACTGGAACTATAAATTGCCCTTGCAAACTATTTGATACGAATGAATGAAGAACAGACCTTTGATCTTAGAAAATCTAAACAAATTTATTTACCGTAGCGAATATAACAATGCGTTTCTGAGTGCAGAACCTCAAGTGGACATAAGAAAGAAGAAAATTATCTAATTATTCTGGTCTTGATTGTAGTATGCTACAGGTACCGAGAAATAGATTTTATACTAAATTAGTTAGTTCAACGGAAAGATGTTGCCTGAAGAAAGGCGGACTGATAGCTATAAAAAAAATCGTTAAGGACAAATTACCAAAAACCGAGAGCATATATCACCAGATCAAATTGATATTTAGTCAACTTCGAGTAGACGAGATATCTCAAAAGGCCATTTTTATGCAAGAAAATCGGAATTGGAGATATATGGAATTTTCCCAGCTCTCTCGTCACTTCCCATTTCAGACGAACCACACCTTGAGGTTTAACCCTGGCCCAACCAGTTTAAGTGTTTCCTGGAACTCGGCGGTGTAAATATGTATCCTTCACTCCGATTAAACAAAGCCGAGGCACAAATATACACATGGCTTTTATGTATTTACGACAATATGTTCCATATACAATAGTCAAAGGACATATTAGCGCCGAAACAGAATTAAAATACGTGTTTGGTATTTGCTATCTGGAATGCAGTTTTTTCTTGTTATAAAGGTAAAACATAAACGAATGAATGACGTCATACAATATCTGTTAGCTAAGTGTCATACGTGATACATACTTGAGCGATCATGTCACGAATGACTGACTGGGTAGCATATTTTCCCACATTAGGTCGCCATTACATTCTTCGGTAGACTGTTTGCCAACCAAGGCTATAGAACCTAATTTATCCCGCTATTTCATAGCTGGAGAGAGAAGAGACGGATTTATACCTTTCCCAAGGGCATTTTCGCATAAGTAAATGCAACGAATTAAACTGTAATTCGAACTCGGCTATGTTTGTAAGTTTTAGAATACAAAGTTTATAACTCAGAATAACCATGTAATTTGTTAATCAAATGTGACTGCTTTTTACTTCCTTTCATCATTTTCTGTGTATACCAGACACATCTGAAACTGAGACTTAAAATATATTGATTTTATCTATTCCAGATTGGTTAAGATTTCCCTGAAAAGACTCATCTATTTAACAATCATCCCAAATTCTGTTGCTTCAAGTCTCTTGTTTATCTAGAAGATTTTCCATCATTCACGGTTGTATAGACTGACTGATATTACGTAACAGTTCAATACTTTTTCTTTGTTTCTGATGAAATTTTCTGTTTTGTTTTAGTACTTTTCTTAGATTTTAGAAGGCGTTTTTTTTCTATCCCAGTGCGACTTCGGCGTTAAACAAACAACATTTATTTATAGATTCAAGTATAAATAAACAACCAATAATTATCTATACATTCAAGTATAAGTAAGCGGCCAATATTTAACTATAGTCTCAAGTATAAATAAACAATTCACGTGTATCTATATCAGTCAGTCAGTTAAGTGCCATACGTGATACACGCTTTGGGCGATCATGTCTCTTTCGAGACATGACTGACTGGACAGAAGATTATCCCACACTAAGTTGCCATTTCTTTCTGCGGTAGACTGATTACAACCAAGTCTATAGAACCCAATCTGTCCTATTATTTAACCCATAACAGGAGGGAAGAAACGGATCAATACCTTTCCCAAAGGTATTTGTGTGTAAGTGAATGCGAGGAATTCAGCTGGAATTCGAACTCGGCTCCCCGATCTGTCGTTCCGAGCCGATATCCACTGCACCACAATGCACATCCATATACATTATCTATATACTCAAGTATAAATAAGCATATAATATTTATCAATGAATTTAATTATAAATAAACCATCGATATTACCTATATATTGAAGTATAAATAAACAACCAATATTAACCTATGGAGTCAAGTATTTATTACTAATATTTATTAGTATTTATTAATATTTACTAGTTTTTATTACTAATATTTATTAGTATTTATTAATATTTACTAGTATTTATTACTAATATTTATTAGTATTTATTAATATTTACTAGTATTTATTACTAATATTTATTAGTATTTATTAATATTTACTAGTATTTATTACTAATATTTATTAGTATTTATTAATATTTACTAGTATTTATTACTAATATTTATTAGTATTTATTAATATTTACTAGTATTTATTACTAATATTTGCCTAGAGACGAAAATATAAATTAACAAATTTTACCTATAAACTCAACGATAAATAAATGTACAATATTCAACTGGAGGTTTAATTATAAGAAAAATAGCTTTTGATATTAAATAATCCCAAAAATGTTAATATTTCATCACATCCACAAACCAGACCGTATATTTGATATGATTTGAAGAAAGGTTCTTATGATGGGAAGGAAATATTTAACTGGATGGGAACTACGGAAAGAAATTCTTTTGATAAAAGGAAAATTACAAAAGAAGTGAACCGCGGATGGAAATAGTAAATAGAATCTTCGATGTACCGTTCCTTTCAGGTCGCTGACGACCACGGCTCTCCACAATTTCCCTTCCTTTGTACCACTCAACAAATGTCTTATTATTATCTCTCCTAATCCCTGTTCTGCCATCCATTTACACAAGCTCGTTAGGTCGGTTATGCAATGTTTTCCACTGTCCCTTTTGCCTTCAGTATGTCCTGTGAGGGACAAATTTCACAGTCCCTCTTTCTTCATTATTTGTTCTATAAATTTTTAACCCTGTTTAAGGGGTCACAAATAAAAACAGGAACACGGGATTAGGGTGAACAACTGTATTAGAAAAATAACGGTAAAGGTACAATATGCAAGCTTGTTCGTCTAGCTGACGAGCAAGCTGTGTTGGATATCAAAGTTTCTGTTCGGTAAGTCACTCTACTAGACTGGTGCTCTCCAGTGACTACTAGTATTTATGCAAGTTAAGTTAGTCCATTACTATGTTAATGGGTAGGTCAGCCACAACAATAAATTTCAACTGTTTCTTTCAGATGTTGAATATGTTTCTTTTTTGTTGTGGATCTTTGTCGCCAAATTGTTGTGGAAAATGTTGTGGAAAACACAAATCTTCGTCGCCAATTTGTTATGGAGTTGTGGTAGCGAAACGTCGCCGCAGAAATGAAGTGACCGGCATGTGTCGGAAGTAAGACACGGAACACAGAAGGTAGGTTCAAAGCAGTATATTAGTATAACAAGAACATAGTAAGGTAAGTGTTAATAATCAGTAAATAGAAATAAGTTACTCCGAATGTACAGTTACGCTGCTTATTGCCTGAATCGTAGCTGGCTTTAACTGTGTACTAGCTATCGTACTTTACTGTCGTTAACTGTCTTTCTAACTGCGTACCGGAAGTCACGCAGGTAATTGGATATATCAAGAGGAAAAGTTCATTCCTCGTAGAAGGGCACTGTAGCACTTTTTCTATTTTATCTTAAACGTCATCGTTGCTCAGATATTTATTCCGTGATATTCTCAGCATCCTTCTGTAGAACCACATTTCTGTTGCTTGAAGTCATCTACGAGGGGATTTTCCAGCATTCATCGCTATGTAGACTGACCGATATTACTTAAAAGTTCAATACTTTTTCTTTGCTTCTGATGAAATTTACTGGGGTTTTTTTGTTTTTTGTTTTTTGTATTGTGTTTGTTTTTTGTTTTTGTTTTTTGTGTGTGCTTTTAGCTTTTAGAAGGAAACTTTTGTTATCCCAATACGGCTTCGAATTTCGGTGTCACAGTGTCTGTCTTTTGTTAAAATACTTTGCACTTTTTTGTAGTTGTTTGAGTTCGGTATCTCCAATTTGTAAATTACAAGTTGACGCGTCCCTTTTACTAACAACCATGCATTCTGTCCATTACTCCTTTCTTCTTGATTTACTTCTCTACGGATTCTTGTAGTTTTCTTTTTGTGCCTGCTATCAACACTCATCTGTATATGCCAAGATTGTGGCCCAAATAATGAATCTTGATGGGACTTTTTGGCGGACCTGTACGACATTATCACCAACTGTAAATTTGTTGATGATCATTTTTTTACTTTTTTCTGTGTGTTTTTATCGATTACTGTATAAAGTTTCTGATTTTCAAAAAAACTTGGAAAAAATTCATTATTTAAAGATTTTTAGAGGGTGCTCAGTTTCTCATATAGCGTTATAGTAAAACGATCCTCCATTCTGGAAACATTTCAAGTTGTTGCTCTTTTTCTTTTTTTACCAAAACTTGTAGAAAATTAATGAAAAAAACCGTTCCGGAAATATTTTTTTATTCAAGTTTTTTTTTTTTAGAATAGGAATTATTTTAAAAATTCTCTGTCATTTTTTTTTTTTTATGTTTTACATGCCATATTTTTCGTTCCAATTTTTTTTACAACAGGAATTATTTTAAAGAAACTCTTTCCAAAACTTTTTTTAATGTTTCAAATAACTTAGTTTTCATTGATATGAAGTAGAGATAATTAAAAATTTTCCATGGGTTTGTCGATCTTCAACTTCTCTATACATGGTCTCAGCAACATCAAAGCGATCCCAACGCGAGTGTTTATAAAATAGAGGATCGATATACTATAAGGTCGTATGAGAAACTGAGCACCCACTAAAAATATTAAATAATTAATTTTTTCCAATTTTTTTTTATAATCAGAAGGTTTAGGGTCTAATTGATGATATTGCACTGAAAAAAATTTAAAAAAATGAAATCAACAAATTTACAGGTGGTGGTAATGTCGTACAGGTCCGCCGACTTTTTTAATTATCTCAGAAGCGCACCACTCTATAAGTCTGGTGTAAGATATGCCCTTGTTGTGTAAGAAAGTGACATATCTTTTCACCATTATTGTTATCAAGTATGTAAGGCAATTCAGTAATAATAAAGAAAATCAATCTTTAAAGAGTGATGTCGGTTTGCCTCTTAGACGATTATATTATAATATTAATTATAATGTTATATTATAAAACGTATCTAAATATCTAAAGTTATTTATAAATTGAACTTTGTGTGTGTGTGTGTGTGTGTGTGTGTCCGTTACCTATAGACTTCGAAACGGCTGAACCGATTTTATTGAAAATTTACACAGTTGTACTATAAGCGCCTACAAGTGTTCTTAACTAGGTTTTGTGTCGAGGTACACCCGATAAATATCGATAATCGATAATCGGGTTATAGAAGGAGTGGTGCGATTTTAATCAAATTTGATACACTCATGGACAAAGACATAAGAAACGATATTCAGAAGTTTCAAGGTTGCAGTTCTTACAATAGTGCAAAAAATCGATAATATATATATAAAAGGCAAGATGTGTGTGTGTGTGTGTGTGTGTGTGTGTGTGTGTGTGTGTGTGTGTGTGTATCTGCCTGTATGTCTTCATTTTTTCAGCCCTTTTATTTTAGTTTTTGCTTCGGATTTGGCTCTAAGTAGGTATAATTGTAGTTCTTAGTCTCAGCCATGATACCATTTACTCAGAGGACTTCAAAATTCAGTTTACGACGAAAAAAACTTATTTGATATCGATACCAGGAAATGAAAATTTGACTGACATCTATTCATTTTTCTTTCAGTTTACGGTTTCGCTTTAACTGAAAACAAACTATTGCTTTTTAGTCTTTCGTGCCAACATCCAAAGAGTATGAGCTCCAGGACCATGGATTAATTTTAAAGCTTTCGTTACACCCGAGCAACGCCGGGCTATACTGCTAGTAATTTACATAAAAAAAAGTTATTAATCTACAGAACCAATCAAAATTTAAGAGTTCCTTGTATAATATCGTAGTAAGCAAAAAATATTAACCTAAGAACTTGAATTATGTTCTTAAATAGCCTAACCAAGTAGAATTTTTATCTCGGTGTCATGCATGGTAGCAAACCAGTTTAGAAATATCTAATTTTCAGCTGTATACAACCGTTGTATCCGCTTAATAGTTAAATGTCTTCGAGTGAATAAATCCTGTAGGTTTTAGAGATGACCATCCTTTTCAAACATTGTGGACTGGTGCTCCAGAACCACAAATTATATATTATATCATTATATTATATTATAAAACGTATTTAAATGTAACTTACTTTAAAGATTTATCAGCCTAAATTGCCAATCGAAATATAGTAGTTCCTAGTACAATATCACAACAGACGAAAAAATATGTAAGAATACGAATTTTTTTAAGTAGCCTGAAGTGGAATGACTATGTAGAGTCTAGAGCTAAATCCGCTGCTAAGAAGGTCGGTTCTCTGTGCAGGGCCAGGATGTTTTTCCCGTCTAAAACAATCCTGCACATATACAAATCTACCATCCGTCCGTGCATTGAATACAGCTGCCATATCTTGTCTGGTGCCGCTGCTATTCACCTGGGTGTCCTTGACAAAATCCAACGGAGAATCTGTAATGTGATCGATCCCAACTTGGCAGCTTGGATACAGTCACTTTCTCACCGGCGCAACGTGGCTTCCCTGTGTCTATTCTGCAAATACTTTCATGGTTTCTACTCGGACGAACTTAGCTCACTGGTACCCCCATACATGAATTCGCCCGAGCAACAAGATTAGCAACTAGGTCCTACCTTTTACTGTGAAACCAATAAATTATTAACGCAAATTCTACTCCAGCAGCTTCTTCTCTCGCACTTCCCGCCTGTCGAATTCCCTTCCGTTTAATTGCTTCTCCGACAGCTACAATCTCCAAGAAATTAATGTAATGTCAATAGTCATCTTCTGTCTCACTAACGTGCATTCTCTCTCTCTCTCTCTCTCTCTCTCTCTCTCGTGCTTCTTTCTCCGTCCACTCCACTCTCATCAGTATTCTCATCCTTCTCTTACCCACTTTCTTACACTCCTTATAACCTGTCACTCTTTCTCATAACTTACCTCTTATGTAACCCCTGCTCAACAGTGGCAGTAAAATGCCTTGCTTGGGGCGACACGATTATTAAAAAAAAAAAGGGTTGACACTTTCATTTGGGTGTCATGCAAAGCGCCAAACCTGTTTAGAAATCTGTAATTTTTCAGCTGCATACATTCCCTTTTTCAACTCAATGGTTAAATGTAGATACCTCCGTTCATTTTCGATAACTAACATTTAAATTGAATTTTTAAAAATAAAAAAAAATTCTTGAAATTTTTGTTTTAGTTTTAATTGAAAACTAAATGTTTAAATATACTATTTCCAGTAAGCAAAATACTCTGAAGTACATTAAACAGAAATTATATTGATTGGAATTTAAAATTTAAGGGTTTTTTTTTAAATTTTTCAATTGTTCAAGCGATCGACACTTTTGTAAACAAAAGTTAATTATAGGTTTTAAAAATCTAGCAAAAATAAAATATACATCTGTAACATATTATTTTTGAAAAATTAGCAAATCTAATATTAAATTACTTTGATTTATACAAGTATGACTTATTTGTAGCAAGAAATTTAGAATAAAACTATTTCTTGAACAGAGAGTTGAATTTTCTGACCTTTTCCGCATACTTGAAGTGTGATGACAGCTCGACAGATGCAAGATAAGTGCATGTCGATAACAAGTGACATAACTGTACAAACTTTTTACCTGTAAGGGGAAGAAACCGTGAAACACATGACCTTTTAATGTACAAATAGCATACTAAAAAACTTCAAATATAGACAAAAATAAAAAATTATTTTAAAAATTCGATTTGTATTAAAGATTTTTTCGATTAGTAAATATAGTCTTCACTTAATAATTTACCAACCTAAAGTCTACAAGTCTTTGAAATATCTTTTTAAAAATTTGAAACTTTATAAATAATTATAAATAGAAAATGAAATGTTCTATTATTTATTAAAGCAATTATCTAATTAAATAATATCAGTTTTATTCCTTTTTTTAATTTCGATTTCATTTTAGCAGATTTTCGCTAAAAGGGGCAAAATGGTTGAAAAAAAAATTATTATCAGCGTTCCAACATCTTCGGTGTTTTCTATGGCTACATAATTATAATCGGCGCCTACGTTTTTATATTTCCTCAAACCTGTCCTACGTATATATAATTTCGTCATTGAGCACACCCTAAACCTGCACCAACACTGATGAGTGGTTATACCCTCAAGGAGGCTCCTTGACTCGAACGCCTACTGACCTTAAAGCTCACTCCCAATTTCAAATAGAACATGTATATTTGCGCTATCGCAAAAGATGCTGGAGGAATGGTCGGTTCATTGAATCACTCCAGAAAATATCTAACTCCCGATGCCATTGCGTTGTCTCTACAATAACCAGATCAGATCGAATATGAAGTAATGTTGTCGTATCTAGGCTGGTGCTGTCCAGTCTTTACTTTCCAATTTCGACAGAGTTCAAAAGCGATTACGCAGCCCTGTGGATGATAAATTAATCTCCACTCTGCAACCGTTATCCCACAGACAAAATGTCACCACCCTTTCACTACTATATCGCTGTTACTGTGGCATATGTTCGGACGAGTTACATTCCTTGGTGCAAGCAGTTCAAACTTTCACCGCTAGGACTCATCATGTTGTGTTCACGGTGTCAAAACTCAGCATTCCCTTGGTGTTCCTTTGAATAAAAGTAACTTCCACTAAGAGAGCTTCTCCTGCAAAACTGTTACATTATGGATCAAACTCCAGAGAATATGCTTCTCTAACAACTACAATCTTGGGTTTCTTTATGTCCAGAGTGAAGCGATATCTATCTTGTTTGTCCTTATAATACTCATTCATTTCACCTCTTTCTCCTTTTCAATCTCACTCGGTAATTCTCTCCCTTGAGCAGCCTTTGACTCTTCAACTGGGTGAACTATGTGCGTTGTGGTGCAGTAGATATCGACTCGGAAAGACAAATCGGGGTGCCGAGTTCGAATTCCAGTTGAATGCCTTGTATTCACTTGCGCACAAATACCATTGGGAATGGTATTAATCTGTCTCTCCCCTCCAGTTATGGGTTAAATAATAAGACAAATTGTGTTCTATAGCCTTGGCTGGCAACCAGTCTAACACAGAAAGCAATGGCAACCTACTGCGGGATAATCATCTACCCAGTCAGTCATGTCTCTTTCGAGACATGATCGCCCACAGCGTGTAACCCGTATGACACTTAACTGACTTACTGGGTGAATTATTAGTAAAAAATAAATCCGATGAAGTCCTAATATTGTTCTGATATATGGAAATTTATATATCATATTCTCCCATATGAGACGACAAAAGTATCACTAAGAAATCTCGATTTAAAAGCTGCCTATTCTATGGTTAGTTAGGTACTCATATTTCGCAGTCTTGTGCCAGACTTGACTAAATTTGGTAAAAACCTACTTAGAAAAACTCACAGAGGAACACTTAGTCTTCGCTGTTGGCGCTGTGGTAATTCCAAGCCACCAGCTTATTTAAATATTTTCATTGTATTGATGCCGAATGTGCACAGAGATAAGTGCCCCTGCTTCAATCGTTTCTGATTTCGTAGAATTTTCTGCTCCATAATCAGAAAACAGCGGTGGGCAGCTCGCAGTTGTTTACTTAGACCATCTGCTCTGTCTTCCCATGTTCAGAACTTGCAGGTGTAGCTTCTGGGTAAAAGAAGCGTATTGTCAGATAATCGAAGTCAGATTCCGTTTTTCTCTGAGAATAAAACAACAGGAAAATTTGTAAATCTTCACTTGAGCGGCGTAAAATAATCCGAGTTCTGCTCCATTTAAACAGCGTAAAATTAATTTTTTTTTAGCCATGTCACGTGATACACCAAGCTTCCCACAGTCAATCGTCGATCCGAATTAATTATTATCACGAAAAGATAATTTGGAAGAAGATTCGTGCTTATTGGAATTCGGCAATTATCTAAAGGAGCCTATGACTGCGCCCGCTTTGGTTAAGCAAGACGACGGCTCATTTGAAACAGCCTAGACTACAACCAATGAAACCAGACATTAAAGTTTAAATGCCTTGTCTAGAGCTTTCTTTTTTTAATCGTGTCACCCCAATCAAGGCATTCCACTAAATAACAGTAGAGATTTGGTTCTATAGCCTTGGCTGGCAACCAGTCTACCGCAGAAAGCAATGGCAACCTACTGCGGGATAATCTTCGCCCAAGCGTGTTTCACGTATGGCACTTAACTGACTGACTATTCACGGGAAAGAGACAAGTCTACATTATTATTTAAGACATAACTTAGGAAGCATAGTCAATATATTTAAATTAGTCAACAATAGTTCGGTGCTCGAATATTCGTTTTCTTACCCGCATATACCCACATACACACATATATGCGAGCAGTGATTGGTAGCATCAGTAATAAAACAACAGTGCTAAACGTAATATGTGAAATAACAGAACTAAAAGTTCTAAAAGTAATCATATTTAGTTGTTTCGACTGGTTATTTTTCCGGTTGTCTAACGAAAGTAACCTCTGTCATGGTGGCATCACCTGTTCAACGGCTTGAACTCTTCATACAACCACATATACTTGTTTTTTAATCGTGTCACCCCAAGCAAGGCATTCCACTGCCACTATAGCGCAGGGAGTTACATAGATTGGGTATAGGAAATGTCAGAAGGAGGGTGATAGATGAGTTAGGATGTACATAGGGAAAGAGTTGGAGAGAGTGGGTGTGAGTTAGTGTGTTAGGAGGTGTCTATTGACCTTACATTTAAACTCCTAGAGGTTGTAGCCGTCGGGGAAGCAAGCATGCGGTAGGGAATTCCACAGGCGGGAAGTGCGAGGAAAGAAGCTGTTGGAGTAGAAATTGCGGTTACATTTCATCGGTTTCACTGTAAAAGGGTGGGACCTAGTTGCCAATCTAGTATCTCGTGCAAATTCACATCTAGGAGGCACCAGTGATTTAAGTTCGTCAGAGCAGAAGCCATGAAAGTATTTTTAGAAGAGGCACAGGGAAGCCACGTCACACCGGTGAGAGAGATACTGCAGGCGGTCAGTCAAGTCGGTATCAATCACATTACAGATTCTTCACTGTATTTTGTCAAGAACCCCGAGGAGAATAGAAGGGGCACCCGACCAGATGTGGCAGCAGTACTCAATACACGGGCGGATGGTGGATTTATATAATTGCAGGATAGATTCAGGCGGAAAGAATTTCCGGGCCCTGCACAGAGAGCCGACTTTCATAGCTGCGGATTTAGAAATGGATTCGACGTAGTCATTCCACTTGAGGTCCGCTGAGAGTGTCAGGCCAAGCAGGCGTAGTGATTTACTCTCTGGGAGGCAAGCCTGTTCCATGCTAATGGGAGAGAGGTGCGGTTGTCTGTGGTGGTTAATTGACAGCAGCTTCGTTTTGAAAGAATTCTAACAAATGGTTATCGCTGGTATCTCGAATTATGTAAGTATCGCCGAAGTGTCAGAGATGATTCATTCTTTACCATTAAAGGAGCAGATTTGTTATTTTTATTGCCAGAGTCGCAAAATGTCGCGGAAAACGACATCCAACGACATTTCACGCCGTTCAACGAATAACAGTTTATTTTACTCCACTAAAGTAAGGAACTACCTGAAATTTTAATGAATATTGTCTCTGTGACAGATATTAAAATAAATAAGAAAATCTAATGGCAGAATACCGCCTAGATGAATTCAGCTAGTACACAGAAATAGAAAAAGGTCTAAAACAAAGATACATCTTCTCACCAGATTCATATAACCTTTACAATGAGACAATACTAGCAATACCCGAAGTTCTACCAATATTTATTATTGACGGGCACAATTTTAATAACATAAGATGTGCAGATGATACGTGTTAATGGCAGACAGAAAGAAAACGCTTATGCAACGTAGTAAAAAAATGTGGGAAGAAAGGACTAAGCATCATTTGTAAGAAGAGATAATAAATGGTTGTTATCAAGAGAGACAGTTCAAGATGCGAGATACAAAATGGAGATGCCAAAATGTACAAAAAAGAAAAAAAATTAATTATTATACCTAGCGATAGAAAAATTGACACAGAAATCTGAAGTCGCATTAGAATAGCGGAAGACGCCTTCCAGAAGCTAAAAAAAGGATTAAGAAACATAAACATTTCGTTAGAAGCAAACGAATGTGGTAAGCTGTTTATTATTTCTTATAAGATTTATAAATGGAACTTTGTGTGTGTGTGTGTGTGTGTGTGTGTGTGTGTGTGTGTGTGTGTGTGTGTGTGTTACCTATAGACTCCGAAACGGCTAAACCGATTTTCTTGAAAATTTACAGAGTTGTACTATAAGCGTCTGCGAGTGTTCTTAGCTAGGTTTTGTGTCGAGGCACCCCTGATAAATATCGAAAATCGATAATCGAAAAAATCGGGTTACAGAAGGAGTGGTCCGATTTTAATCAAATTTGATACACTCATAGACAAAGACATAAGAAACGATATTCAGAAGTTTCAAGGTTGCAGTTCCTACAATAGTGCAGAAAATCGATAATATATATATAACAGCTTTCATTACACCCTAGCAACGCCGGGCTATACTGCTAGTTTCTTATATGATAAAACAGGACTATTGAAGTAAGAAAGATATGGTTCTACAAAAGAAGGCTGAAAATACCAGCAACTAACATGTGAGCCTCAAAGATGGTTTAAGAAATATGAAAACCAACATATCACACAGAATTAGAAAGTGAGGATTGATATTTCTGAAACAGATAATTAAGAAAGTAGACTTGGAGAACCTGACACTGACAGGATATACTGGATGTAATAGATTCAAAGTAAATCATCGATTAGCATACCTAATGAGTGAGTGTAAATGGACAACAAAACAAGCAGTGGCTGTGATATTAAATCGACAAAGGAAGAATAAAAAGTTGTGGAGAGCCAAAATCGTCCACGATCTGAAGTGGCACGGGACATTACAAAGATTGTAATTAATATTCCATATGCATCTGACGATTAATCATGAGAAAGTAATTATGTTCATTCATCATTTCTTTCGTATTCAACGATAGTGAAATGCAAGGGAAATGCAAGATCGTTGTCACGATGGCTATGAGGACAAATAGTAACCTCACATTTCTCCCAAAAATGTTTGGGCTCTGATATCAGATTCTTTTTACCGTGTCCATAATCATTCTTCTAGTTTGCACCTCAAATCTGATATATTTTATTATAATGATCCTATTTCTATTTGTGAAGTTGTCACCATAACATCAAAATCGGCACATCGTAGCAAGATTATGCTTGCACAATACTATTAAAATATTCTAACTTGAAGGCTAAAAAAATTTCTTAATAATATCAACACCATCGCCATTATGATCAGGATCATGCCAGTCAGTCAGTCAGTTAAGTGCCATACGTGAAACACGCTTGGGCGATCATGTCTCGAAAGAGACATGACTGACTGGGCAGAAGATTATCCTGCAGTAGGTTACCATTGCTTTCTGCGGTAGACTGGTTGCCAGCCAAGGCTATAGAACCCAATCTGTCCTGTTATTTAACCCATAACTGGAAGGAAGAGATGGATTAAGAACTTTCCTAAGGGTATTTGCGCGTAAGTGAATGCAATGAATTCAACTGGAATTCGAACTCGGCTCTCCGATTTCTTGTTCCGAGCCGATATCCACTGGACCACCACGCACATCCCCATCAGGACCATGAGTGATCGTAAAATTGTTGCAATGCTGAGCACCTAACTGGTTTCTGTTGATAATGTCCGCCATCATTTATGGATATAGAGTATCCTCGCAGCACGTAATCTGTTCAATGAAACAACGTCAAAGATTAACACTCCCGAATCAGACACTCTCCTGAATCGGATTTGATTTCAAATACTCGGAAAAATATGGCCGCCTTTTATACACGTCGCATTGAATATTTTGAGCTTCTTGATTGGTTAAGCCTTCTATTGGTGAACTTTAAAATGAGTTGGCCCATGGGTGTCTTACCAGTATATACATGTATGTATAAAAATAAAAAGTCCAACAGTTTCCACCCCCCCTATCTGGGTGGAAAACCAAATGTAGGTAAGCAACGACGATGATTTGAATAATATGGACAAAAAAGAAAACTAATACTTAACATCAGGAAAAGACAATTGAGGCTTCTGGGGTACTTAACGAGGAAGAAAAGCTTGGAAAATCTGATACTCATAGGACAGATACAGGTAAGAGTGACTGAGGAAATCAACGCATAACATACTTAGTGATCTTGATTAAATGAATGACAGAACAGAGCTTAGGAAAAATGACAGACAAATAATGTTTATTAAAAGCCACGAGGAACAGAAAGTTGTGGAGAGCCATATCATCTACGTCCTGAGGTGATAGGACATATAACGGGCAGAAGCCATTGTCATACAAACACGTTATGTAGACTTCTAGAAAATTATAGGACCAAGGTTTTACAACGACATGAGTTGATGCTCTGGTCTCCAGAGACGGGTTGCTAGCCCCACGCGCAAACGGTTTTGGATTTAGAGTTAGCAACCCAAACGCACATATCCCCAAGTTGATCGGCTATGGTAGAGGAGATGGATTCAAATGTTTCCAAAATATTTATACCAATGTGAACGCAACGACCTTTGTTGGATTCTTTAAAAATCAGTTCATCGCTAAACAATACAATAAAGCTTCTAAGACTGAAGGGGGTTACAGAGTGTGAAAGAATAAAAGGAAAAGAAAAACATTACCTTTACCATAATCATTCTTCTAGTTCGCACCTCAAATCTGATATATTTTATTATAATGATCTAATTTCTATTTATGAAGTTGTCACCGTAACATCAAAATCGGCACATCGTAGCAAGATTATGCTTGCACAATACTATTAAAATAATAAATAATACAATAAAGCCACTGAAACGGAAGTGGTTTACAGTGTGTGAAAGAATAAGAGGAAAAGAAAAACATTATTAAGGTGAAACAACAATAAAAGTATTGGAAATAAGAAAACAATTGAAGATTTTTTTAAAGATTAAGCTTGACTGGAAAGACAGAATCTGGAAACGATTTCTACAAACGAGAAGTGCAGTAAAAAGAAACTTAGCATAGAACTTCCGGTTACATCTAGCCATTTCAACTGTAAAAAGATGAGATCTTTCCGCTTATCTTGTACTGAGTTTTATTTGATAAAATCAATGTATCAAAGAAGAAAAGCTCATCGGAAGAATGAGCAGAGAAATGTTTATGAAAAGGCGCAGGGAAGCTGAATTATGGCGGTGAAAACGTGTCTAACACTGAAAGAACTGCAGATTTTCCTTTGGATTTTATTAAAAATCTCTAAATGCATAGTATGATTTGAACTTGAAAACGGTATTATGATCCAGCTTTGCGTGCGAATAAAAGCTATGCTACATGTATACACCCTTT
Source organism: Ascarosepion bandense (assembly GCA_037127315.1). Taxonomy (NCBI): domain Eukaryota; kingdom Metazoa; phylum Mollusca; class Cephalopoda; order Sepiida; family Sepiidae; genus Ascarosepion; species Ascarosepion bandense. Next base: position 1,092,046 of record JBBBDQ010001052.1, on the reverse strand, counting down.
CACGCTATTTAGCCTTAGTAAAAATATTTTGAGTCAAGCAAACTATGCCTTGGGAACACTTCGTTTAATAGTGCAAAAGCTACATAGGTGTTGCTCAATCTGAACTATAAACGACACATTCAACAGAAGAAATATCGCGCCACCCTACTCGGCTTCTCTCGGTTAGGAACTTAGGTCGGCATTGCTGTCCTGAATAAATAGCTTGCCCTGCAGTTCTTGTCTACTTCTTAAATGCTGTGAATAAATTGCATTTTGTGTTTATTTTATTTTTATTTTTATTTTTATTTTTTGTCTCTTCTCGTTTTCTATTCTAGAATGTAAATTGATCGTTGTCAGGTGTACAAGAAAGCTGTTCATGAGTAAAAAAAAATGTGAACATGACAACATCAAAGAATGTGTTTATTATTTTCTTCATTGTATCATTATGAAGAAATATTGCGTTATAATATATATATATATATATATATATATATATATATGTGTGTGTGTGTGTGTGTGTGTGTGTGTGTGTGTGTGTGTGTGTGTGCAAGCTAATGAGTGCCTGGGTAAAATATAGGTGCAATATCACAAATTTCGCAAACGAAAAAAAATGTCTTGTGTCAAATCAAAGAAACAGATTTTTTGCTAATTTCTCCCTGAAATCCATTTTCTTATCTTTATTGCAATAATAATATGCAGTCGCAGTTGCAACATTCATCCGCTTTTATGCACCGTATCTATTCAGGACATGAGCGATCATAGCTCTTCACAACTTCCTATCTGTTATTTACAGAAATCTTTGCTTTTGTTATCACAACGTCTCGGCCGTTATAGCCTCTGGCTTTCATCAAATATCGATCCCAGTAATCTACAGTGAATTCTGAATAGAACCCTTTATTTAATATACGGGGGTAGACTGTTCCAGTGACTGTCTGGAGATATCTCACCCTCTTATTGTTCGGGTTGCTTCCACTGAGTCAAAATACACACTTTCTGAGCCAGGGATTGAACTCACAATTCATATGTCACCAAATTAACGAGCCAACGCTTAAATCCAGAAGGACTTTGTTCCTATTCTTTGAATCTTAGTGAGGTTTGTCTTTTTTACTGTGCACCTCACTCACTGTTCTACCATCCATTACACAAGTTCGTTAGGTAGTTTACTCACATCCTTATCTGTACCTTTCGCTTTTAATATGCCTCAACCATCTCTTTCTAACTGCAGGCGCACATTTTTGCTTTCTTCTTCTTCTATGTACCTTGTCCCTTCAGGACGTAGGCGATCATGGCCTTCCACGTCTCCCTATCCCTGGTGGCTCTTAGCACGCTTTCTTCTGTAACGTCTCTCAGCCCCCGTTCTGTCATTCACCTGCTCAGGCCTTTTAAATATGTTATCCGCTGCTTTCCTCTGTCTCTTTTTCCCTCTATCTGGCCTGTTAGTATCAGGTTCTCCAAGCCCTCCTTTCTCATTACATGTCCCAGGAACTTTAGTTGACTCTTCCTGGTGCTCAATATTAATTTCCTTTTTGTTTCCATCATTTCCAAAATCTAGTCATTGCTCACATGCTCCGTCCACGTTATCCGCAGCATCCTTCTGTAGAACCACATTTCAGCTGCTTCAAGTTGTCTCTTCATCTTTGTTGATATTGTTCAACATTCACCGCCATATTGAAGAACTGACATCACATAGCAATCCAGTACTCTCTTCTTTGTTTCTAGTGAAAGTTTCCTAGTCATTGCTCACATGCTCCGTCCATGATATCCGCAGCATCTTTCTGTAGAACCACATTTCAGCTGCTTCAAGTTGTCCTTCATCTTTGTTGATATTGTTCAACATTCACCGCCATATTGAAGAACTGACATCACATAGCAATCCAGTACTCTCTTCTTTGTTTCTAGTGAAAGTTTCCTAGTCATTGCTCACATGCTCCGTCCACGTTATCCGCAGCATCCTTCTGTAGAACCACTTTTCAGCTGCTTCAAGTTGTCTCTTCATCTTTGTTGATATTGTTCAACATTCACCGCCATATTGAAGAACTGACATCACATAGCAATCCAGTACTCTCTTCTTTGTTTCTAGTGAAAGTTTCCTAGTCATTGCTCACATGCTCCGTCCATGATATCCGCAGCATCCTTCTGTAGAACCACATTTCAGCTGCTTCAAGTTGTCCCTTCATCTTTGTTGATATTGTTCAACATTCACTGCCATATTGAAGAACTGACATCACATAGCAATCCAGTACTCTCTTCTTTGTTTCTAGTGAAAGTTTCCTAGTCATTGCTCACATGCTCCGTCCATGATATCCGCAGCATCCTTCTGTAGAACCACATTACAGCTGCTTCAAGTTGTCCCTTCATCTTTGTTGATATTGTTCAACATTCACTGCCATATTGAAGAACTGACATCACATAGCAATCCAGTACTCTCTTCTTTGTTTCTAGTGAAAGTTTCCTAGTCATTGCTCACATGCTCCGTCCACGATATCCGCAGCATCCTTCTGTAAAACCACATTTCAGCTGCTTCAAGTTGTCCTTCATCTTTGTTGATATTGTTCAACATTCACCGCCATATTGAAGAACTGACATCACATAGCAATCCAGTACTCTCTTCTTTGTTTCTAGTGAAAGTTTCCTAGTCATTGCTCACATGCTCCGTCCACGATATCCGCAGCATCTTTCTGTAGAACCACATTTCAGCTGCTTCAAGTTGTCCTTCATCTTTGTTGATATTGTTCAACATTCACCGCCATATTGAAGAACTGACATCACATAGCAATCCAATACTCTCTTCTTTGTTTCTAGTGAAAGTTTCCTAGTCATTTATCACATGCTCCGTCCACGATATCCGCAGCATCCTTCTGTAAAACCACATTTCAGCTGCTTCAAGTTGTCCTTCATCTTTGTTGATATTGTTCAACATTCACCGCCATATTGAAGAACTGACATCACATAGCAATCCAGTACTCTCTTCTTTGTTTCTAGTGAAAGTTTCCTAGTCATTGCTCACATGCTCCGTCCACGATATCCGCAGCATCCTTCTGTAAAACCACATTTCAGCTGCTTCAAGTTGTCCTTCATCTTTGTTGATATTGTTCAACATTCACCGCCATATTGAAGAACTGACATCACATAGCAATCCAGTACTCTCTTCTTTGTTTCTAGTGAAAGTTTCCTAGTCATTGCTCACATGCTCCGTCCACGATATCCGCAGCATCTTTCTGTAAAACCACATTTCAGCTGCTTCAAGTTGTCTCTTCATCTTTGTTGATATTGTTCAACATTCACCGCCATATTGAAGAACTGACATCACATAGCAATCCAGTACTCTCTTCTTTGTTTCTAGTGAAAGTTTCCTAGTCATTGCTCACATGCTCCGTCCACGATATCCGCAGCATCTTTCTGTAGAACCACATTTCAGCTGCTTCAAGTTGTCCTTCATCTTTGTTGATATTGTTCAACATTCACCGCCATATTGAAGAACTGACATCACATAGCAATCCAGTACTCTCTTCTTTGATTCTAGTGAAAGTTTCCTAGTCATTGCTCACATGCTCCGTCCACGATATCCGCAGCATCCTTCTGTAAAACCACATTTCAGCTGCTTCAAGTTGTCCTTCATCTTTGTTGATATTGTTCAACATTCACCGCCATATTGAAGAACTGACATCACATAGCAATCCAGTACTCTCTTCTTTGTTTCTAGTGAAAGTTTCCTAGTCATTTATCACATGCTCCGTCCACGATATCCGCAGCATCCTTCTGTAAAACCACATTTCAGCTGCTTCAAGTTGTCCTTCATCTTTGTTGATATTGTTCAACATTCACCGCCATATTGAAGAACTGACATCACATAGCAATCCAGTACTCTCTTCTTTGTTTCTAGTGAAAGTTTCCTAGTCATTGCTCACATGCTCCGTCCACGATATCCGCAGCATCCTTCTGTAAAACCACATTTCAGCTGCTTCAAGTTGTCCTTCATCTTTGTTGATATTGTTCAACATTCACCGCCATATTGAAGAACTGACATCACATAGCAATCCAGTACTCTCTTCTTTGTTTCTAGTGAAAGTTTCCTAGTCATTGCTCACATGCTCCGTCCACGATATCCGCAGCATCTTTCTGTAGAACCACATTTCAGCTGCTTCAAGTTGTCCTTCATCTTTGTTGATATTGTTCAACATTCACCGCCATATTGAAGAACTGACATCACATAGCAATCCAGTACTCTCTTCTTTGTTTTTAGTGAAAGTTTCCTGTGTCTTAATACTTTACTCAGCTTCTGGAACGCGTCTTTCGCCATGCCAATTCGCCATTGGATCTCTGTGTCGCACTTTCCGTCTTATTTTCCTTAAAACTTTTTTTTCTGGTTTACATGTTCAGTCCACGGTATCCTCGGTTTCCTTCTGTCGAACCACGTTTCTGTTACCTCTTCTTCATCTGTGAGGAGATTTTGCAACATTTGAGGACTGGCATTGTATAACATTTCAGCACTCATTTTTCTTTTGTCTCTAATGTGGTTCTCCTGTTTGTTAATACTTTGCATATCTTCTTTTACATTTTTTGTCTTTTTTTGTGTATTTTTTTTTTAGGTTTTTTTTTTTGTTTTTTTTTTTGAGTTCGGCATTTATCCCTTTCCCGCTCCGACTTCAGATTACAATGTCACATTTTTCGTCCTCTTTTAAAAAACACTTCCTATATATTTAAATGTTTGTACTTGATTGATCTGGGTGTCTCCAATTTGTAGTTCCCATCTTCAGTTGTTCCTCTTGCTGACAACCATACATTCTGCCTTCTTGATGTTTACTCCTTTCTTCTCACTTTCATTTCCTACCTTCTGTAGGAATTCCTGTCGATTCCCTTCTTTATTTGCTATCAACACTGTGTCATCTGCATATTCTATGTTGTTAAAATCGTTGTTCAACCACTAATAATAAAGTCTTGTCAGACATTTAGTTCTTCCAGGGCCGTTTCGCTGTAAAAACTGAATATATCTGATGAGAATACACATTATCGTCTCGGAACGAGAAATCGGGGTGTCGATTTCGAATTCCAGTTGAATTCCTTGCATTCACTTATGCGCTATTATCCTTAGGAAAAGTATGAATCCGCCTCTTCCCCCCATTTATGGGTTAAGTAACAGGACAGATTGGTTCTGTAGCCTTGGTTGGCAACCAGTCTACCGCAGAAAGCAATGGCAACCTACTGCGGGATAATCTTCTGCCCAGTCAGTCATGTCTCTTTCGAGACATGATTACCCAAGCGTGTTTCACGTAGGACACGTAACTGACCGACTGATATTCACTTACGCGCAAATAACTCAGGGAAAAGCAACGATGCATATCTTCTCTCGACAACTATGGGTTAATTAGTACGACTTGTACTACTAAATTTTATTATTTATTTTAACTATCACCCGGTTCACACTCCACCCACGTCTATTGAACAGATGAAGAGGCTTATCCCTTGTTCCCTGTTTAGGATGTAGTTTCCGGCTTTCTCTTTTCCAATGTTTTTACTCTTACGTAGCCCCCTGCGCATCAGTGGCGTTATCGCCTTGCTCGGGGTGACATGATTAAAAAAAAAAAATCTCAAAATATTTTATAATCTAAAAATATTTTCAGGCTTTAAATAACCTGCAATGGGTTTATAAGCAGTAGAAAAGGAAGCAACCAATTGACCAATGAGTTCAAAAATTCAAACGATATTTGAAATCATGGTGACTTTTCTCGAATAACAAAAAGGAAATAGATCGCTGTTTTATACAACATTTTTGTCGTTATTCCAATTAAACCAATTTACTATTCCACGTGACAGAAGTTCGTCCTCGACACCAGAAACAACAATGATCAAAATACCTAATGACGAGAGTTCCATTTTAGAATTCTCAAACTGTATATTTTCGGCTCTTGCTAATTTTATTAGTTTGTCGGTTCTGCAAAGTAAATAAACTTATTGAAAATTGTCCAGAGCTTCAACGATCTAAAATTTCCAAATCTAAAACGAGAGAATCGCCGACTAATGGTGCTCAGTTTCATCAGTGCAATTCTTGATGTTTATGATTAGTGAGAAACAGGTGTACATTCGCTAAATTAGTTTTGCTTTGTTCGCTCATCTCTCTGCTTATTTTTAAAACAGAATTCGTTTGATACTTTCTTGTTTTCATGAGACGAAAATTTCGCGCCTTAGAAAATAAATATTTTTTAATGAGAGTCTCTCGTTTCTGCATTGATCGGCAAAATCATGTCCATAAAAATAGACAAATATCAGTGTCCGTTTAGAAGTGAGAAACATTCTGAGGAGGAAGAAAGTTTCGTTTTTACTATTATGATAGATGCTACTCGATTTCGAGTAGTGCTATCTTTCGAACCATCTTCAAATACGTGTAGCACGTTTGAGGCATTTTACTGTTATGCAGTACAGTTGATATCGACTCGGAACGACAAATCGGGGTGACGTGTTCGAATTCCAGTTGAATTCGTTAGATTCACTTACGCACAAATGCTCTTACGGAAGGTACTAATCCGTCTCTTCCCTCCAGTTATGGGTTAAATAATATGACAGATTAAATTCTGTAGCCTTCGCTGGCAATCAGTCTACCGAAGAAAGCAATGGCAACCTACTGCGGGAAAATCATTTCCCCAGTGACTCATGTCTCTTTCGAGATATGATCGCCCAAAGCGTGTATCATATATGGCACTTAACTGACCGACTGACTGACTGACTGACTGACTGACTATAATAGTGAGAAACATGATTAAGGCTTCTACTGGGCATAAAGTGGGGGATCGGTTTTTTATTGTTATGAAGTAATAAAATGATCCCCCCACAAATTGCTACTTAATATAATACATACCTTCCCCCTCTAGCTATTAGTCAAATAACAGGACAGATTGGGTTCTGTAGCCATGGCTGGCAATCATTCTACCGCAGAAAGTAATGGCAACCTACTGTGGGATAATATTCTACCCAGTCAGTCATATCTCTTTCGAGACATGATCGCCCAAAGCGTGTATTACGTACGGCATTTAACTGACTGACTGAAGCACAAATTGCCAACTACAAGTTGGGGATACTGACATTAACCAGGTATAGAAATTTAAATACCCGGGAAGTTTTCTTATAGTGGAAGGAAAATGTGAAATTGAGATTCGAAGACGTACTGGTATGACCAAGGATGCATTCAAGAAGCTGAGAAAGACAAGAAAATTTCATTGGAAAGAAAGACGAGAGTACCGGTCTGTTCTGTAATGAATGCTGTTCAATATGGCAGTGCATGCTAGACAATCTCATCAAAAATGAACGAAGGACTTGAAGTAACCGAAATATTGTCTTACAGAAGGATGCTGAGGATACCATGGACCAACGACGGGGTTTTGGTGAGAATGGAAATGAAACTGGAATTGATATTTAACATCAGGAAAATACAGCTGAAGTTTCTGGGACATGTAATGAGAAAAAAAATGATTTAGAGCAAGGGTCGGCAACCTACGGCCCGCTGGCCGGATCCGGCCCACGAAGGCATTTTGAGCGGCCCGCGAGCCTGATTACGAATGACTCTATTTTTAACATGAGAGACGAGGCTTTCGTATTCAACAAAAGGCCTGCTGTTGTCTTCCTCTGATCCACCCAACCGAATTTGAATCCTATGACCCCAAAAACACGATCAAAACTCAATCACCTCCATTTGTGCGTAAAAAAAAAAAATAAACATAAAACAAAAACTGAGAGCCGATTTGACCGACCGAACGGCGACAGACATTAGGCGGGGACACCTTCAAAAGGACAACGCTGTCTCAGTCAGCTTTCTATTTCATTCCTCCAACAGCGACCCCACATCGCTTACGCCTGCCACCTATGTAAGTTGCTGGAATCTTTCAATGGGCCATGTTCTTATCTTATCATACGTAAGTGTATACGTTTGCAACTATTTGTACTCATATGTATGGGTATATGTGTTCGGTTTTGTTTGATGTGTGCGTGTGTGTGTGTGTTGTTTGTTTGTAGTACAATTTCAATAAAAGTTTCAAACCTACACGTCATAATTTCATCCATTTCACTTCGGTTGATTTTTTTCACTTTGAAGTATTTTGACGTTCCTTGAGGAAAAGTAATTTTTGTTAGGCGTTTGTTAATTTTAGATTTGTTTTTCTGATTTCTCAAAGTTTATTTTCATTATGGTTTTAAATATTTAGGTTGACAGGGGTCTGTATATGTCATTTTCCTTCATTTTTCATTAATGGCCTACGTCCGGCCCGCGACCCGTCATTATAACACGATCCGGCCCGCGAGGTCGAATGTGTTGCCGACCCCTGATTTAGTGAATCTAACACTCACAGAACAGATAGAGGAAAATAGAGACGAAAAAAGCAATGCATGACATACTTGATGGGCTTGAGCAAATGGCTAACGTAGGGTGTGGCAGAGGTAACAAGAGAAAGTGTGTTAAGAGCTACAAGGTTATAGGGAGATGTGGAAGATGTGGAAGGCCGTCATCGCCTACGGGCTGAAGAGACACGGCACATAGAAGAAGAAGGCTCTTGCATAGATGTGGCAACGTTGGGCGTGTTTTGAAGCAGTTGTTGCATAAATTCTGCATAACGGGTAATGAATGACTTATCTCTGTGTGTAGCGTTTTTGATGATTTTTAGACCTGCCCTGCTTAGACGTGATCAACTTCGTTACACATTAGACCAAATTTTTCTAGCAACATTTTCAGGGATTCATGCTTTTCCCAAGGAGATTTATTTGTTAATGAATATAATGAATCAAGCAGGTATTATAACAGGAATGACTACTCTCTGTGATTTCTGTCTAACATCCATGGTCATGGGTCTGACAATAAACTACATCCGGCATCAAAGCAAAGGTTGTGAAGAATATGGAGCCATCTCTTGTGAAGCATCCGACATCAAAGCAAAGGTTGTGAAGAATATGGAACCATCTCTTGTGAAGCATCCGACATCAAAGCAAAGGTTGTGAAGAATATGGGACCATCTATTGTGAAGCATCCGGCATCAAAGCAAAGGTTGTGAAGAATATGGAACCATCTCTTGTGAAGCATCCGGCATCAAAGCAAAGGTTGTGAAGAATATGGGACCATCTATTGTGAAGCATCCGGCATCAAAGCAAAGGTTGTGAAGAATATGGAACCATCTCTTGTGAAGCATCCGACATCAAAGCAAAGGTTGTGAAGAATATGGAACCATCTCTTGTGAAGCATCCGGCATCAAAGCAAAGGTTGTGAAGAATATGGGACCATCTATTGTGAAGCATCCGGCATCAAAGCAAAGGTTGTGAAGAATATAGAACCATCTCTTGTGAAGCATCCGACATCAAAGCAAAGGCTGTGAAGAATATGGAACCATCTCTTGTGAAGCATCCGACATCAAAGCAAAGGTTGTGAAGAATATGGAACCATCTCTTAATTGCTGTTGCTTCCAGATCCACCTTGACCCAGGGTGGCAACACCTGTTAGGGCCTCAGCTATGGGCAAATAGTTTATTCCCAAACTGGGATCAAATCCTTAAAAATAGACTTTTATTGTAAAAATTCCAGCAATGCATTTTC